>NQII01000070.1:931689-1076799 GCA_002778355.1 Clitarchus hookeri | reverse complement strand
AAAAAAATATAATAACAAAACATTATTATGCGTGGCACTTATTTCTGTGTCCGACGGAAAAATAACAACAAATATTATTATATGTGGCACTTACTGCTGTGTCCGATGGGGCTTCGCGCCCCCCCGGTGGTTTCTCAGCGGGCGACACACGGTACACATTTGCACTGGCNTCCGTGCGGAAATAATTGAAGGCGTCCTAGTCCTCCGGCTTGGCTGCTATTATTTTCGCCCCTATTCCAAGGGCTCTCAGGGTTTCGTATTATGGTCAACGGCCTGGGACAAATCGTAGTCTCGCCATTCCTGCCTGCTCGCGGAATCTGGCGTCTGTCCCTCTGTTCTGCCTCGAGGTTTGTTGTTTTGTTCGTCGTCGTGTGAATGCTTCGGGATCTCCCCCTGGACGCTGCACTCGTGTTCTTCCTGATGTCACCTGCTACCGTGACCTCCCCATGCCGATGGTCGCTTCGTCCTAGCGCTGTCCCTTTTCGTCACGGTTGCCGGCCCTAAATCCTGACTGACGTACCCGCCTGTGAGCTCCACTATAGCTTGAGTACGGACGAGTAAATCTAGAGACGCCGTAGGCGTCAACTTAAAACGTGCCATTTTACACCATATGCCACAGTAATACTAGTTTGCCAAATTTGGTAGAAATCCGTTAAGTCTTTCCCAAGATATAAGGTAATAATTTTATATACTCGTGTGATGCTATCTCAAAAATGGAGGTTAACATATGCTCCGTGTTGACATAGTTGAAAGTTATAATATACGCTGCCAGCATACAGGGTTAATTTGGCAATGATTTAATGGTTTCAATGATATAACATAGTAAACAAAAAAAAATATATGGCCCCCATTTTGAAAATAAATTTCTCAAGTTGCTAAAACAAATCATTTGACATCATCTGAAGCAGTACTTTTTTTACCAAATTTTGTAGGACTCGGATCATTGTTCACCGAGATATAACACAAAAAAATATTTTATTAATGTGGTGCTCTCTTACATAATGGAGGACAACAGATACTCCATGTAGTAAAAGTTGATTGTTTTAATGTCTACTGTCAGCATACAAAGTTAAGTTGGAATTGATAACATGATTTTGGCGATTCTATACTTAGATAGATTATTGTCACAATTTTGAAAATAAGTGTCTGACATACCTAAAACATACCATTTATCATCATCTGCCGCAGTATTTCTTGTTTGCTAAATTTGGTATAGAAATCGGTCTGTGGTTTACCGAGGTATGACACAGAAAATTAATTCATTCATTTTGCGCTATCTTACAAAAAGGCTGGCAAAAGTGCCTTTGAGTTAGAACATGTGATAGTTGATATATATACTTTCAGGATAAAAAATTTGGTCGAAATTGGTATAGTATAGTTAAGTATGGTAGATATACTAAACAAATGAAAATGTTTCTATGGCAACCATTTTGAAAATAAGTACCAAATCACGTTAAATAATTTACGTTTTCCTGGCCTTACAAATTATTACTTACGTGCCAAATTAGGTGAGAATTGCTTGAATAGTTTTCGAGCTCTAAGGTAAAATACTTAACTTTTTCATTTGGTGCTATCATTCAAAATGGTGTACTAACAATAATAAATGTTTCAAATTTTAATTCTTTCACAATGTTCTGCCAGCATACAAAATTTGGTTACCTACCAGAGGCCAAGCATAGTTACATGATTTATATGTATTCAGGCCTTGATTAAGAAAATGGCAGTCATGTATATATTTGTATATGTTTGGCATATATGTTAAACAATTTAACAATTTCAATCAAACTTTTTATGCTATTACTAACATCGGGTACAGAGCCTCTTTTTAAGAAATTATGTAAGATAGCCCCATTTAAGAAAATAAGGATTTTATGCCATATCTCGGACACCAATCACCCGATTTCCATCAAATATTNATTTTAATTCTTTCACAATGTTCTGCCAGCATACAAAATTTGGTTACCTACCAGAGGCCAAGCATAGTTACATGATATATATGTATTCAGGCCTTGATTAAAAAAATGGCAGTCATGTATATATTTGTATATGTTTGGCATATATGTTAAACAATTTAACAATTTCAATCAAACTTTTTATGCTATTACTAACATCGGGTACAGAGCCTCTTTTTAAGAAATTATGTAGATAGCCCCATTTAAGAAAATAAGGATTTTATGCCATATCTCGGACACCAATCACCCGATTTCCATCAAATATTNTAGATAGCCCCATTTAAGAAAATAAGGATTTTATGCCATATCTCGGACACCAATCACCCGATTTCCATCAAATATTTTCACACTTGTAGCGTTATGGTAGGTCATGTAAACTTATGTGTTTTAGTGGCTCAGTGTTTTAGTAAACCTTATCATTAAAAAAATTTGACTTATTACTTTCGAAGTTGATGCTCCAAATCCTACTTCCGTGATACAGTTGATTTCAACCAAGCTTAATTTTACGAGTTTTGCTGAATTCGAATCCCGGGAAAGTCTCTCGTGTATTTTAATTGTTTTTGTACTGTTTCACATGTTTCTGGTTTCATTTCTAATGATATTGCTGGCAATCAGACTTCAATGCCTACCTACCATCTAAACTTTCAAGAAGTTTACTAAAATTTATTTGCACACATGTATAAGAAAGTGCTCATTAGTTATCAGTAACTTCTTGTTTGGTAATGGGGGCAGAGCTCCGTTTCTAAAAGCACCCTGATGTGAGGCTATTATTTCCCCAAAACCTTTACAAAACTCGTATCTAACCATCCATATCCCTAGATTTTAAACAATTTCTTTTTTATTCATATGGAAGGATCTAAAAGCACCCTTCTACCATACCAGTATAGTGAGTTTGCGTGCTCTATTCGTTCTCGTTCGTACATGGTCGTTGGAGCTTAGCGCATTATATAATTTCTCCGGTGTTCCTCACAGCTTCAATATTAAGTGTGAACGTCAATTCATCATTATGTTTTTCCCATTGTTTCATTCCAGCTCCGCAAATTTTAACGTTCAATTAATCACAATTTCTTAAAAGTGTTCATATATGTTCGGTACTTGCGTGTAACGTATGCACATACTTACTGTTGTGCGTCAAAAAATGCTTAGATGTCGTTTTTACAAGTCTGCTCGTTTAACTACTGACTAAGACGTTTTCTCGCTCATCTGAATATTCCTTACATGTAAATTGACTCTACTCAGTTATTCTTTTTATTTGTGATAAAATGGCTGGGAACGTGTGATAAAATATGTGTTAAGAGAGTCTAGAGTGTTGTAAAATTAAATTACAGCAGTTTGAAAAAAAGTATGTTGAAGGGCTGCAAGACAATTTTTCTAGCATGTTCAGTGATTAAACTACCATAGAGCCCTCATCTGAAGTATGCTTTCTTTCAGTAAATAAAAATATTGGAGGACACTATTAAAAGTTTTCAGAACAACATATTTCAAACACATTGCTATGTAGTTCAAGCGCTGGTAGGCTTATCTCTTAATGAAATAAAACATCATGTCCCTGACGTGCATTGAGAAAACACTTGTGCGTATAATCCAGTCACTGTTACTTCCAACTTTTCTGGTGCCCTGCTTAAGTCTACTTCCAGAATATTCCTTCGCCTTATGCAAACAATGCTTAATCAAGTCTGAAAATGACAACAAAAGACAACGCACCGCATTCGTGCGCACTCACTGTAATAATATTTTGCATAACAACTACTGCCTGCTATGTATTACCAACACACCTATTCTCTCCCTGTTGTTTATTTATATTAATTACAAATATGTTATAACAATTCATTTACAGTATACAAGCAAATGTTAAATTTAACCACAAATAAGGTACTTTATATAAAGAGAGGTATAAAACTCTTGTGATGGATGATATATTTAGGTAACAGCCAAACACATTATACATGGGGTAATTTTTCAAACGTTCGATTCAAAAAGTGCGAAGAAACTGCGAACAGACTACACATATTATTCACAGGCATTTATTTATACAGGCAGGAGTTGGTAATAAGTATGTATAATGCAATGTGAGTATTTTCAGTATTTGTTTCAAATCATAAAAACAAGCATTAGTTTACCCTAGTGACTGGTCAGTTACCCAAATATGGGACAATACTCATAAGAGTTTGCAATGTAAATTATTTTTGTATCTTTACCATGTTGTAAGTCCATGCATTAATTCTTAAAATAAACGTACTCTGCATGTTATTTTTCGTTTTCCGTGAACGAAAGTATTAATGGTCAGCCGTGGATGCAGTCGCCGGACATGAATGCAGTGTCATTTTAAATACGGCATGACGGAAATGTGGCGCATCAGACATTATATTCTATTCGCGATTTATTCACAATTTTTTAATCAAACCTTTGAAAAAACACATTACATATGACATATTTGTTTGTTTCCTAAATGTGTTATCAATAAAAATTATTTTATACATGTATTAACATTCAAATGCTTTATTTTTAACGTTGTTAAAATTTTATTTAAATTTTTTGAATAAATTATAATATTTTATTCATAGTTAATATGAATAAAAATAGTAAGAAAATAGGTGTGTTGGTAACGCCTAGTAAGAAATAGTTATCATGTAAAATATTATTACTCTGAGTGAGCACGAATGCTGTGCGTTGTTACTAAACTCGAATAAACTTTGTTTGCATGGGGCGCAGGAATATCCTGGAAGTAGTACTTTATCAGGGCTTCAGAAAAATTTTGAAATAACCGTGAATGTATTATACTCGGTTTGACTCAGCCCGCACGCGCCGTGTAATGTCTATTCATGGTTACGTGTAACTTTTCTGAAGCCCTGCTAAAATTTGGTTTCAGGATATTCCTCCTCATGCAAACCAAACTTCATTGCGTCTAGAAAATTACACCCAAGGGACAACGAACCGCATTTGTGCGCACATAGATTATAATAGTCTTATGCACAAGAACTATGTATCACTAGCCATTGATAACACGCCAATTTTCTGTGTTTTTTATTCATATAAAGTATAAATAAAATATTACACTTAAAAAAAATTAGTAAAAGGTTATTTAAATTGAATATAATATAATTATATGATAAGATAATTATCGCATGTTTTTACAAGAGGAGATATTTAGGAAACCACAAAACACATCAAAGCNGTAGGGGGGGGTTTGACGGGTTTGATTTTAAAAAGTGTGAAAATATTTCGAATCGGTTTAAGATCTACACACATCTGTAATACATTGTAGTCTACAGGTTAGCTTTAAATACGAGAGCTGATTCAGAAGGCGTGGCAACTATTGCTTATCTCCCAAAAATGACCCAACACAGAAAATGTACTATGTATAGTTGAAAGTGTACGACATGTGCGTTTTGAAGATGACGCCACATGAGGTATGGATGCAGGAATGTCCGGCAAGGAACAACGACAAACATGGGTACTTTAAATCACCGTTTAATTGATATTTTCTCGTACAAACTGTATACACTCATGTGATAGGGCACGTATCGTACCTGTACGAGCTGTTTAACATCCTTCAAAGTAGTCTCCGGGGTTGTACACTGTTCGTTGCCAGCGATGAGGGAAACAGGAAAATACCATCGACTGCATGAGATCCGTCAATGAGCGCTATCTCCCGTCAAAATGCTGTGACTATGTCTGTCTCATCGCTGGCACCGAACCCTGGACAACCTCGGAGACTACTTTGAAGAATGTTAAACTCTTCGTATAGGTTCGATACGTACCCGTTCACATAAGTGTGTACATTTGTACGAGAAAATATCAATTAAACGGTGATTTCAAGCAGCCATGTTTGTATTTGTTTATTACCGGACATTCCTGCATCCACACCACATGTAATGTCCCCTTTAAAGCATACATGTCGTACACTTTTAACTGTACATAGTGAATTTCCTGTGTTTAAACATATTCAGGAGATAAACGATTGTTGCCATGACTTCTGAATCAGTCCTCGCAAATATAATATGTTTTTAAACACACTTCAGGTAATTAGCTTTGTTAATTCATACCAACAGGCATTGCAATGTATTAATTATAAACAATATTTGATGCCAGTGGTAAAGATTGCTGTCCCACTGTTCATGCAACTTTGCGTATACCCTTAAAAATGTTTTGTACTTTTACAAAGGAATTACTTAGAAATTCAGTTGCCGAATACATCCTTTGTAAAAATACAAAGCCTGTATTTGTACTGTTTGCAGGAATTCACCTTGTACTCCTACAAGGGCCTGCCTTGTGTTCCTACAAATGCTTTCCTCGTACTTTCACAATGATCTGCCTCTTGTTTCCACAAATACCAACCTTGCGCTTTTACAATGATATGCCTTGTGTTTCTACAAATATATAGTTTATTTTTTTAGGATGATGTGTCTTGTAAATTTACAAGTGCCTGCATTGTTTTTCTACAAATCCATTCTCTGTACTTTTGCAAGGACATGCCTTGCATTCACAGCTTTCACTCAAATGTATTTGTGNTTTTCTACAAATCCATTCTCTGTACTTTTGCAAGGACATGCCTTGCATTCACAGCTTTCACTCAAATGTATTTGTGCTTATATAAGGGCACACTTAGTGCTTCCACAAAAACAAATCTTCACAATGTTGAATATATAAATTGAAAATAAACCAAAAATACTGTTCTGATTGTACAGTTGAATAAAGAAGTCGGTCATCATCTTACAAATATTATAAATGCGAAAGGCTCTGTGTGTGTATGTTTGTTACCACTCAGCTCTATAACAACTGAACGGATTTTGATGANTTTATAAATGCGAAAGGCTCTGTGTGTGTATGTTTGTTACCACTCAGCTCTATAACAACTGAACGGATTTTGATGAAATTTGGCATGAAGGTATTTTAGGTCCTGGAATAGGACATAGGATACTTTTTATCACGGCAAATTGTACGGTTACTATGGAATTACAACAAAACAGTATTCTGCAACGGCTGGGAACGTCACCGAAATATTTTTTTCCTTTGGTGTCAGAGTTTATCAGGCCGCCCAAGGATCTCTGAAAAAGCTTAACAACTACTATCAATCAATAACAATCGGGACCGAATATTTAACGTGCCCTCCGAAGCCCGGAAGCGTTTAGATGTTATGCCACTAAACGGTCACCCATGCAAATGTGTACCGCTGGAAATGTTGCTTAATTTCAGTTAACGATTACGATCCCTCAGCAAAGAGCAAAAAGTAATACCTAGGTACACTTATTTCCAAAGCTACAACTTGACGAAACTCACGTTTTGATTTTCATACATCGATGCTGGAAAGCAGAAATGATATAACTACGCGATAGTTGCACAAGTACACTCCAAAAACAATACACTACTTCTTCGATATCGGGTAAAAAATATTTCCTTTATTTTGGGTTGCCACAATCAATTAAACACTTAGGCCAACACAGAATAATTTTATAATTATGTTTCCACATAAGAATTGTCTTTTCCCAATTTATTTGTTAGTGTAACAATGTAAAACTNGAATAATTTTATAATTATGTTTCCACATAAGAATTGTCTTTTCCCAATTTATTTGTTAGTGTAACAATGTAAAACTGAATTTTATCCAGGCGAAGCCGGGCCGGTTCGCTAATGATTTATAAAATTTACACGAGACTAACACTGTAAAACATTCAGAAATATATATATATATTTTGTAAAAACCAACATACTATTTCGNATTCAGAAATATATATATATATTTTGTAAAAACCAACATACTATTTCTCTGGAGTAGTAAGAAATGGTATGTTTGGCATCAAGGGCGTGTGGCGGGGGCCCAGGGACACCGAATCGCCTCAGGCAATGCGTAAACCCCCTGCTCCTGCATTCCACTTCGAATGAGGCCATTTTGTAAGCCAGTATGTAAACCTCAGGTTCTTGCATTACACTTCTACGGAGGTAAATTTGTAATCCAGTATGTAAACCTCGTGCTCTTGCATTCCAATTCGATGGTGGCCATTTTTTTTTTCAAAATGTTACAAAAATAATTCAATTTATTTCAAAAGTATCAAATTTTTTTCTCGAACATTCCATGGCGGCTATTTTGTTGCGCAACATCGCCACAGGCATGTACCTACAACGACGCTACACTACATCGCCTCAGGCATGTCCCTACAATGATGCCCCATGACATCGCCCCAGGCTATGCACATAAACCCAGGCCATGTAGATGTCCCTACAACGACGCCCCATCGCCAAAGGCTGTGCAGGGCATTTCGACGGGCGCAGTGGTGATGCAGTGGATAGACGACATGCAAAACTTCATGCTCTTGCATTCCATAGCAGTGGGGAGCCACAGAGGTGCGGTGGATCGACAACTCACTACCTGAGGCTGCAGCAGTCCTCTAACATTCCATGGCAGCCTTTTTATCACATAGCCTCAGGTGTGTCCCTACGACGATTCCCCCGACTTCATAAGATAGCCCTAGGCTACGGGGTGCAGCGGTGGTGTAGTGGATAGACAACTCACTCTATGGGTCTGCAGTGGTGCGATGGATAAATGCCTCGCTTCTTGGGGGCCATATTGATTAAATGGTTAGACAACTCGTTTCTTGGGGCCGCAGTGGAGAAATGGATATGCATAGCCTCAGGTGTGTCGCTACGACGACGCATCGACTTCGTGACATAGTCCCAGGCTACAGGGAGGTGTCCCAGCAACGACTCCCCATAGCCCGAGGCGTCGCATGATTTTAGGAAACATATTGAAAATATAGTTTTGCTACAACGCCCCAGGCTCTGCCGACATCACTGAGAAATTTTTTTTCAGCTACAACACTTATAGTCCCAGACGATGCGTGATTTTTCGAAATATATTGGAAACATAATATTTTGTGCTACAACATCCCAGGCTCTGCCGACATCACCAAGAAATTATTTTTACAACGACAACTCCCATAGCCTCAGGTGGCTCATGACTTTCCGAAAAGTATTTAGAATTCTTATATTCTGCTAGAACGCCACAGACTGTGAACAGATCCGCCGACATCACCGAGAAATTCCATTTTACCATGACAACACACTCCATCGTCCCAGGCGACGCGTGATTTTCGGAAAGTTATTTAAAAATATTATAATTTTTATTGTGCTACAGCCAGGCAGTGTGGGACTCCGTCGACTCCCCGGGAAATTATTTTTACTTATGCGGTACACTCAGGAAAATCAGTCTCTATGCAAAAAAAGTCATCCACACACAGCAGCACACACTCACATACTTGTACTTCCAAGACATGGGGCCCGACCATATCACCCGGTCTCGATCGTTCAAAACTTACATAAGTGTTGTGGATTAACCATTTGCTTATCAGTTCAATGGAAATCTTGCGACAGACCAACATGCACACACAAACGCATCACTTACCTTTACCTAGAAGATGCTGCATCAACCTCTGCTTTACCTCCCACATGCTATGAGCATCTAGGTGGGTCCTGGACTTGGGACCGGACAGTTCCCTATTCCTATGGTGCTACCAATATAGCCTTGGTAGAGTCACAAGTATAGTGTACAGGTGGGTTACGATGGTTCAGATTGAAGAAAACAAAGCGAACGCTTTAGAAATGGGAAAACAGTATAGAATAGAGAAGGGCAATACAGTGTGGATTGCAAACACAGTGCGATGGAAAATAACAAGAGATAATAGTCACATGTGGGACAAGATCAATATGACTCTTGCACGTGCTGCAGTATGGTGGAAAACAAACATATTTGGAAGCTGAATATGATTTTAGTGTGTACTACAGTATGTTTGGAAAAACACACACATGCATGACAAGATGAATATGAATTTAGCATTAGCTACAGTAGGTTGGAAAACATACACATGCTTGACAAGATGAATATGACTTTAGCATTTGCTACGGTATGTTGGAAAATTCAGAAATGCTTGACAAGCTGAATGACTTTAGCATGTGCTACAGTATGTTGGAAAACGAACACATGCTTGACACGATGAATATAACTTATGCATGTGTTACAGTATGCTGGAAAACGACAGCAACTACGATATACATGGCAAGACATCGCTTGAATGTGCTACAGTATACCTCCGGGGAAAAAACATGAACAGGAGATGCTGGTAAAATACCTGGCAAGATAAGATTGATGCTTGCATGAGCTACATAATGCTACCTGACAGCATACCTGACAAAAAGAAGACTGCAACTCTTGCATGTGCTACAGCATGCTGGAACAGACTGTGTGGACCAATAGTAGTATACCTGGCAAAACAAATATTCTTGCATGTGCTCCAGTATACTGCAGAAAATACTGATAACCTTCCTGACAAGATAGGAACATACCTCTTTCACGAACTAAAGCATGCTACCAGTCAGCATACCTGGCAAGAAGACTATGTCTCTTGCATATCTCTTGAATGTGCTACAGTATGCTAATCGGAATATATATGGCTACCAACACCCTCAACAATATACCTGACGAGAGAAATACGACACTTATATGTGCTCCAGTACACAGCTGTAAAAAACACATATATAACAATGCGTGCCTGGCCCAGAGCTGTTTTTTAAGGTATGATAACCATAGGGGACGGTATGAATGGCATCACCCAGGACTTTACATTTGTTGTCCATCCACGAAAGAGCTAATTTGTTTGTGCGCTCAGTATATACCTAGTGATGGTACGACCTAATACTACTAACCTGCACTCGCATGCAGCACTGGGCCAAAAGGATATGCCGATAATCATCAAGTGTTATCATCTTCTCTAAAACAATCTTTTGTATCCCCTTCGCGCACTTTACTACCATATCATGGCTGCGGTATGCGTACATCTTCACCCGACAACCTCGGCCATATCATTAACTCCGAACTCATCATTAAAATTGCCAATACCCTTGGTGTTGGTAGGCGAGTAGCAGAGATAAGTGTGAGGGTAACCGCTGAGTGCCAGGTCTGAGGCGAGGTCGCTGTAAAAGTCGGGGCAGGAGATCTCCATTACAAATGAATCGGTGTCCCTATAGGCGAGGCTCACACTGCCCCCATACTGCTCTGTCATTACAGCGTAGTAAAATCGATACATGAGAGTTTTCGACAGGTCAAGTACGGCAAAGCCAGCGTATATGGGTTTGTCAAATGTTATTTTCCGTTGGCATAATTTTATGAGGGATAATATCTCGTGATAATTCGTCCTGCATTTAAAAGCCGGTTTCGAAATAAGTTTATTCGTGCGAACTTCTCTACACACTAGTTCCATATGCTGCTGTTTATCATTATTTTCCATAAGTTTGCCAAACCAGACATTATTCATTAATTTGAGAAAGTCCTTCTTGAAGGTCTTTTTGGCTGCCTGATGTTTCATCGTACTCATGTCAATATACGGCATAAGCCACAGCTTCTGCGGGAATTAAAGGACACAGTGAACAGCCTTCAGCCGAACCCCATGAGCCAAAGCATGCTTCAGATTGACATAATGTAAACTGGAGAGCCAATAAAACTGGTATGGGCATGTGTATGCAAATAACATAGGCATGGAACCAATCAACAAGCACGTGGCAAAGTTGCTAGATCGGTTACTGCTGCTACAATGGCAGGTTATCAAGATTTAATTGAGTTTGAATGTGTTGTTATAGTCGGTGCACGATAGATGGGACATAGCATATCCGAGGTAACAATAAAATTTGGATTTTCGCGTTCGACCATTTCACAAATGTACCGTGAATATCGAGAATCCGGAAAAACATCAAATCTTCGACGTCGCTGCGACCGGAAAAAGATAGTAAACGAACGTGACAAACGACGACTAATGAGAATCATTAAACGTGACAGATGTGTATCCCTTTCTCAAATTGGCGCAGATTTTAATGCCGGGACATCAACAAGTGCCAGCGTGCGAACTATTAAATGGACCATCATTGATATGGACTTTCGGAGCTGAAGACCCACTCATGTACCGTTGTTGACTGCATGACACAAAGCTTTACACCTGGCCTGGGCCCACCAAAACCACCATTGGACTGTTGATGACTGGAAACACATCGCCTGGTCTCACGAGCCTGGTTTCCAATTCTATCGGGCAGATGGAGTTGTACATGTATGGAGTCATCCTAATTAATCCATCCACCCTACATGTCAACAGGGGACTGTTCAAGCTGGCGGAGGCTCTGTCATTGTATGGGGCATGTGCAGTTGGCATGAAATGTGACCCCTGATACGTCTAGATACGACTCTGACAGGTGACAGATACATAAGCATCCTGCCCGATCACCTGCACCCATTTATGTCCATTGTGCATTCCGATGGACATGGACAATTACAGCAGGACAATGCGATGCCCCACACGTCAAGAGTTGCTACTGAGCGGCTCCAGGAACACTCTTCTGACTTTAGACACTTCAATTGGCCACCTAAATCACCAGATATGAAAATTATTGAGCATATCTGGGATGCTTTGCAACGTGCTGTTCAGAAGAGATCTCCAGTGCCTCGCATTCTTATGTTATTTGTTGACTGCCTTGCAGGATTCATGGTGTTAATTGCCTCCTGAAAACCTTCAGACATTAGTAGAGTCCATGCCATATCGTCTTCCGGCACTTCTGCATGCTCGTGGGGGCCCTGCATGATATTAGCCAGGTGTACCAGTTTTTTTGGCTCTCCAGTGTACAATATAATGATGCTTGCTCTCCAGGGTCGTCATGAGTTTCTTTTTTTTGGTCCCAGGGGAAGGTGGGGGAGGGGACACTTGTTCACTGGCAGGAACGGAAGATCCATATGCTCTTTTTGAAGAGCGTTAGGGTATTCTACATCTACCTTCAGTATATAGCCGACATCTCCATCGCCTGACATGGACATTACATCAATGTTCTGGTTGGTCCATTTAGAACCGCTGTGTGGTAGCTGCAGGGACATTGCCCATCCGTTAAAATTATTGGTATCTGCATACTGAATATAGGTAGATGACTTCTGGCATAATATGTGGCTGGTATATACTTATTGTTGGCTACCACATGTCGCTTAATAGATTTGGCCACCGCTCCTCGGATACCAGCCTCAATAAGCAGGTGAATGTTGTAGTCAGTGAGGAGCTCCAACTCCACCTGCATCTTTCGCAACATCACTTCAAACCAGAAACCGAGAGCACTTACATACCGCACACAGTCAAGACTGTATGTTGTTGTACAGAGCTCCCGGAAATTCTCGAAGCATCGCAACAGAAACAAGACATTCGTCTTCAGATAGAGCTCGGAATAGGCCTGGAGAGTGTAGCATCCGAACACGGTCCAGACTGTTTGTGCATGCTAGTAGTCTGCTGCACTGATGTTTCCTCCAGTAAGCCTATTGAAGAAAGACTCTATTGCTGGCAACCGTGGTTTGGCGAGCTTCACCTACTAGTTGATATGATCGTAGGGGAATACACCTTTGCAGATTGCCAGCTTGAGCTGGTGCTCTACCATGAAGAAGCTAGAAGTTGTATGGAAGTTGCTGGATGGTAGATTCTGTGTGAGTGTTGCTAGGCTGGCAGACATGAATCTAAAAGTATCAATGAATTGAATTCTAATTTGTTACCCAAACTTTTACTGAAGGCAACGGTTTTTTCCTCAGTATTCGGAGTAATAAATAGGTCCTGCTAATTATAGCCAAGCTGTGTGATTTCAAAATTGGCATTATATGTTTATTTATGGAAGAGTATCGGCAGTCTCTGGGGGCTGCAGCGAAGCTTGTTGCAGTTATTCCAAGCCGCCGCGATAAAATTGCAGTTGAAGTGATCATGGTTGTGGACCTTATGGTTTACTCCAGCGAACACGCCTGAACAATGGCAGCAGGAAGTGGCCAGAGCATAGTCAGCCTGTTCGCCGAACATTAGTGAGAGCATAGTCTAGGATTTACTATAAATGGCTTTCGCCAGGTANGAAGCTTGTTGCAGTTATTCCAAGCCGCCGCGATAAAATTGCAGTTGAAGTGATCATGGTTGTGGACCTTATGGTTTGCTCCAGCGAACACGCCTGAACAATGGCAGCAGGAAGTGGCCAGAGCATAGTCAGCCTGTTCGCCGAACATTAGTGAGAGCATAGTCTAGGATTTACTATAAATGGCTTTCGCCAGGTGACCTATCCTAACCACCTCTTCCATAAAGCGTTTAGATGCACCTTCGCCTGTGTTACATATTACACCCTGGGGTAATCTGGTCATCTTGGAGGCCAGTATTATGGTATTATCTACTTTAATGTATATGCCATAACTATAGGGCTCATGTTTTTGATACCTATAAGTGTAGGACATTTCCAGATTTGGCTGATATGTCTGGACAGGCACCAGCATTGCCTCAAAGTCTGAATATACTACTATAGGCACCTTATCACCATTCTGATAGTTCTGGAACTTGAGCACATGCGGCTTGCCATGCTTGTCCACCTGTGGCATGTCGAATCGAACAGCTAAATGGTCATTTCAATACCGCTTGTGCTCAGCCAGAGTTTCGGCACCTGTCAGCCCTATCACACATGGTCGATTATCATATGCTTTGAAGCAGCATTTACACATATCTACATAACCACAGTGTGATATCACCTGGGAGTGAACCAGTCGCGAGAAATCTGCTATGTAGAAATATTGCGAGTTCTGGTTATCCGCTGTGGTGAGCAGCTTCGTGTCAAAAAGTTGGCCAGTTCTTCACCTGTCACCCATATTGACACTAATTTTGTATTCTCATCGAGAGCGTATATGTTCATGCTGAACCCCTGATTTGCTCTCTCAAACGTAGCTATTTGCCTTAGAGAAGTGGGAAACTATGGTGGAAAATCGAAGCGCATCTCCAGAATGAAGTAATGCTGGTCGACGTGCTTCAGATTCCCATCCTCTACATAGTGAGCCATGATCGCTCATTTAAAGCACTGCAGGTCGGCGTTTTGCAGTTGATAATAGCATATTTCGCTGCTATACCTGCAGGCAGAGGGATGTAGGAGGAGGTTTTAGGGGGGTCAATCTTATTAATATGTTGCTGGACCCGTTTCACAGAAGTGAGGGATCAGCCACTACTTTTTCCCATATATTCCTCCTCCTCCCGACACAGCTTGGCAATAGCAGCCGACACAGCCTCTTCTATGTCGGCTACATTGTAGAGAGGTACGTTCTTAGCCTTGAATGCACACTTATCTACCTCGGCATCATGCAGCTCTGGTTTGCCATATAAGAACTCGAGAAATAAATTATATTTCACTGCCCTCTGGTTCTCGATTTCCTGCTCTAGCTGGCCGATTATATTATTTATCATCTGCTCGAGGTAGCCGCAAATATCTACGGCTACACTCGAAGTATTCTCAGCGATGTACGTTTTCATTACGCCCCGGAATTCGATTTCTACCTTCACAAACCCATTCGAGTCACGCCTGCCGGCCCAAGCGGCAATGGCACCACGGCGAGTGCGACCCTCGGTAGCAATAGCATAAGCCGGTATGTTATGGGATGGCCCTGGCTGAGGGCTTGCCACACACACCCTTTTTGCTTCCTGGGAGACTTTGACAGTACCATTACACTTTGCACTGTAAAATTTATCACTGTGACAATGTCACAGCATGAGGATACTCCCAACTAGTGTGTTAATGGCGAAGAGCATCGCAAGAATGGCCGAAGCCATCAGTACAGAACACACAGTGGGATGATGTGGCCTGTCTGATCGGTCCTGTGCATTTTTCTCTAAGTTTGATAAGTTTATCGGTGCGGAATAATATCTGTCCGCACCTATCGCACATGCATTGTGCTGGTTGCCTGAATGGATGAAGCGTACAATTATGCTCGAGACGCAATCCATTCTAGCAATCGGTAAACATACAATCACAAAATCCACACTGTAGTGCAGGCCTATGTACAATTGGAATGACTATGTTAGGGGTAGGCGAAGCAGCTAAGGAAGGAGGCAACGATGGTGTACTTGTAGTAGATTTCATATATCTTGAAATTCGGTAAAAACAGTAGATCTCGGCAAAACTGGCCAGAAGATATCCTATGAAATACGTGTTTCTAGGATAGTTCTCAAAATGTGTATGTATATAACACTTTATATAAAGGGTATACACTAATATTATTATATATTTCAAAACAATATAGAGGGGAAAATACAAATGTAGAGTGTGCTCGCTTGGCCTCGAATCCCGGGAGATATGTACACAACATAGAGGATGAGTTTAATGGAAAGCATATACAAATATTATTATATGCTATATATTGTAAGTCAGTATAGAGTGTGGAAAATATAAATGTGATGTGCGCCTGCCAAGCTTCGAACCCGGGAGATATGCGTACATAACAGTGTGGGTGAGTTGAATGAAGAACATGTTAGTACGGCATGAATACTAAAAAAATCAAGCAGCCAATATGAAATAATCTAAATATATATGCGTCGTCTATGTGACTGATTCTAAGGACTAGCCGACATGCAACGAGAGTGTATAAACTGGATATGTTGTAGCAAGTCATGCATGTAGCCCAAGGCTGCCCGTCTGAATTTACCCAGCTGTAGGTTAAAACAGGGCCTGTTGTAATAACCATACACCAGACAACAACACAGTGTACATAATGCCTTAGGTGAATACATGATCGTCGTCGTCAACAAGCGTGCTGACCCTGTACTAAAAACTATCATCAACATCTTGCGACATACACAACGTGAAACAGTGGCGACTATGTCATCAACCGATTATTTAATCGCCTCAGGCCCACACGTGCGCGGCGAGTAGATATAGTAAACAATATCGATTGCTGGGAAATGCTGTGTTTTATGATAGTACAGCGACTCTGACCATCGTACAAAATATGCAATTACGTTAACTATTCCGTTACACACACAATTACAGAACAATGACCATTACAAACTATTTATATATATGTCGTACTGTAGAGGTATTCAAAACAAATGAGGAATAGAACGATATCTAGCTAAAATACAACTTCTCATACGATTGCTAATGTACCGACACAATGACTCAGTCACATCTCACTAACCTGCCAGATAAAATTAGATGTCATGTGTGTGTAGAGTAACAATCATATACCAATTGGTTTTTTTATTTTCCACGAGCTCTGTATAATTTTAATGTAACATGTTTACTACTACAAAAATTCGCTTTAGATCTGTACTTGATAGAGCTATAACATCATGACATCTGCAAAGTAAAGTTAAATTCCTCAAAATATTATTATGTTAATTCATAATGTATTAGTTGTATCATTAAGTATGTGAGAGAGATAAACAGCAATAAGTGTCTGGCATAATGTTAACTCCCAATGCCATTTCTAGGTAAAAATGTATCTTTATACAAGGTATTATATATATGTTATGTGAGATGGACTATACCGAACAACAAGGTTTGTTGTACCATTACATTAAAATACAAAGCTCTCACGATGTTTTTAATACTGAATAATAATACAGTTTCCACTGCATGGACGTTGCTTCCAACTGAAATGAGAAAATGTAATACTCTCTTGTTAATCATTGTGTTGGGGAAAGAAAATCAGACACAGACTATACCTCTTGCTGGTAATATAATAATAATACTTTGTGTTATATCTACTTACCACCCCATCGCAGCGACACAGATGTACACTTACCAAAATAAGATTTATAAGTAGTGTATACAGTAAAGTTTCAGATGCAAACGTGATGATGATACTGTCACTGAATATGCAGAGCTCAGCGAATGTTGTCGTGATGATAATAATATTACTGGATGTGTATAGCTCAGCGGACAGATNTGGTGCAGGATTGGGGGGGGGGGGGTATATATACCCCTTCCCAAAGCTGCATCATACGGAGAGAGTTTTTAGACAACAACACCACATTATGTAACTGCTTCCCTTCCGTCTGCAGGAGACATCTCCAGCGAAGTTAAAACTCTTTACTCTTAAAATAAAATATTTTTATATATCAGCATATGGAATACACACTATACTTAATTACACATGAACCAATACATCTGCCAGTTTACTTGTGATTGACACTTACTACAACAACATATCTATATGACAAACAAAAACATATACATAAATAAATGATATCTTTAATATTCATGTAACAATGACTTCACAAGTATTGCATGTAATAATATATTATTATATTACCTTTACTACTACACCAGTAATTTTAAGTTTAACATATCAAATGAGTTTTCTTTCCTTTACTATAGCTATGCCAGTAGCAGCGAATTCAAAAGGATTGTAAGTGTAATGTTTTGTGTATAAGAAGCACCTTTAATATACTGGCACAATAGATGTGGGTATAAGTATGTTTTTTTTTTGCAATCTCCAACAACAGAAAAGAGAATACACATAGTTTCAGAACGTATATATTGACACCAAAAAATATATATATTTTTTTCAATTAACACAGAGAGTAATATACATTATTTGACACAGACATTATTTGACACAAGCAAATATAACATTTTTCAATTAAATAAAAACAGAAGGTAATATGGCCATATTGTCAGAAGAAAATATGTACATTTTTTTACAATTAAAACAGTAAGTAAGATACACGTATTGTCTCAAGACAATTATACAATTTTGTTTTTCACTTAACACAGAAAGTAATATATAAACCATATATTGTCACAAGACAAATATAAAATGTTTTCAATTAACACTGAAAGTAATATACTCATATTGTTACTAGAAAAAAATTTTCAATTTGAAACAGAAAGTAATATACATATATGCATATTGACAAAATCAATATACCCTGTTTGTTGTTTTAAAAAAAATTAAATTTACTTGCAATTGTTTTTTCTCGAGATGTTAGCAAGAAACATAGTGAAGAGTTGCAGCAGTAACGTCTTCCTCTGTGCAACGGTTAATTGTCGCACATTAGGCAGTGAAGACGTCCCACACTGCAGCCAGGTGGTGGAAGCAGGGTGCTTCTTACAGCTGCTGTCAGGAAGTGGTGCTCTCCGTTTAGCAGACTTTACAGCAGGTGTAGATGCCGACGACGTCCTCGCAGCCTTCTTCTTACGTTTGGTGGTGGTGGTGGCGGTGGCAACCGGTATCTGGGTGGTGTCCCTGGTGATGGCAATCACAGCAGTGGCAGCAGCGTTGATGGGAACTTGAGACTCTGGTAGCAGCACGTAGTCGTGAAGTTGAACGTGAATTGCATCGTGCAACATAGCATGCGCAATCACCCCGTACACTCCACATGGCAGGGGAGTGTTTGTTCTTATATTATGAACATCACACCTCCGCAGAACATTACAGTCGACAGTCTGATGGCAGTGGCCGTATGATGTAGGATTGTGGGCATGCAGCCAATGTGCGATACAGTCACACTCTTCACTGTAGGTTCTCGGCTCGGTGGTACCACCACCAAATTTATAGGTGATGGAGCTGGCGTCACACTGCGGTAGGCAGTCTCTGGATGAAATGGTACTTTCATCTTGTTACTAGCTCACTGGTGTCGACTGGTAGGATACACGTAGCTTACATAGCATACTCTACATGCCGTCAACACTGCTTCAGGGCCTTAGTCAATATCAGTAGATTACATACAATAAGGTCATACAAAACCTGACAACACTTGCACTTGCTGTGACATGACAGTTCTCCCTCGGCCATCGTGCTGCTGTCTGTTGCTTCAATATTCATGATGTAGAAATCTTTTATTTTATTATTCACTTATATACTTCACAGGGCAAGGAAGCTTCCCCACACACGTTCATGAAGTACTTGCAATTTCAATTGAAGTCACAGCATACCTTAGCATAGCAGGGTAGAATTCATTTGCTGCCACAGTCTTCCAGCATGCTCGTATGAATGTGTACTGTACACTCTTCAGTCCAGTGGTAGGTTGAGCCAGTATCTATGACTCGCAGGGTATAGTCGACTTTCTTGTTTTCATGGCGTAGTTGGGTAATATCTTCAATTTCGACATGTACTGCGAGTATACGTCCATTTGCAGGTAGGTAGCTGTTTGGTCGGAGATTGAAGATGGTGCATTGTTCGGATTTGTAGCAGGGCACAATTTCGCAATAGAAGTTATACCAGACATCATGATTTTCCCACAAATAGTTTTCATTGCCACATGTCTGCACTTGCTCGTGTTCAAGATCTGGTTTAAACACCACTCTTGTATAGCCGATAAAGTATCGCACGTAAAAATTCACATCTTCCGGCAGAAACGCCACACTGTCGCCTATGTCGAATGTATTACACATTGCGGGTGATAGTTGTAAACTGAATGATACACTGCTGTTTACTATGGCTGGTTCTAACACTCGTATCTTCTTATATTGTATCCAGGTACACTTCACATGTTAACGGCGAACACATTGTCTTCTATGTAATTGTTCCTCACTTCATGCAGGTTGTATGGCACTCACCCGTACAGCACTCAGTCCAGCAAGTAGTTACATCACCGGTGTTAGCCTCACATAAGTAGTTCATACAGAATTACACGAGTAAACCAAACCTGATGTATATTCTCTTCGCCTGCTAGTGTTAAAATAGTATGGAGTGAACAAGGTAGCTGAATTTGTGGTCTCAGGTAATATACGGCACATAAAAATAAATTACATGATACTGAGAGATGAGAGTTCCCATCGCTTGACATACCCAGTGTTCAAACCCATTACAACATTCTACTTGCGAGGGCTGGTCGGGCAGTTTGAAGTGAACTTGCCTGTATTCTACAGTAACTTCACCCTCGTAAGTAACTAGCGAGTTGGAATGTTACATATATGGCTTGAATTTATATACACTGAAGAGCCAAAAAAATTTGTACACCTGGCTAATATCGTGTAGGGCCCCCGCGAGCACACAGAAGTGCCGCAAGACGACGTCCATCAATGTAAGCTATACCGATACATTTAATAATGAAACCCTGCTGTGAGATGCATCCCCGAATGTTCACGTACATTATGATGGTCGGAGAGGGAATGAACTATAGTTGTAACTTACATCAGTACTTTAACTACTCTGTCCTGTACATTGCACATGGCTAGTCTGTCATGAAGTATTACTGTGTAGGCCTAAGTGAATGCTGGGAAATTCTCCGCGGAGGTTATTTCAATCCGGCAGTCTACAACGCCTGACTTTATTCTATCGTCCTGTTTGCTAACATCAAACACTAATAGGGGAGCTGTGTTCATTAACGTGCTCGGTTCGAGTGTGGGAGCCTGCGTTTGCCCATAGCACGACCTCTGAAAGTCAGTGTACATTTGATAAGGGAGAATACACATACTATTTGTAAAATTATTGTTTAAATATCCATATGGAAAGCCTCAGAGTTGAAGAAAATTTTAGCATTTTTAACATTTACGTGATCGAATTTCAAACAGTCCATACTGATAGCATTATGTTTGCCTGTCTGAAACGCGACCATTATATAGCACGGTATTTCACTCGTGAAACTAGTTTTAACATTCCAATGTATTCTAATGGAGGCCGGTACGCTAGGCTATGTCTCTAAACTACATGTACGAAACGCAATATCCACGTTCCTGCCTTTTTCTGCAGATTTAAAAAATTTTACCCGCTCCGTGATGTTTACCTGTACATGAGGCAGTAACCACTCAATATATCGTATTAAGAGCA
Source organism: Clitarchus hookeri (assembly GCA_002778355.1). Classification (NCBI taxonomy): domain Eukaryota; kingdom Metazoa; phylum Arthropoda; class Insecta; order Phasmatodea; family Phasmatidae; genus Clitarchus; species Clitarchus hookeri. Next base: position 1,055,274 of record NQII01000070.1, on the reverse strand, counting down.
TTACAACTTCTGGTGCTGCGCCGGTGTCCTGGAGCACATTCGTTTGATTGTTGGCCATTTGAATAACTAACTCTTGTTTTGAATTAATAATTAAATGCCTGTAATCATCCGCGAACCATAAAAGCATAGCTAGTGGAATGCATACTTAAAATTTACCGTTGGCATAGACAGGAACCTTAAAGTCCTCTTCGATTCCCCAGCCTGCCATTTTGGCGGACGGGAGTTGATTATGCATTCATGGGAGATAGTTCTTTATGGTAGCCATGATTCCAACCTCTTGTGTCGCGTCTACTTCAAACCCGTTTAGTTCATACGCGATTCTACTTATCATGTGAAGTATAGATGTTCTAATGATTTTAGTCGTCGCAGGGAGAGCATTACCCGGCTTTCTCAGAGTTCCTCGGAAGCGCAGACACGAATTACACAGGGCAGTGTATATATCTTGGTTTTGCACTGGTATTCGAACATTGGACAAGGGTACATACGGGCCTGGCAAATAGGGAGAGTAAGTGTTGATTTCAGCCTTGGTGATCGCGTCTTCGAATCCCGCCGGCTCTGTCACGTTTAATATTTTCACGCCCATACTTGCAATTTATCGTTAGTCCCAACCTTCTAAGAAAATAAACGCTTTCAGATGTTAGCGCTATGCTTGCTCGACTTGTACTGACTTTAGGTTTGGCATGGTAAGCAGCTTTTATTACTTTTGTATGCTTAATTTCCTGCCCCATCTTTCCTTATATGTAAGCGTACTGTTATCTCCTCGCTTCGAAAATTAATCTAACCACTGTCTTGGTCCACGATAGAGACTATGACTTCCTGTGCATTCTCAATCACGACTGAAACATAAATGAGTGTCTTCGGTACATTCACCAGCTTAAAGCCTATTGGCGTCATCGCAGAAAATTCGTGTAATGGCTGGCTTGGCTTACCACTGAGATACGACCCACTAACAAAATTACAGTTTATTCTTACAACATTCCAAGGAAAATGATTACCGACAGGGTAGATTCGTGTGTTTTATTCGCCTCATATTTTACGTTCTCAAAACATAGCATGGAGGCGAGAGTATCGCTTCGCATGTACAAAACATCTCACTGTGCAGGGTATTTGCATTCCCACTTAGCACTAACATCACGTCCGGTCCCAGCTCCCGCTTAAGGTACTCGCCTATGTCTTCAATCTGATACGAACCTGTGGGTATATGCACCTCTCATCCCTTACCGACTACTCGTTCCCCCTTAACATAACGAAAAATACAACTACATTCATCTATGTTCGGTACCGAGAAGTAAGTTTGAAAATCTATCACAGCCAAGGACCACACACCCTTTAGGGCAAGTGGGGGGAAGTGCACAGAACGCAATTCCGATCTATTGCCGGATACGATCAGGGTTACATACATGACTGATGCTTACGTCTAGTGCATCCTTGTTAAGTATCTATCTTGCAAGGAAGCTCAGACAAAGGTGTCTACAGTTCCATTCTCGTGGCTGTTGCTCTGCTCCGTGATTATAATTTAATTGTTATATTTGTGCCCTTCTATAATATGTTTTCAGTTCTGGTGACCAGTAATAAGTTGGAAGATACACACACACAGCCAATACCATTCTTGCAGATAAAGCAAACTGTCAATAGTTGCTTCGTCCAAGTCCAATCTCAGCGAACATTTAGCTGTGCGAGTGAGAGTTGGAGGGAGGGGGGGGGGTTGTCCAAAATTATGAAATTAAAAGTTAAGAGGGCATGTATTTGAAATTTGGAAGGACGAACAAGAAATGCACTGGCTGGAAACCACACAAAGTATTAGGGAAGCATGGAGGTATTTTACCCTTCATTTTACCAGCACTAGGCATTCTCAGCAGCCTTATCGGTGGTGCCAGTGGCATTGCCAGGGCCATGTAATGGCCAAGGAGGAAAACAAATGCATATCGGAGATGTTGAGACATAATAGGAATATGGAGTCGCTTGCCAGAGGGGCAAAAAAAAGGACGAGGACTGTACCTTCGCCCTTACAGGCCCGTAGCAGGCAGAGGCGGGAAGAGAAAGCATTGACGGAGAAGAACGAGGCGGTCTTAAGGGGGTTGCCTACCAACTCCCTAACAAGCATTGGAATACGAAAGTTTGCATGAAAATTAAAAATAAGTAATTTCCGAGGTGTGTTCATGTGTGATCGACTACCACACTAAGCGCGGTGGGCCGAGTTTGGTATAGTAAACCTAGATACGAGCACTGGGATGGAAACTCATTGGACTGCACATAAAAATATTGGTAACACAGTCGAATACTTTGACAGTTATGGCAACCTAAGTCGGGGGAGTCGTCGTAGGGACATGCCTGAGGCTATGTGGTAAAATGGCTGCCATGGAATGTTCGAGGTTTGCTGCAGCCTCGGGCAGTGAGTTGCTTATCCACCACACCACCGTGGCTCCCTGTCGCTATGNTCGAGGTTTGCTGCAGCCTCGGGCAGTGAGTTGCTTATCCACCACACCACCGTGGCTTCCTGTCGCTATGGAATGCAAGACCATGAAGTTTTGCATGCCGTCTATCCACTGCATCACCACAGCAACAAGGTATATTTCCACGGACGAATTAGCACAAAAATTTTGCAAAAGGATATTTGATGTATANTGGAATGCAAGACCATGAAGTTTTGCATGCCGTCTATCCACTGCATCACCACAGCAACAAGGTATATTTCCACGGACCAATTAGCACGTAAAATTTTGCAAAAGGATATTTGATGTATAAAATGCGGACATACTCACCAATCTTCTACTTAACCTTGTGTATATCCAATCTCTTCACATTTTTAAAAACTGTCACCAGCAAAGAATCATCTTTAACGTCATCCGGGCGCATATGGATATTGCTATGTACTCTACCATTGTATTTGGAAATTGGCGATGCAGAATATCTAGCCAAATGTGCCGAGAACTCACACCACATAACAGTTTTTAGTGTACGTTTAAATCTTTCCACAACGGATGCCTTCTTAACACCATGCATACTGTAGTGATTGATTTTATTCGCATTCATTAGTGAATGGAAGGCCGTATTGTAGAATTATCTACAAAATCAGTCTGCATATTTGTAGGCGGACCCTTATCTTGTAAAACAGTTTTCATGGTGTTAGCAACATCCGTCCCACTTTTTCGGCGAACGGGGACAGCCCAAGCATATTTGCTGAAACAATTAATTATGGTTAGCATGTATCTATATCCTTTATTAACCCAGGCAAACGGAATCATTTCCACCAGGTCAGCTTGATACCAATCACAAAGTCCAAAGACAACTACTCTTCTTCTGCGGAAATTTCTCTGTACAGGTTGGTGAAGCTCAGCTGCAATCTGCGCACGCAACATTTTTTTTTTAGTACACATATCCACCTTCATGTAATTATTCAACGATATTGACAATCTCACTCATGTGTGAATGATTGCCTGCCTGTTGAGAGGTGATGAGTAGTCGTAGACGCGATACAAGCTCATTCTCATCATCCCAGTACACGTACTCGAGCTGACTGCTTCCATCAAGCTTCGAAGCCCGTACCGAGCTGCTAGCTAGGCCTACGTATCTCGGCAACAATGTCGAATTTCGGCGTGGCTCATCCTTATATATGTTACTGGTTGCATCATTATCAGTGAAATGTGCACTCTTGAGGCTAAGTAATCACTTGTATTGCTGAAGTGCCTCGCGCGTAGAGGCCCGGAGATGGATGTATTGCTTCATTGTCAATATGTAAAGCATAATCAGGTAGAAAGAAATTGCTTTTTCCCCAAGTACAATTTCTTATTCCGCAATAAACACCATAAGTGCCTTCATTAAACCTAGTCGTGTACGATGAGAGATAATTACGAACAGTGACTGATCATAAATGAGAACGGTCCTTTTTACGTTTCTGCATAACTAAAGACGCATCATTATCATCCGGAAGTGTCTTGAGTTCAACGTCCGGTTCAGTATTCACGTTGCTGACAGGGGGGAAACTGATTGTTTCTGTAAAGTATCTAGCTGGGATGTGAGCGGGTGGAATGCCTCTTCCAATATGGCATCACACTCCATACACGTACGCTTGGTCAGTAGATACTTATCACGCCCACTTGCAATGACACCATGTAACTTCTGAATGGCTGCAGACATTAAACTGAAATTATACATGGCATGTTCATACTATATACATATTATACAATGGCTCTATGTGCAATCAGATTGACAATTTTATCATCAGATATATTGAGTTGATGGAGGACTGCAGTACGCACATGCTCGCAATGTGTCCATTTTTCATCGTCTGTGCGCAGGTCATATAAATAACGAACAATCTTGTGATGTATAAGTTCTTCAGTATCCTCGAGTTCCGTACTCAAAGCTTGGATACGACTATCGAGTTCCTCGACCAAATGTGTAAGAAGTTTATTTAACATTCCTTCGAATATAGAGCTGAGTTTCGTTTCCAAGTTGCTACTCACATTCTCTAGCTGTGTGTGCAATGCATTCGGCGTGGCCGCCCCTCCGTCCTGTACAATAAGACAATAGACTAGGTTTGCAGAAAGGGAGGCAAAACCCTTAACGCCGAACTGCCCGAAATTCGTCTCCACTGCAGTGAACTTTGCTTCTACAATGGACAGCTTACCAGCACTCTCGTTCGCTACAAGTAGATTATCCTTCAATGTGGCTGCCAGGGTAGTAAGTGCTCTGTAGTCAACACGTTCACCCAAGTCAAAGAGCTGCGCCTCTGCGGAGGGAAGCTTGCTTCCCACTATACTCCGCATATCCTAAGTCAAAATCTGAAAACGTTTATTCACTCTAACAGTCATTGTACTGACAGAATCGAGGTTCGAATCCTGCTTCTTACTTATTGCAGCTAGCATGGCATCACTCGAGGTCTTGGTATTGGTATTGGTATTGGTAAGGTGACCGTCTAATTTACCTGTGATACCCACAAGAACGCAAACACTAACTTTCTCACCCACATCGTTAACTTTCTTCCCCATAGCTGAAACCTTACCGCCTAAATCGTTGTGAGAGTCTGCACATCTCCGGATAATTTTCGCAGCTCGGCATCCATCTTGCTAGACAGTGCATTCGTGTTGGCGAACATACATCCTTCCATGGCGACTAGGACTGAATCCAGCTTCTTATCTATTGAGGCCAGCACGACGTCACTTTCGGTCTTGACATTAAAGTGGCTGTCTAGTTTAGCGGTCAGGTCTGCTAGAACTCTAGCACCCACTTGCACTCCCACATAGCCGATTTTCTTCTCCACGGCTGATATCTTGCCACCAAATGCGTTCATTTTCAGTATGTCTTTGGATAATTTGTGAAGCTGGGCCTCCATCTTGGTAGACAATATATTTGTGTTGCCGAACAGTCGAACTTCCACAGCTTCGAGTGCATCTCTCTTAGTAAAGGAAGTCAGTTGTGATAAATTGTCGATTAATGTACCAAGCCGCATATCCATGTTAGTAGTTAGTATATTGGTATCGAAGACACCGCCTTCCACAGTGGCGAGCTTGCCACCCAAAGCAGAAAGTTTCTTAACGTCTTCAGTCAATGGGCAAAAGTCACTTGCCATGATTGCATGAGCTATTATAGCTGTTCGCTCGCGCACACCAATTAATGGAGTCTCTAAAGCAGCTATTTGTGTCATAACTGCCAATAGTGTGCGAAGATGTGTCTCGATGCTTGTCTGAAGAGCTGCCACTGGTCGCAATGCTTCCGATGTAACGCTGCGAACAAAGGATAAATTCGCCGCATCGCCATCATGTTTCGCACCACATAGATTCTTGGCTTGTTTGCCTCCGAAACTGCAGTTCCCATCGATAGTAGATATAATACAGCTTTCCGGTACACTCTTCAGGTCGCTATAGCCGAACATGAATACTGAGTAGCTCATAGTTCACTGATGATCGATGATAAACTGATCAAAACCCCAACAGTATCGCCCCTTATGAAGTGCAAAATCCTTTGTTATCACTAGGAAACCATGTGGTTCGCTCCAGCAAAATTAACACATGTCTTTAAATCTGTTGAATGTCATATCGATATTAACATGGTCAGAGTATATGTGACGTAAATTCAAGTCATCCATACTTAAGAGGACAAGGAAATTAGCATTGTCATGTAGAAGCTGTTTAGGCATGCATGAATTCGTTTGACATAGGTAAATAGAATCCACTGCTACATGTCATCTCATGCTGAAATACTGCTGCATTGTCGCCTGTTTCTCACATGCCACATCATCGTAAATAAATACAGAGTTTGGTAAGTCATCACTTGGCTGAACGATCGCATCATTGTCACTAAAGAGAAAATAACGAAGACAATCCATGGCTTGTAGTATTTGTGTTAGGAGTAAGTACTTTGTCTGTTGTAATGATTTCGACTATAGGTAACCATTCTGGTACCGAAGACCGTTGGGTTCCTCCAGAAAGCTTAGAAGCACATATGTCTTACAGCAGTTGCTCGATCCTGCTATGATACCCCATACGGTGCTAGGTAGTAGCTTTCCATGACATAATCTGAAGATGTTAGTTTCATCATTGTCGATGTCACTGATGCGGACAGGAAGCATGGTGGTATGTGGCACAATCTCCATTGAACTGATATGCAAATGGTTAACCATCAATACTTTTGTAACATTTAAATGATCGAGATCAGGTGATGTGGTCGGACACATTGACTTTGAAGTATGAGTATAAGTATTTTTATGGCGTACGGTCTGATCATCATTAGTGTACCGCATATGTAAAACTTATTTTCTCAGGGGATTCGACGGAGTCCCACACCGTCTGGCTGTAGCACAATAATAATAATAATATTTTTTTATTACTTTCCCCAAAACCATGGGCTGCCTGGGACCATGGAGTGTGTTTTTGTGGTAAAATTTAATTTATCTGTGATGTCGACAGAGTCACACAGCCTCGGGTGTTGTAGCAGAATATAAGAAATTTAAATACATTTCCGAAAATCATGCATTGCCGGAGCATATGGGTGTTGTCATTGTTAAAAGAATTTCTCAGTGATGCCGGCGGAGCCTGGGGCGTTGTAGCACAAAATATAACATTTCCAATATATTTTGAAAAATCATGCATCGCCTGAGGCTATGTGTGTTTTCGCTGAATAAAAATTTCTCGGTGACGTCAGCAAAGCCTAGGGCATTGTAGCAGAAAAATTATATTTTCAATAACTTTCCGAAAATCATGCATCGCCTGGGGCTATGGGGTGTTGTCGTTGTAAAAAGAATTTCTCGGTGACATTGACAGAGCCTGGGCCATTGTAATAAAACAATATTTTCAATATATTTTTCAAAATCATGCGACGCCTCGGGCTATGGGGAGTCTTTGTAGGGACACCTGCCTGTAGCCTGGGACTATGTCATGAAGTCGGCGCGTCGTCGTAGGGACATGCCTGACGCTAGGTCTATCCACTGTTCCACTGCAGCCCCAATAAACGAGTGGTCTATCCACCTCACCACAGTGGCCCCCAAACAACGAGGCGTATATCCACCGCACTACCACTGCCACAGATAGTGAGTTGTCTATCCACTACACCAATGTAGCACCCTTTAGCCTTGGGCTATGTTATGAAGTCGGGGGAGTCGTCGTAGGGACACGCCTGAGGCTAGGTAGTAAAATGGCTGCCATGGAATGTTCGAGGACTGCTGCAGTTTCGGGCAGTGAGTTGTCTACCCACCACACAACCGTGGCTCTATGTCGCTATGGAATGCAAGAGCATGAAGTTTTGCATGTCGTCTATCCACTGCATCACCGCGGCACCCGTCGAAATGTCCAGCACAGCCTTGGGCGATAGGGCGTCGTTGTAGGGACACCTACATAGCCTGGGGCTATGTGCATAGCCTGGGGCGATGTAATGGGGCGTCGTTTTAGGGACACGCCTGAGGCAATGTAATGTAGCGTCATTGTAGGGACACGCCTGAGGCTATGTTACGCAACTAAATGGCCCCTGTAGAATTTTCGAGAAAAAAAAATTTTTACATTTTAAATACATTTTTCAAAAATTTTAAAAGAAATTAAAACAAATAAAAATTTGAAACAAACTTTTCTTTGGAAAATTTTGGAAAATTTTGAAATACAAAATGGCCACCATCGAAGTGAAATTAAAGAGCAGGAGGTTTACGCATTGCCTGGCGTGATTCGGTGTCCCCGGGTCCCCTGCCACATACTCTTGACGCCAAACATACCATTTCTAACTACTCTCTAGTAAACCAAAGAATTTTCAATCTTGATTTTACGTGAGTGAAGCCAGAATTTGGAATAACAGTTAAGATTACTCATTTCAACTACAATTTAATACACCTGAGCTTTGCCAATAGCAATCATAAATACAAACAATATACATTCTCATTGACCTACAGATAAGCCAAGGTGTCAAGTCTTCAAACAAACTTCCAATAGAGTACAGGTAATATTCGAAATAAAATATTTTGACATGGTTCAATCTGCAGAACGGTTTACTAGTGATTTATGGCTCTTAAATCTTAAACGTTCATCGGAAGCCCACATTAAAAGACATTAACCAAAAAATTTGGGAATATGAAGAGTGCAGACAAATTAGATGTAGTATGCTCTTCCACAACTAAGTAAGTCTGCATCATGAGTTAGTGTAATTTAAAATTTGTTATTTAATTGCATTAATTATTTATCACATATTCTGCAACTTTTCCATCACACAACATAACTCAGATCATAATAACACAGTCATACAATGGAGTTCAACACTTATAGATGAACTTATTTAACATGACACATATATGTTGTGTTTAGACTGCTGAGCAATGAACAAAAGATCCATTACATTTCTGTATATACAGAGTGCCACAACAGTCACACCCCCAATATGATAAATTATGGCTAATAGAGACCTGCAAATATTCCGTTATTATTTCAAGACAGGCCAGACTTCAAACATTTGTGCTTTTGTATTTCGTCATTAGACTAATTTGTCGGCACACACCTTGGAAGTCTTTGGCCCAATAGGAAACCTTTAACGAGAGGCTGGCCTATTCTTGTCAAACACAGTGAAAAGGGAAAACGTGTCCTCACTGTCGCAGAAGCCAATAAACGAATGTCACCGACTCGAATATATATACCGAAAAATAACGCTTATTTTGCAGGTCCCTACTAATAGAGTATTGTTTTAATGCAATTGAAGGGATGCAGTCAGAATCACTGAACTTTTGCCACACACTTGCATTTAAAAACTTACAGTTAGTAGTTCAATAATATATTATTGCTGTAGACATGTCCTACTCTATTTGACATAAACCAAACAAAAACTTTTTAAACAAATAATCTGCAGTATGTCCTTCAGGCTGTATTCCCGAATGGAACTCAAACATAGGGGATAAAACTTAAAAAGAGGCCATGTTAATTTTGTGTTGGAGTGATGCAAGAGTAAATGAAATTCATGATTTAAAGATGTGTCCTAGTCAAAAATTAACCTGCATACATAACTGCTTTTTTTAACTCTGCTTCTTCACCAAAATTTGGGACTGAAATAGGGACAATCCGACACACACAACCACCCAAAGTATTAGTGTAAATATAGTATTATAAGTTTAATTTTTATTTTACTAACAATGTGTATTTTGCAACAATAGTTGTATTACATTTGCATCGGAGGAGCAGACAGCATCTACGTTTTTTCACTTGAACTATTTTGTTAAGAAACACATTATATTTTATTTATATTTCATATCAATATTTCTATATTATTTTTGGTACTAACCAAATTGTTTATGGAAACACGTACTCCCGAGAAATGACGCAGTTTGTGATACCTAAGAAACATATTTTTTAAAAATTTAACTTTCATGCTACAATTTTATTTTATTCTTTGGTAATCGCTGCCATCCCATGTGTAAAAATTACTCCGAAGGAAAGCTGAAGTTCTCGGATACCTTTGTATCATGTAAAATATTTTCTTAGTCTGTTCTGGAACAGTCTAAGAGTTAGGACATGCTCAAAGAGTAATATTTTGCAATTTCACCCAGTGAAACTGCCTTCGAATAAACCAAATAAAAATCTTAACAGCCTGATCATTAGCACTTGACATGTTTATGAGCAGCAGAAAAGGCCCAGCCAGGCCTTTAAAAGGCCTGGCTGGGTTTCAAAGTTCAAAATGACACAAACTGTAAGTTCGAGGATATATGTAAACTGGAAGAACATACTACATGCCGAAAGGTTTGGAATTAATAGTTACAATCGAGCATTTGCTAAGCTGGTTAAAGTATGGTCAGGCCAAAGAAATGCTAAACTAAAGACAGAGGCACAGAGTTTAACATAATCCCTGATAAAGTCATATAAGACAGTTTTCTTCAACACCTCTTATTAAACACGTTACAAATGTAATATTTTTTGGTTTTAAATATACAGATTGCATATTTAATTTTTATAACATATAGCATAGTAAAGAAATACGACATAGTTAAATTTTTAATTAAACTAAAGGTAATTTTGTAGTTAAGATTGAAATACAGTGCAGGAAATCACCAAGATAACGAACTTCAGGATAACAAACACTTCACGTAAATGATCATATCATTTAGTTCCGCCAAAACACTATATCATAGCCCTGAATTTCATTTTAACAAAGTTTCCGACAGTATATTTCTTCCTCAAACAAAAACATTCACGTTAACCAACCACCAATATCACAACTAAATAAAATTTTTATCTATCTATGTACAAATCCTGTACTTATTTTCTATTCCTAGTGGCTGTACTCAATAATGTCCTGCAGGTGCAATGGTAAATATAAACGTAACCTTCAAGTGTTTCTTTTCCATCGTGGCCATATAGTAACAGCGAGCAATCCATAGATTGATACGGAAAACGATTCTACTGCCCGTGTCTTTTTGATTAATCAACAGCTTTCCATTGTGTTCGCTGCGTAAATATGGTACTAAATTGTAGGCAAATTTATTTGTGTAATTTAAAAGTGAAAACTATTTTATTGCCTAACTTTTAATCTAAACAAAGAAGGGAAAAACGTATACCTACAATACACAATTTCAAACATTTCTACGATGACCGTGTGATAAAAACATCCTTGACAAATATCAGTCACGGCACAGCAAAATTTCTCTTGTAGGCTATTTTACTGCACTAATTGAGATGTTTTTTTGAATTGTTGGTAACATGTACTATGCAATAAACCGGAAAAATGCCACTCAGGAAAACAATTCCCGAATCTCTTATGCAACCACGCGCATGTGTTGTAAAAGTAATTAATTTTTGTTAACGCAAAACTGTGTGCGTGAAATTAAGTTAAATTCTTCTTGAATATTTGGCACTGTTTCTTGAAAGTGTTATATATATATATATATATATANATATATATATATATATATATATATAAATAAATAAATATATATATATATATCAATATGTCCAGTGAGCGAAAAAGAAAAGCAATTATACAGGCAGTAGATAAAGGTGAAAAAAACTTCAAGACATTGAAAAGGATGTATTAAAATACACAAACAATAATTTAAAAAACAGAAAGTGATTAAATTTTTTTTATGTAGAGATCTGTCTTTGTGAACTAAAATATATGTTCAACTGTTTGCTTAAGAGGTGTATTTTTTATATAATCTTGTTTTACTGTGTTGTAGTGCTTTATGTCAATGTAAACTGTTTATAAAGTGTATTTTCTTATTTAAATATAATATTTAGTTGTTTAATTTTTGTATGTAGTACATTCGTATTCGTGTATTGTGAACAGCATTTAAAGTAGAGTATAAAGAACTTCACTATAACAAACAGTGATATTTTTTGGTACTCTTGAGTTCTTTTTAGTGAGACTTTACTGTAATTGCTGTAAGGTGATTAACATTATGTATAATCAAAAATACCAATTACGACTGACAGTAGTTTTGAAAACTAGAAGTGAGAAAAAGTGAGGTATTACATTCAAATTGTGCTCTACTATTGCAAACAGTGTTGGAATAACTGTTTATTGGAATTTACCTCATTTTATATAGTTCAGGCATATACATAATTTCCTAAACACTCGGTATGCTATCAGAGTATGATTGCAGAATAATAATTTCTAACAGAAAATTGAGGATATAATGCAGATTGAAACAGAAATAAGATAACATTTTAAAAATATTTCATTTTAAGCTGTAACTGTTAAGTATTACTTTCACGGAAGACAAAAGTATTTATTTACAAGAAATAAAATACATATAAAACAACAACAGTAGTTGTGAAAACTCGAAGTCACAAATGTAAAGTCTTACATTCAAATTGTGCTATACCATTGCAAACAGTGTTTGGATAAGTGTTTCTGTAATTATTTATATTGGAATTTACCTCATTTTATATAGCGCAGGTATTTACATAATTTCCTAAATACTCGGTATGTTATTAGAGTAAGATTTAAGAATCACACTTTGGAACAGAAAATTGAGGATAGATTGCAAATTGAAACAAAAATAACATAAAAGGAAAAACTTAAATTGAATTTCCTGTTAAGCTGTGCACTGTTAAATATTACTTGCACACACCACATCAGTATTTATCTACAAGAAATTAAATATAAAACTTTGTGGTACAATAAGTTGTACAGTATTAAATATTACTTACGCAGAACATGCGAGTACTTATTTACAAGAAATAAAATAAAACAATATGCTACTAATGATGCCTTTAAATTTAGTCTGAAAGAGACACGAAGTGTCTGTATGCTTGAAATAAAATATAAAGCAAAATAATAAACAAATGAAGCTGACGAAAATTTACTTTAAATAAAACACAATATTTATGCAGCTTGCAATTTGCAAAACAAATTTACAATCTACTGTGGGAATGCACTACCTTCAATTCCTCTCATCATTTGTATGAAGGAAAAAATGTTCTCCCTTTTTTTGGATATTCAAGGTTGCAAGCGTAATAAAATTCCAGCAGACCTGTGACTGCTTGCGTTAAGATGGAGATGCCTGTAGCCAATATTTTGCCCTGTGCTTTTATAATGAAATCCAATTCGGCAAGTATGTGTACAGACGAGTCTTCATTTTCATTATCCTGTAACAGTAAAAAACAAATATCAGCCCACGGAAAATACATGAAAAACTAAATTTAAATAAACCTACAATCATAACTTTAAATCCTATGNATTTGTATGAAGGAAAAAATGTTCTCCCTTTTTTTGGATATTCAAGGTTGCAAGCGTAATAAAATTCCAGCAGACCAGTGACTGCTTGCGTTAAAATGGAGATGCCTGTAGCCAATATTTTGCCCTGTGCTTTTATAATGAAATCCAATTCGGCAAGTATGTGTACAGACGAGTCTTCATTTTCATTATCCTGTAACAGTAAAATACAAATATCAGCCCACGGAAAATACATGAAAAACTAAATTTAAATAAACCTACAATCATAACTTTAAATCCTATGAAAGTAATTTATAAGTGTATACAGTTTGATTTTTATATGACGTACACGTAAGCCATACAGGCAGTGCAAGGCAAATCTTCCAGTGTTAGTTAGAACTTTCTTTCAACAGAAAGACATCTTGCAGCACCTTATTAGCTCACATAAAAACATAATATAAATCACCTCTTATTTTATTTAACAGCTTCGTAAATTTATAGAAGTTGGGCACTTAAAACCAGTTACAAATTTTCCAGGTTATACCAAGTTTTCCAAACCAAATTCATAATTTTTCTGCCGAATTTTAAAAACAGATGATTTTCTAAACTCTTACTATTAGGAATAATTTCATTTACTAAAATAATATTACGCACAAGCTGATTACACTATTATTTTAAGTGTTAATGATGTAAATAAATTTGGATTAAAAACTTAATAGTCTTGACTACTACAACTTGAACAGGGTGTCCACTGAGTAGGTTGGCATCTTGTTCAAATATTTTTTTATGAAAACAAACTGAGATTTAATACAAGATATTTTAGCGACCCATAAACAACCTCTATTGGTAAATTAGAACAACCCATGCTAACCTAACATGGGTGAATTACAGAAAATTCGTAGTAAATTAAATCGGATGTTTAAAAGAAATCTCACACCAAACTAGTGTGGTAACGTGAAAGGAAACACATTCTAACCTAGATGCGTGCATCACAGGGAATCCATGTTTTCCCAACATACAAACAGTTTAATCAGACAAGAAACCATAAGCTAGCCTAAAACAAGTTAGTCACAAGGAAGTATACGAGTATTTCTTACTTATACTGTTCATGTTTGTGAATTTCATACTTCAATTTTTGTGGCTCACCCTGATGGAAAATCCATTGCACTGATGGTAACTTATTTGATGAAGTTTGGCTATTACCAACAGTTTAATAACTGGTCCTAACATAAATACTTCTTCGCCTGTTTTTCTATCCCTGAAGATGAGCCTACCAAATATTGATCATGAATTTCAGCCAAAACTGTCCTTGAAGAATGCCAATAAATTTTGCATCACTGTTCACTACTTCTTTTTTTTATGCCACCTGTCTCTAGATTTCTAATGCATTCAATTCACATCTCAAAGTAAAATTTTTGACAAAATACGTAGAAAAATCATTACTTGTACAACACAGGAACACAAAACAAAATTTTTTAACTTTGCAGCTATTATGTTTTGATTAACAATTTTTAAAAATTATACATTGTAATATAACTTTAATTTAGTAAAATAAAATAATAACAGTAACATTGGAACAATTTCCCATTACAGTACACTTATTTGTATTATCATGATGCCATTTTCATCAGAAAGAAAAATTTCTCTCTCATGATTTAAGACTGTAAATAACCATAACATTCCACAATAAAACAGCAAGAATTGTCAAAAAAAAAAATAAAGTAAAAGTCCATAACATTTTGCAAACTTATGAAATATAAAGTAATGAACATGCAGGCATGAGGTGAATAATAAAATGTTAGTGAACTGGAAAATCAAGATATCTATGTAACATCACATTATGTATTTCTTCTAACATAGACTTTGTTATAGTACCTAAATATTGTACATTGACAAATGTCAAACTGATTGCATATTACTGCACTAATTTGTTTTGCCCAAATGTAGATTTCTTATTCATTATATATGTGTTAATATATAAACACTTTCTCCACTAATCAGTTTGTCAGTAACTTAAGCTGTGATCATTTGGTAGTGCTAGTATACTTTTAAAGTGTGGAAAGTCTCAGGGAAATGACAATTGAAGATATTTTTAGACCCTCTGTTAAGCAATTATAACTATTAATGATCTCGACTCTTTAAGACGCCCGCCTACCTGAGAGCAAGTTGGTCGTTCCGGTCTCGCGGTGAAGCCAGCCGGGTGGGCGACAGTGGCCGCAGTTAGAACTACCGTACCTTCTC
This sequence comes from Clitarchus hookeri, assembly GCA_002778355.1. NCBI lineage: Eukaryota > Metazoa > Arthropoda > Insecta > Phasmatodea > Phasmatidae > Clitarchus > Clitarchus hookeri. Next base: position 1,039,917 of record NQII01000070.1, on the reverse strand, counting down.
TCCCCCTACCCGCTCGAACGGCTTTCACCCCTCCTTCTCGGATGCCTTCGTCATGCAGCAGGGTGCTTACCAAGCACCCTTGACTCTGTGGGAGAACCAGACATGTCTATTTTACAGGAACGGTTCTTTCTTTCCTGTTCAGCAAGTACAATTGATGATATTACTGAGGCAAGAGTAGCAAAATAGCATGATATGTTTTAAACGCGAGTGCCGTAATAAAATATAATTTATTCAACAATGAAATTGTAAACTTTAGTAGCAGCAGAATGTTCATCTTCAAACGCAAAATAAAATTTGAACACATTCATAAAACACACACTGTAATATAAATAATAATAATAATAATATTGATGATAAGCTGACAACTCGAAGGTTGTTTTGAGCCCTGTGGCGATGGAAACGCGCCCAGGGTGACAACGAAGTTGATTCTACCTAGGGTGGTTTACAATTGCCGCAATTTAAAGAAGGCCACAATAAAAACGTGGGTTTCACCTAAATGAATGGCCTTACGTTATGTGAATCGTGGTCGTTACCATATTTACCCAGAAAGAACTCTTTTGCCACTTACCAGAAAACAACCAATATTTTACAGTCAATTTCGTTACTTCTATTACAACTAATTATTCCTTCTAATTAGGAGCGTTGACGTGGCTCAGTGTCTAGAAGGGGGATGACGGATTTTACGTCAACATAGCTTTCTGAATATGTCAACTAATGACACTAGCACACAACTTAACACTTCTCTGTTTGCATCTTTAGTGCACTATTTGAACATTAATAAAAGTAAATAATTTAATCTAAGATATATATATATATATATATATATATATTTTCCAACAAAATATATATGTATTACAAAAATATAATTAGCTTCCGGAAACTTTCATTTCAGGAAACCATACACGTGTACATTATGTAATTCTGTTCAAGAAAGGTTCAAATTTACTTATTAAAAAAGAATGGATCCCCTCCCCCCTTTCTCCTCAAGTTTTTAAAATAAGGATGACATTTTTCTGCAGCACGTTTATAAAGTTCTGCATTGCCCATCATCCACATTAAAACTCAGTAGCAAGCGTTAGTGACTGACAGACTGACAAGTGCCCAACTCTAGGCAAACAAAGTATAATGGAGTAGGAGCCCACGTATAGTTAAATATAGAGTAAAATCAAATACTAACGAGTTTAACAATTTCGCATTGTATTATGTATGTACTAAATTTCCAGATTTAAAAAGAAAACTGTTAAACAATGTAATATTTAAGAGCGAGTTCTTAATATGCTTAGACTACAAATTACGGATATATAAAAACAATTTGATTGAGAAGCATTCCTAATGTAAGTTACGGACTTCGTGTAAGTGACAGAAATAGAGGTTGTTTCATATTCTTTCTATAGCCATTCCCTTGCCCGTAACAGTGTTGATTCCTATGCTTCAATTGGACACAGGTAGTACACAGACAGTACACAGCGAAAGAGTGCAAAATAATAACTACACACATAATTTTCTACAAACACTTTAATAATTATTCGTAAATACAAATAAAGAACAAGTATTGGAAAATAACAAATATATATTGTATTTCAGTATTTAACATAAAACGTTCCTGTACTATACGAATATTCTGTTCTTTGTAAATCCTGAGGAAGTTAGAACGTACGTACTTGATAATTTAAAAAATAATACAATAAAATAAACAAAAATTACATTTGTATNTCTTTCTATAGCCATTCCCTTGCCCGTAACAGTGTTGATTCCTATGCTTCAATTGGACACAGACAGTACACAGAGAAAGAGTGCAAAATAATAACTACACACATAATTTTCTACAAACACTTTAATAATTATTCGTAAATACAAATAAAGAACAAGTATTGGAAAATAACAAATATATATTGTATTAAAGTATTTAACATAAAAAGTTCCTGTACTATACGAATATTCTGTTCTTTGTAAATTCTGAGGAAGTTAGAACGTACGTACTTGATAATTTAAAAAATAATACAAAAAAATAAACTAAAATTGCAATTGTATAATATCTTGATCAGTTATGTAATTGCCCTGATGATATTAAATCTCCATTTAGTCATGCATATTATTTNCTAAAATTACAATTGTATAATATCTTGATCAGTTATGTAATTGCCCTGATGATATTAAATCTCCATTTAGTCATGCATATTATTTGATTTTATCGCAGAAATTAAATGTATGTTGAAATCCTTAAGTGCACAACATGGATATTTATAAACTATATTTTAAACTTACAGATTTTTTGACCCTGTGCAATGTAAAATAAGTGTAACTATACCACTTTTCCTGAGCAGCGGTGTTATTTATTGTATTATAAATTTCTACACCTCATATCTGACGGATAGGTAAGGTTTTTATATGTATTTATACGAAAATGTTTGAAAATAAGCGTTAAGAAACTTCTGATAGTTGCAGCTGTAAAGAACTGAAGTGATAAAATAGTGATTTCAAAGCTGGCTTTAGAATAACTTCCAGACTTATAAAAAAAAAATCCTGCATGATCCCAAACGCCGCTTAGATATAGTAAATTGATAGTTACTAAAGCGTGACATGTGTGTATATGTTTATATTATATATGTATAATTTTAGGAAAATGCATGCTTCTCTTTGGTACTTTGTCACATTCCGTTCAACACCATTACTACAACGGAAATAATTAGACTGAAATTATTTAAGTTCAACGGAAAACGCATATCCGGGTTATGATTATGCTGCTACACATTTTAATAAATAGCTGTTAAAATGTTAGAGCAAAAATAGATTATNTTTTTTAGCGATTTTTAGGACCTTCAAAATCATGTTTCCTTGGCGCGGGGTGCCTTGAAAATGGTTTGCAGACATGAATTGAAATGTGATTTCTTTTCTTACGAAAACAGATTGGCTTGTGCACGTCGTCAAAGACTCTTTTTGCACATAAACAGACACACTGCAATGCTGTTCACTCATTAGGTAGGCAGGCGCCTTAATTATCACTTTTCAAAGCTAGAAAAGTGCTACAGCTGCAGGATCGAAAATATATTGTAAACAACCTTACACCGCATGAAAAACAAGACACTTCTTAAAAAGTCATAAATGTAATAACAGGCCAGATGTAAAGTCACCCAAGCTTGTTTTCCAGGATAACTTTGACGCATTCTGCGTCCCTATATTTTATTCGTCAGAACACATGCTCTGGCGAAGCTCGCAGGCAGATGACCACAATAAGGAATAAGGGTTTGGCGGACATGATGGGAGAATGGTGCCAGGATGGCCCGGCGGAACGACCACGTGCAGAGGAAGGCGGATGCAGCTGCATCTCGCAGCTGCCGGGGACACGGAGCTCACACCAGCAGCGGCGCCTGTCCCAGGCTAGCTACTGCCATAAACATTGAGAGCTTTTGGCGGGCGTGCTGGGATAATAACAACACGATATCCAGAGGCATAAGAACAACACGTCCACCGAACCAAAGAGGCCACCCAAGAGTTCCCGCATGTGCAGAACAGAACAATAAACTTCCATACCAGAGTCGAGGGCCGAACATGTGTTTACGACCAGGGGACCCACCAAGTAGCATGTGCAGGGCGAAGCATTAAAACGTCTAGACCAGAACCGAGGGACAACGCCACCCATGTGTTTTACGACTCAGGGGGACGCGGCGGCCACCCTGGACACATGCAGAGATGGTGCAAGTTGAATATGGCGATCGAGCCTACAAAACCATGAGGAGGAGGGAGGAACGGATCAGTCAGTCTAGGATCGAGCAGTCAGTCAGTCAGTCGGGGGACCTGAAGCGAGGCGTCCGGGTAGGAGCTGGACGAAGCCAGTGCGAGGATCGATCAGTCAGTGAGACGTCGTCGAGCGAGCAGTGCGAAGAGAGCCGGGAGTTCAAGAGGGAGCGAGACGCCAACGCCGATCGAGAGAGAGTGTCGCAGCCTAGACATTCCAGTCTACCTACCGAGAGATGAAGCAGTCCCGAGATCGCCGGCTGAGAGAAGACCAGCGCCGCAAGTCAGATAAGTAGAGTTCTACACCAAGTGTGAAGAATCTTGCCCCCCACGATGCAAAATCGTCGCGTCAAGCCATACATAGCCCACATAGGAAGAGGGAGGGTAGAGTTGTCTCGCAAGTTCATGTACCAGTTAACCTGTTAGGCAACAATAAAACTCGATTATGTGAACTCGCAAAGGAAGTGTATTGATTTGGTAAATTAGCACTAAGGACAATATGTCGACATATTCCTACGCCCTAACATGGAGGGCCAGCATAAATCGCTATTGCCTCACGCCGAGAGAAGATTCAATACCAACTTATAAACCACAGCATTGGGCAGGTATCAGTTTTGGTGCCCAACTAAGGGGCACGCTGAAGTCTGTATAGACGGAAGCAAGGACAAGCTAAATACCCGGGAGAAAGGGGACCTTGCCCCGACAGAGCAGCGGGCATATTCACGACTTCGGGGATTCATAAAATCAACCCTCGTGACTTCGGGTAGTTGTAAAATTAAACCTGTGGCGTCCATTACCGACAGTATAACCGAGAAGGGAACAAGTAATTAACCAGACGAGAATGCCAGGCCGCAGACGTGCACGGAATGTAGAGAGTAAGGCGGAGAAAAATAGAAACCCCCCAGTGGGTCACTAGGTCACCAGACGGTGAACAATATTGAGCCAGCCAGGCTAACCACAGACGTCAGGGAGGCTATGACAAAACACCCTGTAGCGTCCAGCAATATTACTTTAAGAGTCCCAATTACCGAAGCAGGCAGCCGAAGAATTAACGAACACGAGTGGGAGGTGCAAGCCGAGAGAGTAAGGCGGGAGAACCGAGGGATATTAGCGGAAACATAGGCCACAGCCCACAGAATGGCGGGCAATAAATGACGAGCATGACGAGAGGACGATGCCAGGAGCAGGCAAGAGGATGTTGGAGCGAAGATAAGGAGGTCCATTTTCACTGGATGGTGAAAAAGGATGTGGTGTCAGGCGGGCAGGTAACTAACTACCGCGCCGACACGAACGGGAGCGAAAGAGGAGACGAGGAGCGGATGCCAGGAGCAGGCGAAAGGACGTAGCCAGGAACGGGCAAGAGGAAGTTGCCAGGAGCGGGCGAGAGACGTAGGAGCGAAGAGAGGAGGTCTATTTTCAACTGGATGGTGAAAAGGACGTGGGACCTGGCGGTCAGGTAAATTACCGCGCCAACAAATTACAGTAACCAGAGCTCCTGTGAAAGATAAAGTTGAAAAAAGTAAGTTATTAATTCCCTGGATGGGGAATAGTGACACTTTCCGAACAAGTATACCAGTATTTCTGCCCGCCATAAGACCACTCGGATGAGCGGCAGAGAAAGGGCAGGAAAATAGTTCACTTTATGGTACAGAGACTGTGAGATAGGGGTAAACGCATATTGCGAAATAAACCCAGTAAGATCGCGCAGTGGGTGCCAGAAGATAAATAAACTATAGTGAACACGAGCGAGTGCGCCAGGAGTTTAAAGGCCAGCCAGGCTGACGGCCGCGAAGATTTGCGCACACAGGAAGCAGCGTGTGAAGTGGACGACGAGAAGTGTAATGCAACGCGAAAGAGAGAGGAAAGAGGTGTGAGAGCGCCAGCAGAAGCTTTGCGCGCACGGGAATTACCGGGTAAAGCAGACAAGCGAAGAGAAACGCGAGAAACGGCTGCCTAGTGCGCGCGGGAATACCCACGGGAAGCAGATGGACGAGTGAAACCAGGCGATCGAAGGAAGACGGAAGGAGAAGTGGCAACTACGCGAGAAGAAGCGGCCGCGGAGAAAATGAGGTAAGGAAGAGAGTGGACTGCATCGGCAAAGAGTCGAACCCAGACAACTTCAGCAAGGCGAGGCGGTACCATGCAGACCCAACCAATCGGTGGGACGAGACAGCAGCCTTCAGACGTCAACTGAACGAGTGATGGATGGGGGGGACCTTCCCCCTCCCCCTAGCAGGCGGTCCAAACCCACATTGCAGGGAGAGATGAGGCGGTCTCTTTCCAGTCAGCCGTAAGTAAACAACCGACAGGACTTCTCCAGGCCCCGCCTATTCCAGGGGCCGCGAAGACAGTCAGCACCAGGTAAAGTGTTTACCACACTACATCCCCCTCTTCATAGAGCAACAAAGGCGAGACGGGCAGCGAGAAAATATTTTGTTACCGAGTGCAAAGAGACCGATTGGTTTCATTAATTTCAAGTCCGTACCGGGAGTGCTAGGTGTCAAGAGGCCTCCAGCCCCGTATCTAGACAGATGTAATTATGTGTTCAAACATGCACAGTGAAAACCACGAAAGTCCGCAAGAAAAGAGGCAGGACATCTGTCTCATTGTACCTGAGCTAAATTCATCAGTAGCACTGTTTGCCAGTTACTGATTGTTTGCACTTGTGTGTCCCCAATGAATATATGTTCACCGATGTTTGTATACTGTTTACTTTTTGTTTACCACTGTGTATCAACAGTGATTTTACTTTTTGTTTACCACTGTAAAGCATTGTTTACGAGTGTGTTAAAAGACAACAGATACGAGTAAGAAATGCAAGTAAAAAATTACAACCTGTCACTACACAGACAGTGGCAATAACCTTTATAATTTTTAATCGCCAAAGTTTGGTTAAGTTGCTAAGTATTAATGTTCATATACCTGTTACTGGAGGTATATATTATGTAAAGTGTTACGGGAAAAAGCTGCCTACTAAATATAGTGTAGAGAACCATATGTGAGTGTTTTAATTTCTTAATTGTCATGGCTCATGACGTTGACCGCATTTGATAATATGTTTTTGTTGTATGAGTGGACCGCTTGTGATGAGTATACTTCGCGTAAAGACGCGGAGGGCGAGGATTAATGGTTTTAAATCAGGCGTTTTTATATTTTGTTACGTATTACTACAGAAAAAGTCCGTAGGTTAGTAAATATCGCTTGAAAAACGAGTAAGAATTAGTAATTTTGAATTTACGAGGAGAGAGACGAAGGAACGAGGCTCCGGCCAATGATGGGGCTCTCGTAGGCCGCGCGAGATGGCCGCGCGGGCATGCGTGAAACGAGACACGTGGTGATTACAGGTAGTGTGTCGGGAAAATTAAATGTTTGATTTCAATGGCGCGAGTTGGGTAGAACGAAAGGTTATGTTATGTAAAAGGTCCGAGATAACTTGGATTATTTTTAAGTGACCCATTTATAGGTTAACCGGTGATTTTAAAGTTATGAAATAAAAATTTTTTGGAAAATTTCTACAAGTGGCAAAAATTTGTACGGTCTTTTGGAGTCTTTGGCTTAGAGTTTTAATAAGAAGTTCTTAAGGTATGTAGTGGTTTTATGCGGTAAAGTGGAAGTGCCGCGGTAATTAAAATACGGTTAAATATGCGTGATTTTAGCTCATCAGAGTTAGTGTTATGTTTAACAAGGGTTAGTGTGNAGTTCTTAAGGTATGTAGTGGTTTTATGCGGTAAAGTGGAAGTGCCGTGGTAATTAAAATACGGTTAAATATGCGTGATTTTAGCTCATCAGAGTTAGTGTTATGTTTAACAAGGGTTAGTGTGTAAGGTGAAATTCGAGAGTTAAGCCGCCAGCCGAGATAGGAATATGATTTTTTTTTACCGCCAGAGTCAGAGTGAGTAAAAGACCGCCAGGAAGTTTGTTTTGAGAGTCCTACCTGCCCTCATAAATAACGTGTGTTCACGTCGCTGCCAGGGCCATGTGTGGTTGTGTCAATCCCGAGAAATGCGCAACTGTGTACCCATTGTGTACCACTAGATTTGAGGGTGGTTATTATTGTTCACCGATGTTTCACTTCATCAGTCTCATTGTGTAGCAATGGTTATGTAGGGTTTACCGATGTTCACTTTTTGTTTACCGTTGGCAAGTTAGGTGTATAAAAATGTGTAAATATGTATTAGAATTCGAGATTTAGAGCCTCAGCCATTGTAAGTTATTTCTTTCGGGTACGAGTCATGAGTCACGAGGTCGGAGGAGAAAAGAATGTGTTTTTTGTTGAGGGGCCTACCAGCCCCCATGAATAAAGTGTGTCTATTTTGCCGCTAGGTTCAGTGTTCCTTATCTTGGCCCACCGTCAGACCGCTCGTGTGGAGCAGCAGAGAGGCTGATAAAGTAACAGGGTTTTAGGTTCCTAAGTAGTAAGAGAAGCTTGCTCGCATAACCTGTTGGCAACTGTTCAATGATAAACTGTTCAGTAAAAATGACCCCGGCCTGGACAGGCCGGTTAGTGCGGCAGAACAAAGGGCGTAATGAACCACTGTAATTCATTGTAATGATGTAAGAGGAGTGTGCAATGTAACCAGGGTTTATTTTGTTTGTACTTTTTGTCAATTGTATGAAGTGTTGAGACAACCCCCGCCCCCCTGAGAATTAGGAGCAGGTAGAAGCTCGGTCCCCCGGGTTTGCGGGCCTGCCATGTTCCTTAAATTGTAAGAGGGTGTACCCCCACAAACTGGTTTGTGACGCAGAAGCCATAACTTTCCCTCAGAAGCACTGCCGAGTGCCACGCGGCAGAGTACAAAGGGGAGGCCCCCTCTCCCCCCTAATGAGGCCAGAAGCAGAAGACCGCCCCAGCTGTTTTCACTACCTCCCGACAACGCGGAAGCAGCGCTGCGCGAACGCACAGAACAGCGTCTAGCCCAGATGGCAACCATAAGATGAAGAAATGCAAGAGTGTGCACTGATACAACGGGCGGTGGGGAGTTGATGCTTTCTGTGTCCCTATATTTTATTCGTCAGAACACACGCTCTGGCGAAGCTCGCAGGCAGATGACCACAATAAGGATTAAGGGTTTGGTGTACATGATGGGAGAATGGTGCCAGGATGGCCCGGCAGAACGACCACGTGCAGAGGAAGGCGGATGCAGCTGCATCTCGCAGCTGCCGGGGACACAGAGCTCACACCAGCGGTGGCGCCTGTCCCAGGCTAGCTACTGCCATAAACATTGAGAGCTTTTGGCGGGCATGCTGGGATAATAACAACACAATATCCAGAGGCATAAGAACAACACGTCCGCCGAACCAAAGAGGCCACCCAAGAGTTCCCGCATGTGCAGAACAGAACAATAAACTTCCATACCAGAGTCGAGGGCCGAACATGTGTTTAAGACCAGGGGACCCACCAAGTAGCATGTGCAGGGCGAAGCATTAAAACTTCTAGACCAGAACCGAGGGACAACGCCACCCATGTGTTTTACGACTCAGGGGGACGCGGCGGCCACCCCGGACACGTGCAGAGATGGTGCAAGTTGAATATGACAATCGAGCCTACAAAACCATGAGGAGGAGGGAGGAACGGATCAGTCAGTCTAGGATCGAGCAGTCAGTCAGTCAGTCGTGGGACCTGAAGCGAGGCGTCCGGGTCAGAGCCGGACGAAGCCAGTGCGAGGATCGATCAGTCAGTGAGACGTCGTCGAGCGAGCAGTGCGGAGAGAGCCGAGAGTTCAAGAGGGCGTCGAGACGCCAACGCCGATCGAGAGAGAGTGTCGCAGCCTAGACGTTCCAGTCTACCTACCGAAAGATGAAGCAGTCCCGAGATCGCCGGCTGAGAGAAGACCAGCGCCGCATGTCAGATAAGTAGAGTTCTACACCAAGTGTGAAGAATCTTGCCCACCACGACGCAAAATCGTCGCATCAAGCCATACGTAGCCCACATAGGAAGAGGGGAGGGGAGAGTTGTCTCGCGAGTTCATGTACCAGTTAACCTGTTAAGCAACAATAAAACTCGATTATGTGAATTCGCAAAGGAAGTGTATTGATTTGGTAAATTAGCACTAAGGACAATATGTCGACATATTCCTACGCCCTAACACGGAGGGCCAGCATCAATCGCTAGTGCCTCACGCCGAGAGCAGATTCAATACCTACTTATAAACCACAGCATTGGGCAGTAATCCACTTCTCAATAAAAAAGGGTACCATGGGTAAAAGCCAGATTTAATATATGCTTAGGCAAAAATATCTTTACGAAAAATAGTGGTCTTTTTAACAAATTGTCTTGCTCCCCAACACAAACTAAACAGGACTTCAAAATGCACTATTCCCAAATACTGCATTCAAACTTGCACAAGGCGAGACCATAACCTTAATTGTATTACTACACCAGGAATCAACAGGCTTATCTTCACAGTTGTTGAACTGGTAGCACACTAGCTGGAAGTGTTTGTCACATAATTGTTGCAATTTCAGGTGATCGTGAAACGGTATGCAGGAAGCGGAATAGTTCAAATTTGCAAGTGGAAAGTACCGTGATGCCCACATGATTGTTTGCCATGCCCATGACGTGAGTAGTAAAGTCGTGCCAAGACCTATAAAATGGGCGCGGAGTGTTTGCTAACAGAGCTGTCGCCAAACCACCGTGTTTCTTACCAATTAAACAGTGGAAATAAATATATTGTTGCTGTATTATTCCTACACAGTCAAGAAAAGCAAAACATTAAAACAATACATAGCCCTCAGACTCTGTAAATCCAAGAATTATGATGAACATCATGAAACTGTAAGCTATAAATACAATTTTTTTATAAGAGTAACAAACTTAATCCAACCTCACACTGGGCAGTTTTTTTTATGTTTTGTTTAAATATAGTTTTCGAGCTCTGAAAAAGGTTATGTATTGTGTTCACTCTCTTGGTCTGTTACCACACTCTATGAACTTTTTTGATTTACCTATCAGTGTATACGTACAGTGACAATGCGCTAATCGTAAATTATTTTCCCATACATGCATGGTAATGTTCCTACAGTTGCTCAGGAAACAGTCAAATGCGTAAAGAAATTCCCAACTTTGTATGGTAGCAATGATAAACATTCCCAAATTTCCAGCCAAACATGTAGTATTATTTCCATATACTGTATATGTTAAAAACTTTAATTACAGTTTAGGAAGTTTACGGGAAATTTTTTTACGGTGTAGTTTTGTTGCACACGGTAGTAGTTTCCTTGCAAGTTACTCCCTCAGCTTGTGATGCTGGCAGCCATAGTAGTGGGCTGTGAATAAGTATATTATAAGCTATATTTTTTAAATTTTTTTATATAGCTATAAAACAAAGTACCAATGACATTTTATTTTTAACTATGCAGTGTTAATATTCTACCTCATCATATAAACTTACAAATATAACTAACATTTTTTTATTCATCAGTGTGAAAAATTCATGTCGCAACATATTTACAACATACTTATATAACTTGTATTGATGTCGCGGTATTGTAGTGGTTAGCATATTAGGTTTGAAAACACCACAGTCTTTTGGGGCGTGTGTTTGAGGTTGCTTGAGAACTAATGTACTTATTTATGGAAAATTTTTCACTATATGCAAAAATTATAGTTAAAATTATCAAAACTATAAACTTTAATATATCTGCCAGATATTCACGATAAATAGAGCAGACTATATATACATATAGTCTTGTGTATAGAAAATATTAATGTTTGCGAGTTACCAATAGTAAGTAACCTGAATTTTATGTACATGGTTGGAAAAGTGTAATTTTTGTAGAAAAATTTAGAAATAATTAAACAATTGTTTGAAATTCATGCTTGTTAAAGTTTTTTATTTCCATGAATACTCTACTTGTCCATTTAATTTTTTTATTTCAATTTCTAATAGTACGAAGCATATGTTTATCTATTATGCACTAAACAATAAAATCAGAATTAGCAAGTAATTATAANAATTTCTAATAGTACGAAGCATATGTTTATCTATTATGCACTAAACAATAAAATCAGAATTAGCAAGTAATTATAATGTAGTTTTTATGTCCAACTTAAGCTTTTTCGCTTTTAAAACTGAAACGACAACAACAAGGACAATAAACATAAAATATCATTGAAAATGTAAAAAAATTCTTTGTTTGAAAATGGGATTAAACCCAGAGCATAAAAAAATATTTATTGTACTACCATCTCATTACAATTCAGCCACAAAATATTTTCCAGAAATGCAGAACTTTAATTTTTATCATTTTATGTTAACTATCCAGATTCTTTGTTTATGGGTGCTTCAAAAGTTTAATAAAAATACATTATAAGCATATTTAGTGACGCTGTTCCCCACCTGTGGCACACAGAGTGGTTCATAGGGTCGGAGTTAATTCCTCCAGGCACAGACTATAAGGTGCCTTGAAGGTTGAGGGTGTATCAATTAGGTAGTCTTTTGGTGTTTCACTTTAATAGATGGATATATTGTCTCGAGTTAAAAATACATACAGAAATACTTCCGAGGTGTGGTATACTATTTTGGCTAACACAGATTAACTGTGGCCGACGTCGTGGAGTAGGGGGGGGGGACTTCTATGGACGGCGCTTTGATACTTAACTGTGCTGGTGTGCTATGTAGTCGGCTGTGGATGAGATCCTGCGATGTGGGCGGCCTTGGAAAATGCCCGCGTTTGGTGCCGTCTCCCCTGGGCTGATGTTCTTGGGTTGGTTCTGACATCCTCTTCGTGATTTCACGACACAACTCTTCTCTTGGCGTGGTGATAATGAACATTTCCTCTTCTCTTGAAAATTGGCTTATATGCTATCTAGTATCCCTCCCTAAGTGTCGGCACATTTCTCTCTTGTTGGGGAGGGGGGAGGAGGTGGCCTGAAGTACAAAGCCCTTCAACCATGTACCATGGNAGGGATGAGGAGTATTCGTGGCCCCCACTTTCAATTGGTCAGCCATTTTCTCAGGTGTGAAGCTAGAGGTGCTCTTACTTGGATCTGCAATTTCTCCCGCTTTCCTACGTATTTACGAAGCCCTTTCTGGGTGCTCTGGCGATATGCCAGCTCTTACTCGGCACAACCTTGACACATGTAACCGCGATCCGTTCTGGCTGTCCATGTGCCTCATGACACATGTCAACTGGTAGGTGCTCGCGAAGGGGGTCAGAGAGGCTTCTACTCCAAAATGCGTTCAACACATCAATTCCCCCCAGTTTGCGAAGCAAACCCACCTTTGTCCAAATTTTGGTTTCGGTTGCATCTCTGTCTGTAGTTGTCCTTTTGTGGCTGACGGTCCGTGCTCTGGGTTCTATCGTCTCGCTGCGAGGCAGCTGTTGCCATCATTTCTCTGTCTCTCTTCCACACCTGATAACCAAGGACGCGCGCCCTGCAGTAGTTCCTATCTAGCTAGCCTCCTGTCTGCAAGAAGGGTCTAACAAACTCTCTGGCTCTGCATACATATTTTGCTGAAGGCAGATTACTTTACAATTTACCTATTATGTTTCAAATACTTCTCAGGCCGATATACTTTTCGAACTATCTAAACAAACACCTGGTACCACACACCTCGGACTCTGTAGAGTACTTGCCAACTTTCTTTCAGGGTTACAAACATTGAAAAAAGATTTTTTTCATAACTATACAACACTCCCTAACTTGGTCTCTCCTCATTGTTTAAGTGTTGACATGTATGTATTTAGTGTTACGTCGGCGCATAGGCCGTACAAATAAAAACCCTGTTATCTGCTAGGCTGGAACCTCTGTCCTCGTTAATGCCTGGCCCACTGCCATTTTTACAAAGGTTTTTCCAGCAGGCGGAAGTAACACACACTTAATATATAGCTAACTTACACATGGTATTGTTTTACTGTTACGACGGGTTCACAGGCCGTGGAAATAAATAAAACACTCTTATCTGACTTTTTCTGCCACCTCTCCCTGATAAAGGCGGTGTTGAAAAAAGACAAAAGTATTTTATACACTGGGAATATACACACCATATTCTTAACTTAAACAGTTAGTTCACTCAGATAGAGACATCTGGCTATTTATTTTAGGCTGGGACGTCCTGCCCTTATTCCTCACCGCACAGATGTTCTGGCTTCTCACACATTGTAAGGTTACACGGGTAAACAAATAAAACACTTAGTCACACTTCAGTTCCATGGTTAGGTAGTGCCCTACCTTTCTCTCACAGCGGGTGACATGAAAAAACCGGCTTCCCTCATGTCACACAGAGTCTGTTATTGGTATAGTCGGCTTGGTTCACGCGTTCTGTACTTGCGACGTTCCCGGTAGAAACCGGGTTCCTCTCGGCCTCTGCAGATGTGCCAAGGTTGAACTCGCCTGGCTTCGATCCCCGTCGGACTAGGAGGAGTGCAGGGAAGAAGTCTGCGTTGCCATCCACTCGCCAGGCGGCCCTGAAGCTGAAGCCCCGGAACTCGTCTCTGGCTCAGCTGCTGGCATCCTGTAATTCCTCGCCTGTAGGATTTTGTCGCGGATTCATTGCTTTGCTGGTGCTGACTCGTCTTGGGGTCGCACCACATTCCCTGTTAGTTGCACTACACTCGCTGTTATTACACTCGCGGTTTCTATCTCTTCCTCGTTTACTTTCGGCCTCCATTCGTTTCCTCGCCCTCCCTTTCTTCAGCTGTACTACCCCTATCTCCCGGTCGCTTGTTCCCCTTCGCTTGCCCTTCCGCTTTCGCCCACTTCTTCTTCGCGCGTACATTCTCCTTCACTCACCTGTTCGCTTTTGGTTGTTTCGTCTGGCGCCTGCGTATTTTCAGTCCTATAAGTGGCTGTGGTTTCTAGCTCCTTTATCGGCAGGGGCAGTGGCCCATGCGCCCTTGAAACACTGAGATAGCGCGGAGGGGCAATTGCAGGCTTATCGTTTTGACCCTCTATCCCCGTGTCCGGGCTCACCATTCGGTGTACTAGTGACCGACTGCGGGATTCCCCTGGGCTGTCCTATGGGAGTATCGGTGTAGGGTTTGGGTATAGGGCGTATCTGGTTCCGTGGCACCTTATGCATATTTCCCCTCTCGTCCTCAGCCCAATAAACATTTCCCTGCGTCTCGACTACTTTATATGGCCCTCTCACTAGCTCGGCTTAAAGGATGGTTGCATATTAATATGTGACTACCCTTGGGCAAGTGGGGTCCGGCGGTCGCTTGTTCGGGGTATTTCCGCAAGATATACCGCTGTTGGTTTCTCCGAGCTGCTCCTGTTCTCCATATTGCCTCTCTTCGTATTTCTTCGGGGGCGGGTAGTTCTGTAGGTTCTGTTTCCCAATGCCATTCTCCAGGTCTGCGGCGATTGTATCCCAGTATTAAGTGGCTGGGAGAAGTTCCAATGGCATTATTGTGCCGACGTCGCAGTGCATACAGGATCTCAGGTAGCTGTGTGTCCTGTTGTGTATGATTCGTACCCATTCTTATTCGCATACTCTTCTTTAATTCTTGATTCTGGCGTTCGGTAGGGTTTGCCTGTGGGTGGTAAGCTGAAGTTTTCCAGTTTTCCACCCCCCATGTTCACAGGCCTTCTTCCATTTTACCCCTGTAAACTGGGTTCCATTGTCGGTTAACACACATTTCGGGTACCCCCACCGTGGAAAGCCTCTGTCTACCTGGAGAAAAAATCGGTCACTACTAGGAGGTATCTCTTTCCTCGGTGTGTGCGTGGGTAGGGGCTCATGATATCGACGGCGATGTGTGTCCATGGCATTTTCGGCCGATGGGGTGTGTATCGTATATTTGGTGTAGGGTAGGCCTTGTTTTCATAACAAGTCTGGCACCTGGTGACGTATGCCCTCACATCACATTGCCATGTATATCATTTGGTCAGGGCCCTTAAGGTCTCGTAAAAACCCGGATGTCCTGTGTGGGGGTGGTCATGGTGGTGTCCACAGATACTGTCTCGTAGCTCGTGGGGAACCCAGATTTTCCATTTTCCTGTTTGTGTGTGCAGTCTTGCCCATATTATGCCATCTCTTCCCTCATACTGGTCTGGATACCTGCTCATTAACTCCTGTAATTTGGGGTCGGCCTGCTGTTGGTCTCGTAACAGATTTTTGTTTTCGTGGAACTTTAATAGTTATAGTTCCACGTCATTCAGCCGTGGGAGTTTTGGGGGAAAGTGGGGCAGCATTCGCTCCCAGTCGTCGGTTTCTGTCTCTTTGTTGGGCATCTGTAATCGGCGGGATAAGGCATCGGGCAGCTCGTTGTTCGAGCCCGGGCAATGATCGATGGTGAAGGAGATTTCCATTAACAATAAGGCCCACCTACCCAATTTGGCTTTCTCGTCACTCTCGGTTTTCAGCCATGTAAGGGCCTTTTTCTCCCTTCTGAGAATGAATGGTCGGTCCTCATGGTGATAGCGGTATTTGCGAACTGCCCAAATAACCATCAAGCATTCCTGCTCATTACTGTGGTAGCTGCGTTGTGTCACATTCAGCATGGTACTAGCATATACTATAATTCGTTGTTGGTTCTGTGACTGCTCCTGGTATAGGACAGCACCCATTCCAGCTCTGCTTGCATCTGTCTGAAAATTAGGGGTACTTCTGGCATAGGCCGGTATAGCATGGTTATGTCGCCATATAGCACCTTTAATATTCGGAATGCTTCTTCGTGTCTGTCTGTCCCCTTCCAGCGAGTTGTTTTGAGAAGTTCATTGAGGGGGCCATAATAGGGGTGACATCTGTTATAAACTCTCTGAGCCAATTACATAAGCTCAGAAAACTTTTCAACTGTCTTCTGTTAGTTGGTACTCTAGCCTCCTCAATCTCTCTCACTTTCTCGGGCTTTGAATAATTCCTGTCTGGGGTATTTATGTGCCCTAAGTATTCTACTCGGGTCTTCCTGAAGTGACACTTCTCCAATCGGCACGTAAGTCCATGGAGTTCAAAGCGCTCCAGGACTTTTCGCAAGTGCACCTGGTATTCTTCCAATGTGCGTGAATATACAATGACATCTTCCAGTTATGCTAGGCAAAATTGGCTGCTATAGTCTGTCAAAACTACTGCTGACATCAGTCTTTGGAAATTAGCAGGTGCATTCTTCAATGCGAAGGGCATTACACGAAACTGCAGGGTTTCACCTTCTGGGGTTGTAAATGTCGTATATTTCCTGGATCCTGGGTGTACTGGGATGCGGACTGCTATCCGAGAGTAATGTGTTCCCGGCCTCAGATCGCTTTACGTTAAAATTGGTTCCACCCTTTGTTTTATGCCGTGGCTGTCGGGTGACTCTGTGTCCCGGTGGTGGCATTTCCCGAATCCCTCTTTTCACCCTGACGGTTCCCCTTCCCTATGTCGAGGGGGCCAGCATTGGTGTCTTTTTCTTTAGCGGTTGCTAGGCGGTTTCTCACTGTGGGACAGTCCCGGTGCAAGTGTCTCTCTGGGCAATACCAACACTTAGGCGGCAAGTATTGTCCCTCTGCACTTCTAGCATGTCTGTTATTCTCTGCCGTTCGCGCCGCGTGCACTGGTTGCAGACAGGTCGGAACATTTGTTTTCTCCTGTTCTTCGTAATCGAGCTCCGCCTCTATCGCTCTCTCCACCAATTCCTCTATTCCAATCGCCCTTGGATGTGGAAGGGCGCTTCTTATCACTGGTAACATTAACTTGGTAATGATACGCACTCCCTCTACCTCGGTACTTTCTGGAGCGATGCGGGAATACATTTGTGCTTTTCGTCTAATAAAAATATCTGATTCTTCCTGCCTTTGTTGTTTGTGTGTGTAGAAGTCTGTTCTTAAGGCGGTCAGCACTTCCTCCCCTGCGAACTTATTATTCAGGCGGGTAGCGAACTGCTCCCAGCTCGTCACAAACTCGCCATATTTGTTGCACCAGACAAGGGCAGCGCCTTTTAACCCTTTTAACTGCTCTTTTGCCTTCAGCACCCAACGTTTATTAGGCATCCCGCCGGCTTTGAATTCGTGATCACAATTATCTATAAAATATAGAGGATCTTCATGTGGCCTGCCTGAAAATTCGGGCAGCACTATTCTATGTGTCTGTTCTAAATGGCTAGCGGGGGTTTGGTCCAGGGGTGAAAAGTGTTCCCCTTCTCCTTGGTTTTGGCGCGTTCTTTGCTCTCGGCATTTCCAGCAGTTGTATTGGGTGCCTTCCGTCGGTCGGAATGTCTGGGGCCAACCGATACACTTATTACAATAGTGCTGTGAACAGAGGCTGCACCGGACCCTGTGTAGTTCTGTCCCACTACAAAATGGAGCACTGCATGGCTCTAGTTGAGGACTTTCGTCTTCACTTCCCACATCCCTCGTCCTTAGGTTCTCTAGTAGGGTTCCTTCGGCTCTAGCCTCCCTTCCCTCCAGTGTCTTGCTAATACGCATATCCTACATACTTTTTGCCCGCCGCCTATAGGAATCCCTATGTTGCCGGCCTAGTACCTTTGCCTCCTATAGTGCGAATTGGTCGTTAGGCCCCTAAGGGTTTGATACTCCCTTAAGTCTTTGGTTCATCCTGACTAGCTATGTAATTCGGTATGGTTCAGCCTGACTAGTTCGGAACTCTGGTGCAAGTGAGACCCCTTTTCTCGGGTATACAGGTATAGTCTGGTTATTGATACGGTCTCTACAGACTTATCTATGCCCCACCGTTGGGAAGCCAATTTAACTTGACGCTATTCCCCACCTGTGGCACACAGAGTGGTTCATAGGGTCGGAGTTAACTCCTCCAGGCACATACTATAAGGTGCCTTAAAGTTTGAGGATGTATCAATAAGGTAGTCTTTTAGTGTTTCACTTTAATGGATGGATATATTGTCTCAAGTTTAAAAAAAACATACAGAAACACTTCCGTGGTGTTGTATTCTATTTTGGCTAACTCGGATTAACTGTGGGTGACGTCGAGATGGAAGGGGGGGCTTCTCTGGACGACGACTTGATACTTAACTGTGCTGGTGTGGTATGTTGTCGGCTGTGGATGAGATCCTGCGATGTGGGCGGCCTTGGAAAAGGCCCGCGTTTGATGCCATCTCGCCTGGACTGCTGTTCTTGGGTTCGTTCTGACGTCCTCTTCGCGATTTCACGATGCAACTCTTCTCTCGGCGCGGTGATAATAAACATTTCCTCTTCTCGCGAAAATTGGCTTATATGCCCTCTAGTATCCCTCCCTAAGTGTCAGCATGTGTCTCTCTTGTTGGGGGAGGGGGGAGGTGGTGGCATGAAGTACAAAGCCCTTCAACCACATGCCATGGTTCGTGAAGATTCGGGGGGGGGGGAAGTGGTGATATTGCCCCTTGAATTTACCATCACAGCTTATTCTTCCCACGGTTTGGCTACAAGGGTGGTAGGGGTGAGGAGTATTCGTGGCCCCCACTTTCAATTGGTCAGCCGTTTTCTCAGGCGTGAAGATAGAGGTGCTCTTGCTTGGCTCTGCAATTTCTCCCGCTTTCCTACGTATTTATGTAGCGCTTTCCTGGTGCTCCGGCGATATGCCAGCTCTTACTTGGCACAACCCTGACACGTGTAACCCCGATCCGTTCTGGCTGTCCATGTGCCTCGTGACACATGTCAACTGGAAGGCGCATTTGAAGGGGGTCAGCGAGGTTTCTACTCCAAAATGTGTTACATGTCATCAGTTAAACTGATGCTCATATATTCTTGTAACGAGAGGAAAATTGTCTTGTTAAGACTCACGACAGGTATAGACTTATAGGCTATGTTAATTTTGTGTGTGAAAATTATTGGGATGATAATACTGTATTGCAATATTTTGTATGTTAAAATTCACTAGGAATATTTTTTCATGCCATGAATGTTAACTGCCAAATACGTGTTCATTTATTTGAATTTATTTCGCATATATTTTTAATTCTAGATGATACTGTTAGAATATTTGTTGAGCAAGCATGTGGAAAACAGTCACATGTTAAAAGAGCATGATATCATTGCTTCGGTCACAAACAAGCAGTATAACACTTACAGAAAATAGCACAATTGCAATTATTAAAAAGCAGCAAGCCAGCCTGTAGCAGTGTAGCATTGTTCTTTGGGAGCCATTTTTTATATAGCCAGGCACGTTCAGCTGCAAATAAGACTCCATGCATTACTTTTTCGCAAGCCGGGTTTAAGAATGTAAAAAATTAATTGAATATATTTCAGAAAGTGATTTTGCTTCTAAGATTACGTAAATACAACATTTTTTATGGAAATGCCTTAGCTGAATTTTTTTCTTTGGGTAAACGGATCGATAAGATGGCCAATAAATACAGAATTTCAGCGCAATATACTATTCTTGTTTGCTTGTACAGTTTATTTTCATTTAGAACATTTGATTCCAAAAAATAATGATCCAGTTATAATTGCACAACTAAATTTTAACAGCATGTTTTTAATTACCATAAATAAAACTTCAAGGAGTAATCACATGCAGTATTTGTATCAAGGAGCATCTAGTCCTCTGGACTATATGTATGCTGAACACCTAATCAATGTAAATCGATCCTATTCGTAATATCAGAGTTGGTTGTCACCTCAGTATAGTCCTTTCTTTTATGATGCAATAAGAGTGCTCATAATTTTACAATAATTTTATTATTTATTTTTTGTATGTTTCGCAAAAACATTTTAGGTTAAATTTGTATAAATAATTAGTTGCTACTCATTGTTACATAACAAGTGTATGTAAAGATCTAAAGTTTATTTGTTATGACCTTCCAGGTTGCTAAAATTTTGAAATAAGAATTCCCTTACTCTTCTAGGTCAAAAACATTCCTCTGATTAATTGCAGTGCATGTATGTTTTTAACACTACATAAATTACAAAGGAAACGCTTTAAAATAATTTTAATTGCATAAAAAACAAAACAACTATACGAACATGATACTCAAATAAATCATAAAATCAAAAAAATCCAGAGTAGCATATAGCATAAAGCAGACACCTATAAAATAAAAAAGTAAGTTAATTGGTGTAATATAAACTCTACACGTTTGAAATCAATGCTAAAAAGTCTACAACTGATGAAATAATGTCTCTAAAATATTACGACGGTACAATAGTTAAATCAATGTTTGAAAGAAATCAGTATGAACCCTCAAAATCAAATTTATACAGTAAGGTTAACCCTTGTAAAATATTAAAGACAGGCCTGATAAAAAAATCGTATTCCATGTTCATACTTAACAAAAAAAAAATGCTCATTCCAACTTTAACATTAAACTTAAATTTAAACATTCCTGTTTAATTACTACCACAAATCATGCTCAGGAATCTTAAAAAAATAAAAAAAGCAATCTTTTAGTTTTTTTTGTTCATCTGAATAGTAATTTTACACAGAATGAATGCCATCTGTCATTGCAAAGCCGTTGATGCAGATACTTTGTTAATAAGCCAAAGTTAGACACATTCGCAAAAATGCAGGGTCACAATCATTACCTTGTATCTTATTCCATGTGCTACGTAAACCAGCCATCCATTGCAAAATTGTGATGTTGGGTCTTAATAGAACTGCAGACTTACTATAGATGGAAGTGTATTCTAACGGCAAAGACAACACAGAAAGTGAGACTGCCTCAATTATATAATAATAAAATTGGCCATGCAGCCAGAATTGATTAGGGACCCCATTAAATAATCTAAAAAAACAAAAAAGTCAAGAAAATGTATAAAAATATTATATGTAATGATAACTACAAATATAAATCATAAACATACCTTTGGTTCCTGCAGAAAATGCCATTCGTCCTTGAAGAACGAAGAAAGATTTCTCTGGACATAATCAATAATCACCTTCTATTTTCATTGATATCAAGAAATTCTTCTCATATTGTTTTGCGTTGCAATTAGTATTTTCTCCTTACTGAACTCCTGTCAGTATGCGAGTTTCTCCTTTAAGCTAAAAATTAAATAATTTCACAGATTTCAAGTACCAATGAATTAAAACATCAGAAGTTTTTAGTACCAGTCAAGTACATCTACTGTAGGTATAATATTTTTGAAGCCAACAAAATTATCCCTGCACGAGCCATAACACACACAAAAAACCCACTACAATTAAAGTACAACATTTTGCATTGATGAGAGTTAAAATACTACGTCACATCTCATTTAATATGCAAGCTATAAATAAATCCTTCAAAAATACAACAACTTCATTTCATTCATGATGATCTGGTTTTAAGCATGGTTTTTTGTATCCATCCTGGCAAAAAAAAAAAGACAGTTAAACCAAAATTCATTGAATATTTCAATAATTAAAGTCTAATATTAATTCATACCACGTGACTGAAATAATATAGAAATGTGGCAAAAATTGCTTCATGTTACTGGTGACTAAAAAGTTATGTTACAATTCATCATCATTAATAATGGAGTATCGAGTGATTAAATATAAGTATTACTGCAAATTTTGCTTTTGTAAATGTGTATTCATTATTATTTAAGCTGAAGAGTGCCGCTAAAGTGGTAGAATGTTTCTTAGTAATGGTTATCGAGAAAAAATACTTAATTTTTAACTGTGACCAAAGTTGTGGGTTTAATGACGCACTCTTTAAAATTAATTATTGAGGAAATTTTGCCTTAAAATTAAAAATAAACGGTTGGTTCTTGTTTTTGAATTATGTAGTTGCATTAACCAATAACAGAATGTTCAAGTTTATAATTAGATTACTTCAAAACAGCTAAAATATGAACATAATTTCTGAAAATTAGGAATAGCTCAATTTATAGCTTCATTTTGGAAGATACTTGTATTTTGATGTTATGTGCTACATTAACTTTTATTTTGCTGCACTATCATGAAGTGACTTGCATTTCCGAATTATTTCAAATTTATCACATATCACCTTACAATCCATCCTCATCAAAAAGTCATATTCACATGTGTATACGATATAAAATATACCTATTGTATCCATGCTAAACCTTCAGGTGGGCAAAAAATTTTAATCTTTAATTGAGTTGGAAGCATTACCATAAAATTAGTAGTTATTTGACGTGTTAAGAAGAAACTAGGTAATTTCAGCTATCNATACGATATAAAATATACCTATTGTATCCATGCTAAACCTTCAGGTGGGCAAAAAATTTTAATCTTTAATTGAGTTGCAAGGATTACCATAAAATTAGTAGTTATTTGACGTGTTAAGAAGAAACTAGGTAATTTCAGCTATATCCATATAATAACTCATATACACACATTTATAAAAATTGTAAAGAACCACTACTAAGACGGAAATTTACTAGCATGATCCCATAGAACTACAACCCAAGCTATTATTGTCGATTTCGTGTAACTTCAGCAAATTTTGACAGTTTTAGAACAGTAACACTGTCACAATATATCCTACCGCTACAACTGTTCTGTCAGTGAAAAAACAATGCTTGCAAACAAGTGAAGAGTAACGAGATTTGAGCGACTCTTAACATCGAAGTCTTGAGAGCTTGTGAACAGTGTAGGATATTATAACCTGGTAGCAATTCCATGCCATTTTATTTTTGTTATGATCATGTAATACAGTTGAGACTGTTTATTTTATTGGGAGGGGAGGAGGCACTTAGTTAAACCTCGTTCATTATATGCCATTGTTTTTAAAATCTTCTTAAGAGACAATAGTATGATTTGTATAGTGTTTTGGAGCAGTGAGAATTTTGCATGTACGGAAATAACTTTCATATTACTGTAAATTAGAATGTTTTTTTTTTAATTCACAGTAAAAAAACAAAATGTGACAAACATGAAACTGTTCATACCGATTTCAGACACACAATCACTGGATTTTCAACTGTTAATTTAATTATATTTATGCAACAAAACACAGAGGGTATAAAGGAATCAAGACAACTGCTCTTTCATACATTCAAAAAACAGTTGCAAAATATATTATTTACAACTCAAACCCACTTACTTTTAATAATTAATAATCACAATTCCTGAACATGTCCTGGTCATGGCAATCGTTGGACGATTACGTCACTAAAATCGAGTTTGCCTGCCACTTATAACGAAAATAATTTTTTTGCACTATCATTAACTTAATATAATACTCGACCTGTTTCACGAAATCAACAATCTAAAAGTCAGAAAGATAAAATATTTACGTGACTTCACTTTATGACAGTGAAAGTAAATGGCCAACCAGGACACGAAAACAATTATTTTACGAAGCAGTCAAAAAGTGCCGATAATATTACTTTTCACTCAAGAAGGTAAACCCTACAACCAACTATGCTAAATAAAATTTGCAAATACAAATACAATTAATTGCCGATTACATTTTCCGATTACACCAGCACAGCATTTACGTACACATGACGAGTAAAAAGCATGTGCATCACAACGGCATTCACCTGGTTGGAAACATTTTATATACTTTTAGTGTATTTATGAGCTGCCACAATAACTTAAATACTTACTCTCTGTCTCATACAGCTTGGCAAGATCATGGAAATCACTGAGTGATAAATTGGCATATACGAACAAACGTGTCATTTACAAAATCCTGTATCAACTTATGCATCAACGAATGAAAATTAATATTACGTTGGCTATTCTGACACCACTGTGGACGCACATCTGACAAGAAGGAAGTGCGCAGATAAGAAAGAGTTCCTAGATTAATTAATACATTTTATTTTACGTGGTCACAAAACAGCTGTCATATTAGTGTTACAAACCAAGCTTCGTGCTAAAGTAGAAATGTTGAAGTGTTCAAAATGAAATGCAAATTAAAACGATTCGTATTCAAACATTGGGAAATCGTTAAAACATTGGGAGTACGTCGTATCCCCAGTCACCATCCCATCAATACATGCTTGATATTAATTCTAAAAGCCTGCAGAAACATCGCCGGGTATTGTTGAATTATTTTCTAAATAATTTGACAAAGTATATTTCAAACTCGATCTGTTTCGGGCCAATATTAGGAGAAAAATGAACTTTTAAACAGACGGGATGAAGAGGCAGGCTAATGTGCTGCTACTTGTCAATCAACACGCTCAGCTCACAACACGCCCTGCCACGCCACCTGTCAGCGAGCTCCCGAACACTACAAGCCAGTGTAAAATAACAAATTGCATGTTTTCTTTTCGTGTTTCGTTATACTATATTAATAAAAAGGAAAACGTGGGTCGCGCATGGTAGTTTTTAAACAATTATTATATTATTCCAAGTCACAAAATTCCAACTCGAGCTGTTTAGTATCAGTAATAGCAGAATAACTGCTTTGCAAAGGTCGTTGGTGAGTTGTTTGTTGGCGAATGATACTGAAAGTGCGTTGTCAAGCAAGTTACCCGATGTACTTTTATTTCCAGTATTAACATAGTAGATGTAATGTTCAAAGTGTGATAAGTACTACAAATACCGTCTCGCAAATGTTAACCCAAATTCACTGTATCTTAAACATTAACAAAGAGTTAACAAATATTTAATTTTTTGCAAGGGGCTTTTTTTACTTTTGTAACCTACTAGTGAACCGGCCGGCTTCGCCCGGGTACAATTGAGTTTTACAGTGATACACTAATAAATAAATTCGGAAATGACAATTAATTTCTGTGAAAACAGAATTATAAAATTTTGGTATGTTGGCCTATGTTTTGAACTTATTTTGGCAACCCAAAAAAGGAAGGAAATATTTTTTACCCGATAGCCAAGAAGTATGGTATTGTGTTTGGAGTGTATCTGTGCAACTATCGCGTAGTTACAAAATTTCCGCTTTCCAGCGTCTAAGTACGAAAATCAATACGTGAGTTTCTGCGAGTTGTAGCTTTAGAAATAAGTGTACCTAAGTACTACTATTTGCGCTTGGCTGAGGGATCTTAATCGATCAGCAAAGTTAACCAACGTTCCCAGCGGCACACATTTGGATGGGTGACCGTTTAGTGGCATAACATCTGAGCGCTTCCGTGCTTCTGAGGGCACGTTATATATTCGTTCCCGGTTTTTATCGATTGATAGAAGTCGTTAAGCCATTTTAGGGGTTCTTGGGCGGCCTGATAAGCTCTGACACCAGAGGAAAAACCATTTCGGTCACGTTCCCAGCCGTTGCAGAATTAGGTTTTGTTGTTATTCCACAGGAACAGTAAAATTTTTCGGTATTAAAAGTACCGTATGTCCTATTCCAGGACCTAAAGTACCTACATACCAAATTTTATAAAAATCTGTCTAGCCGTTATGGAGCTGAGTGGTAACAAACATACACACAGACTTTCGCATTTATAATATTAGTAGCATGCATTTTTTGGACACATGTCAGTCTCTAAATAACTTTCAATTTTTTTAGCTTTACAATGACAAATGGATTAGACGAGAACGTGTTAGTAAAATATACAGCCGCCACACGGCGCACCAGCTGAAGGCGAAAGGATGCATAAAGGAAAATTAAACATTGGCGCTACTTTCGTTGAACTGTCAAAATCTTGGCAAGTTACATGAAATCTAGGGTACTGTTTGCACGTGATGGAAGTCTGTCACAATGCCTGTCAAAATTTACTGAATTTATACGAAACGACAAATAGTTTTAAAAAAAAAGGTTTTGTTGAGTAAATTTCTGTGAAAAATCCTAAGTCTTAGTGGTTGATACAAGTACGTACATAAACATACTGAACAGAAATTGTCATGTAATGCATAAATGAAGAAATACAATGTTTTTATTAGCTCCCCACTGCAATCTAAGAATGAGATGCACAACAGATAAGAAAATTGCGAAAAATCCTCAAGAATTCATTCAAATACCCCTTATTTAGAATACTTTAAATACCTGTAGATTTGCGCCGAACTTCATCAATACGATATTTAAAGGTTATCTTCCTTTCTGAATATCCACCACCCAGAGGCTCTCTTAACGAATTGTATTTATGGAGCAATGCGAAGCAAACGTCTTCATACTGCACGTTGGTTGAGTATTTGGTGTTCGCAGTTAAACATGTTTGTACAACATCCTTTATTTCCCTTTCTATTGTGAGTGAAGCACTGTATGATTTTCCTGTATTGTGAAATTCTTCCTCTGCATTTTGGAGCTGTATTCGGGTGGGGAGAGAAAAATGTGTTTCATAAAAAACAATGTTTTCTATACTCCAAAATCTCTTTCTTAAAGAATTTATTGGATGCACCACTAAACATGTTGATGCTTGTCTCAAATCCACTGATGAAAGAAGTGCTTCTGGTGGCAAAAAACTTACTTCACGCACTTCATGCCCGATTATCTTAATTTTGCTAAACTTTTTATTTCAAATACATTAGTAATCTCACAATATTCTTTTAAGCTCTGGGTCGTATATCTGCACACCATAATCAAAATATATGTTAAATTCATTTTCTGCCACTTTCTTCAAAGTTTTTAATGAAAAGTTTTCACTTAGAGATGTTCTTCTCCTTTCATTTCTGGAAAATAAAAATAAAACTGTGTAGTGCCAAAACCTCAAAATTGTTACAATTTTGTCCTACGTCTCTCTCTCTCTCTCTCTCTCTCTCTCTCTCTGTCTGTCTCTCTTGCTACAAATAAAACACATTTTTATTTATCTATACAAATACCATATTAATTTTAAAAACCCAGAAGAAGAGATTATAACCTTTTTTATAAACAACATTCATGTTCAACATTTTTCATTTGAAAATGTTGTTTTGGAACAAATATAACATCCTGAAAACAAATTGTGTACCTAAGATTAGAAGCCTAGAACTATGCATTTTGTGTAAAATTACCTAAAAGAGTAACACATGATAAAAACATGCAGTATTTCAATAATAATTACATTGTTACGTTATTATAAATTGTTGTAAATAAAGGGTTTATTTCCAGTGCCGCTTAAAAAAACTTATGTAATTTTAGCTTGCTAATTGACTTAATTTTTTCTTCAACATTCGGCATAGGGAAATACATTTATTGTTAAATTATCAAGTATGCCCAGTACTGTACTTCAAGATGAGAATTAGCGCAAAAAATGTTTGTAGCCATGGTTAAGATTTTTATTTTTAGGATGATTAATATTTACAACCTGACATTGACATTACCTTCTTACCATTGTACCAGTACTCTTGACCTTAAAGGAAATGAAATGGTGTGAATACATTAAATTACACTACTTATCCTTTACCAAGAAGGCAGACTTTTTCACACGTATAACGAAAGAGAGGAATGAACGAAATTAAGAGAAAAATTTGAACGCAGAAAAGCAATATAAGAGTAACATGTTATAAACAAATAGGCCTGTGCTTTTTTAGACAGTTCTTAAAGTCTTGTGTACATGGTTTCAATATAAAGAAAAGTGTATCACTATGCAACAGAAGACAATAAGAAGGCAGAACAGCAGCAAGTATATAAAAAACCTCTAATTGCAATGCATTTTCTTTAATATAAGACAAATTTATGCACGTCCTTGTTCAGGGTGGCCATTGAAATTCCATTTTGGAATTCCCTGATTTTTCCCTATTTTCCAGGCAGATTCTTACCATTTTTCTGACCTATTTTCATGATCAAAACCTTCAAAAACACAATTTTCCATGGCTAACTAAACAAATATGCTATCAGTGACGTTGAAATAAATTACACTGCAACAGACGAAGTAACTACGGGCAACATTTTATACAGTCGATCGATATTTCTCGCGATATACACTATTAACTTCACATGACTGCCCATTATAAACACACAAATACTTTATTTTGTACGTAAAGGCCCTTGTAACTTTGCAAGGCTATTTTATTGCCAGTTCACAAACCAAAAAATTTTAATTTTAAAATCCTTATTTAAAATTAATAATACCATTTACAATTACAACACCCTCTATTCACAAAAATAAACAATTTTGCGGAGAGACAGCTATTTAAATTTTCCCTGGCACAGGTGAAACTTACCTGAAATTTTCCTGACTTTTCCCTGTTGGTAGACACGCTTTTGTTCCAATTCAGTTGTGCAATTATCAGTGGCTAATTGCAAGACATTTTAGTTAATCAGACTGCCAACATAATTTTGTTTTTTGAGCACTGCCTACCAGCAGGCAGCTGCAAAATTTAAATAGGAAATTCCATTTTAAGGAAATTTCTCCTCAGTGTGTTAATTTAAAGTAAGGCGTTTCAAACAAAATTAATTCTCTGCGAATTTTTTATGAGAAGTCCCCTAAATCGGATATGTTTCCATAACAAGTATAGTCTGTTTTCAAGGAATTTTTAAAATTTATGTTTTACAAAAAAGAACACACTGCCTATCTATATTGAAAACATACGCTCGTAGCGATATTTTCCTAAAAAGATTCCTGAAGAATATTTGTTTGAAATGCGTTTCTTTAAAATGAACACTCTGAAGCGAAATTTCCTTACCCTGGGATTTCCTATTAAAATTTGCACCTGCCATCCGGTAGGCTGGTAGATGCGAAAAATTCATTATTCCTTATTTGTACGAATTACTATTTGTCTTTTAAAAGGTACTTGCGATTCAATTTTCCTGGCATAAAATTTTTTTAACTTTCATAGTTTTTGCATAATAGCATATCAAAGTCGCAATTTTACTGTTATTGTGACCTACGTAAAACCGAACGAAACTATAAACAGGAAATTTAACTAGGGTGATTGATAGATCTTAATTCATTTCAATTTATATTAAGCAGGAATTATTTTTTTAAAAATTAGAAGCAGCTACAAATAATAGTATTGCAAAAATGTCCTTATTTCCAGTATTTTTTATGTAAAAAAGTCATAGTATAGTATAATTTTATTGATTTCTTGAATAGCTAATGTCATCTTATTTTAGTGTGAATTATTTCATTTCTGTAAGTCAGTCGGTTTTGGTTGTGTCTGTCACAGTAACCGTACAATTGGGGTTTTGACATGTCATAATGCGAAAACTATGCAAGAAAAAAATTCTTACACCAGATAAATGTAGAAATAAATAAAGTCTACAAGACAAACGGTATTTAGAACAAATATAAAATTACGATTTTCTTCGTATCCAACACCCTTAATTTGTTGGAATTTATCTGGAGTGAATTTGGGAAACCACAGGAAACAGAAATGAGAAGGGCCAGACCAGGATTCGAACCTTAGTCCTCTCAAAATCTGTGCCACCTATCTTAGTAAAACGATTTGTAAAAAATTACCTCTGGTTTCGTAAGAAAAATGTTAACATACATCAGCTATTAAAGAGAAGAGTAACAGAATGCTTCAAAGTAACACAGCTGTTGTACACAGGTAATGGTCACACATCTGCAAATTTTTTCGGCAGCTACTAGGGTTATTGCATGTTGTTTGCAGAGATGGTAAATTCTGAGATAATTATGATAATATTCTTCACATAATGAACAAAATAAATTAAGCTGTTTTTTGATATATCACTCGGAGTCAATTATTTCAAATCCTGGTTTTTTTCTTAGATAGCAAAGCTGCCATTCCCTTTTCATATGTCACATGATTGAAAGCTGTCATATTTCCTGAATACAAATCATTGTGTTCCTGTAACTTGTTTCAGTAAATTTAGTAAAATTTTGTTAACTTGAGAGTTATGTACCGATGAGAAATGTTGACTTCTACTGTTGGCGCTACTTAAAAAATCTCCGCCTGGTAAATAAAACATCATGGCAGCTGAATTATTTTTAGTTATATGCTATGGCACATTTTTGGAATTCTTGCACATGGCCACCGAACTATTCACAAATGCATGCTTAGATTCCAAGCGCATACACCAACAGTTAATAAGAAGTTTAAACTTATCCATAAGCTGTGGGCAGTGGCGAATAAAATTCTGTTTTATTTTCGTAGATTCTTGATGGAAAAATCTCCAAGAAAAATTGATGGTGGTTTTATATCTGAAATCTAAAATAACCAACCCTATTTGCGATACTATATGGGCATTAAACAGTTCTACGATATATTTTAGAAGCATAAGCACTTCCCAGCAAAGAGTTTCACCTGGTACTAAATGTCCAATCATCAGTGAAAGAAATTAATCAGACAAAATCTGCATATTCTACCTGAATTTGAACCAAAAGCTACACTAAATCCTCCCAGTGAGATAGATTACAGATTATCTCCCGAAACAAATGCTGCAGTGCCTTTCAAGTTTGCCTGTAAACTATCAACATAAAGTCCAGTTTCTTCTAAAATTTTCCACTCGTCAATAACTAGAGATATTATCATAGAATAACCAAATTTATTAACATTATTCTGATGGTATGTAGTAGAAATTTATATTTGGATGAAATGAAAGGTTTAATAGCCGCCAGTAAAATCAAGCAATTTTGTGGACATTTTTGTGTGCCCTCAAGCATTAGATAACTCAAGTTCATCCAAGTACAAATTAATTTTGAATGTGAGATGATCACAAAAATGTTAAGATCACTTGCATATAGACCCATCTGAAAAGTCACGTATAATTCCATCAGAAGGTTTGCAGTCTAAAGTGTTATTCAAAATATCTGCATTATTAAACATTTCCTGAAATGCAACCGAAATTTAAACATATTGGAAATTACATTCCCTGCCATTTGAAATACCAAGATATGTTGAATATGTGGAAGAGAGTACTGAGAGCAATTTTCTTGCATGGACCTTTTATGTGTATGGGTTATCGACATTCTGCTCTTGGGTTCTAGTAAAGACTGTAATGGAGTTTTAATAGATTTAATTTTTTTCAGGATGTCTGTTACTGACTATTAAAGTTCTCCAGACGTTAATATTGATTGTAAAATTTATTTTGCGTTGTGAGTATTTATTTCAAGCAAAAGAAACATTTCCTCAAACAATATTGTTATAGAATCATTTGTCATGTGAAGTGGTGTCTTCAATTTTAGATGCAACCTTGCAAGATAGTTTTCTACATCACAAAAAAAAAACACCGCTTCCACATTTTCTTTTTCCCTTTCATTGTTACCGGCATACATTGCACTCCAAACTTCATATAACACTGAAGTATCTGCAAGACACTGAACATCTGTCTGAGGTGTTTTGTTTTATGAAGCATTCAAATATTTAATATCTTAACCATCATTTCTACGTAGTAAACGTGCTCTCAACTACGTGTACTTTGCAAATTATTTGTAATATCCATAAATTGGATATAAGCTGCTACCATTTTGGTTAATGTCTGTTCCACAGTGAGACAGAACAGATCTTCTGTCAACTGCAATGCTTATGTGGCATTTTTGACACTCCAGATCAAAATTTACAACTGAGGGTCTGATTTTTTAAAAAATAACTTCTGTAAAAATTGTGTGTATGCTGCTGAAAAAAATATTTAAGAGCCTCTCACAATATGGTTTAGGACACTTGTAAATCCTGTGATTATTTCCATGGCTAAAATGAAGATGCCACAATAAAATCAATCCAGTAGAAAATTGTGAAATACATTAATTAATGCATGTATTGGTTAAGAAAATGTATTTGACTTAGGCCAAGAAAGATAAATTTGTGTAAGTCTTAAAATACTCTCAAATTACAAATAAAACATATCCACGAAATTATATTTACAAGAAATAATTTCAAAAGATCACATAAATCTTTGTCTTAAATCATGACAGATATCATCGAGATGTGAAGCCAAAACCCTTCGGTTGAAGCTCCTTAAGCAATAAAAAAGATGTAATCGTTATGTTGTATTCAAATACCTGTAATAAATCAACACACAATCATATACTCTTAGGAAATGGAACTGACCGAACAGTAATAATACGAATGTTTGTTTGATATATGTAAGAGTACAGTTACAATGAACAATTTATTTATATGTAATCGTATGGATGTAAAGTAATTCAAAGTGTTAAGCAAAGGTGTTCACTGAAAATTAAGAAATCCACTTTAATAAATAAAATCATTAAAATAAAATGTGTTACAATTTTTTTTTAAATCACAAAAAGATTGTTTAATAAATTACGCTTTGCGCAAACTATTGGGTACAAATTAAAACTGTAAATAATAATTGAAGTGAATAATTTTTGCATTTAAAATATACGCATATAGCATCTCTTTTCATTGACCAAGTGCTTTAAATTGCATGGAGGCTAATTTTTAAATAATACAAAGGAATTTCGAATTAAGCTGCGTCCAAACCAAACGGATTAATATATTATTTGTGAGAGAAATTTAAAATCAAACCCTTTAAGAAACACTACTGTCTACTTGACAAAATAGTTTGTTGCTTAACTATGTTTTAAAACCTGCCTACTCCTATTTGTAGTTTCCATAAGTGACTTAACCTCATTCTCTATTCTCTAGAAGTGTCAGTCATTTAGAAGTGAGTAGCGCACTAATACTACCGTGTATGCCCGGCGTTAAGAGCAATACAGTGCAAAGTAAGGACATCGAACTGTTTACTGATTTGCTCTACGAAAGCACAAGGACAGTAACAACTCGTGCATTAAAGTAAACTTAAAACGTTAGTGAATAGATTCACAGGTCTACTTTTATAAGTGAAATGTTGCTATTACTAGATGTCAAAGTGCACTTTTTTTGTGATAGAGACTATTTGGATTGCCCCTCTAAATTTAAGGGGTACAACATAATTATGAAAAGCCAGTGATCCTACCACGTCTTCTAAATAATAATTGAAATTTATTAAATTTTTTATTAAAATGACAACAAAATTACATGTAAATGATGCTTTGTTGAAGAAACTGTAAACTAATTTTCATATAATATAACAGAAAGGACATGGTAAACATAGTTTGTAGCAAGTCAGTTTACATTGAATAGGGTGTGTTTGTAAACGACAATATACCACAAGAGTTAACATCTACTTTAAATGTATGCAAACTTCAGTGTTAAATAAAAATCTTAAAGCTTCTACCAATCCTAGTTTATTTGCGTACTGAGAGAAGTGATGAAACAGAGTTTATTAAGACAAAATGTGTAAACAAATCTTTGCGGCACCTAAACTTATACCACTAAATTATTACATTATATTTATTACCTTTTGAAATATAACTTTAATGCAGCCTATTTTTACGTAGGTACTAAATGTGTTAAAAGTTTTTGTTTCTCAGGGAGAAATAAGCAGAATGCGAAAAAGGTTTATACTTTATCCATTTTATGCAGCAGCTTGTAAACAATATAATGTACGTACATTCCTTTGTAAAATAGTGAACAACAGTTACAACATAAAAATGAGGTCACTAAGTCTCCCATATTTTGCATCATAGCTTACATAACATGTTTAAGGTTAAAATTAAAACAATCTTAATTAATATTACTAAATTACACGCACATATACTCATGCATAAGCACCATAAGACATTAAT
Source organism: Clitarchus hookeri (assembly GCA_002778355.1). Classification (NCBI taxonomy): domain Eukaryota; kingdom Metazoa; phylum Arthropoda; class Insecta; order Phasmatodea; family Phasmatidae; genus Clitarchus; species Clitarchus hookeri. The sequence goes on along the minus strand of NQII01000070.1, from coordinate 1,006,001 downwards.
CGACTACCTATATTGCAAGGATTAATGTACGTAAACAGGATGATTCAAAGCACCCGTATCACCCCCTTTTCTTGGAAACAACACGACACCGGGGATTCGCGAAAAAGTGAGATAACTATACCCTATATGAAGCATCGATTGGTGGTAATCCAATTCCCCCGAACATACCGGAAGTAGAAGTATGGGAGGCGAGCTTTCAAATTGCAAATGAGAATGTGGGTCGTATAAAGTATCGTTGGATAGATCATCTGAAAAGAAAAACCATTTACTAAGACAGTATTTTGCGACGTGCATAGTTTACGCAAAATAAAGTAAATCATCTAAGCATATATTTCATGACATGCGTAGGTAACGCACAATGAAAATTGATAGCAAACGTGGTTTTATTACTACAATAAAAAGGAATACAACGAAACATGTTGTTTTTCTGGCATGCAAACCTGATGTACGTACAATCAAAAATATGTCGGTTGTACTGTAAATACCGGTATGGTGTGATAGAACTACTATGAAATGAGAACTGGGAAAACTCTTTCTCACACATCACTCTTCATAATTGTTCGAAATGTCGTCCACCCTACATCAGACACGACTCTGCTCTCCTTCTTATGTTCACGGTTGCTCGGCGGACCTTAACACAGCTGAGATATCCACATGCTGCTCGGATTCTGTTATTCATGCAATGTAAAACTAATGAGTGTCTGAATGAACGAACGTTCGATTGTCCGTAAACTTGCATGTAAAACCTGTAGTTCCTGTAAGTGATAGATGGCTTACCTGCTTGCTGCTTAGTGCTGCCTTATTCTCATCGTTTGTTCGGAAACAGTCAAATGATAACAGTTAAGTTTATCCAATTATAATTGGTTGTGCATAAACTATGCACGTCAGATACACAATGTGCGCCACTACGGTATTGCCGGTTGGAGCGTGGGACTCGCTTTGATACTAGCTGTGTCCTGTGTGCCTTACTGCATGGACTCGTGCACTAGGTATTAGACTGTTTCCTAGCAAAAGTGGAGAATAATGCAGCACTACGCAGCAAGCAGATAAACCATCTACCACTTACAAGAACTGCAGGTTTTGCAGTCAAGTTAACTGATAATCGAAAAGTCGTTTATTCAGAAAGTCATTCATTTTACACTGCAACCATTGATCGTGGGTGTTGTTTCAGTGTCAGACATTGTCTGTCTGTGGTGTTGCTTTCTAAATGGAATGCCATTTACAAACGAAGAAGCATTTGACATGTTGATTATACTAGGGGAATGTCGTCGGAACTGCATAGCTGCTGTCTTTTAGTACGCAGAGAGATACACACAGCATGTCCATTACTCGTACAATGTCTTCCAGTCTCTTGCATGTCGCATGTGCAGAACCGGACTAGTGCAACCGACACGCAACAAACGTCGTCGTATCAGACGACCTGTGAGAGAAGAAAGAACTGTTGATATTCTTGCTGACATGGTAGTTAATCCTCATGATTCTACACGAAGGATTGCCCGCGACTCAGGGTTGTCTCAATGTATAGTGTGGAGAATTCTCGCTGATAATCTTTCACTTCCATACCATGTACAGCTACAACAAGAACTTGGGAATAATGACTTTCCTAAGCGCACTGATTTCTGCAACTTGTACCTAAGCAAGCACTGTGCTTCCCATCGCAACATTTTGTGGACTGATGAAGCCTCATTCAAGATTAATGGTGATGTTACCTTACATAATGCCCATTACTGGTCTGCAGTCAACCACATTGGCTCCATAAAATGGATAACCATATTGTGTGGGGCCTTAATTCTCGGTTTGGCCTTCTCGGACGTCGTGTCATATGAGGATATTTTTTTTAAGGGCAATTGAATTGTGCAGCTTATGCAGAATACCCGGAGAACGTTTTATATCAGCTGTTAGAATATGTCCCTCTTGCTCTAATATTAACACTGTGGCTTCAACAGGATGGCTGCCCTGCTTACTTTTCACGCAGTGCTTGGTAAGTTGCTGACATTTTATTCCCCGGATAGTGGATTGGACGAATGGGACTTTACCTTGGCCACCATGTTTGTCCAGACTTGTCAGCAATTGACTTATTTTTGTGGGGGAGAATAAAAGACAACGTCTACGCCGTGCGTCCAACAATATGGGAAGACATGAAATACAGAATCAGAGCAGCAAGTGGATCTCTCAGCTCTGCTGAAGACCGCTGAGCAACCGCGAACATGAGAAGGATAGCAGAATCGTGTCTGATACAGGCTGGTTGACATTTCTAACACTTAATGAAGAGTGATGTGTGCGAATGAGTGTTCCCAGTTCCCATTTCACAGTAGTTCTCTCATACCAAACCGGTATTTGCAGTACACCCGACGCCCTTTTTATTGTACGTCAACTAGGTATGCACGCCAGAAAAACTCGTTTCTTTGATTTACATTTGATTGTTGTAAGAATCAAAATAGTTTTCGTCCAGTGTTACTGTGCGTAAAGTATGCACGTCACAATCCATATACTTACATGATTTGTTTTATTGTATGTAAACTATTCGCTTCAGAAAACAACTGTTTCAAAAAATGTTGTTTCTTTTTTGACGATCTATTTAACGATTCCATATACGACCCCTGTTCCCATTTGCAATTTCAAAGCTCACCCCCTGTATCCCTACCACCTGTATTTTCGGGGGAATGGAATAACTAGCAATTGATGATTCATATAGGGTATAGTTATCACAAGTGTTTCGCGAAACCCCAGTGTCGTGTTGTTGCCTAGAAAAAAGTGTGATGTGGGTGCTGTGAATCATTTTGAATATAAAACATGAAGTATATGAAGCCAAATTTTTGAAACAAGCTATCATCCTTTTTGCCTGGAAATCTCAAAGTATAAGCAGGATATTTAAAATGAAAATAAGAACTTTAAAATTTAATAAAAGGTTTTTTTTTTCAGAGTTACATGTTTGTTGGTCACATAATTATAGTTTTGGTTAAATGATATTTTGTAGCCACCTTAACTGATGAATGGCATTATAGGTAATGCACAATATCAAAATAATGTGATCATACTAGTATTAGTAGGAATTCTTTTCTTACTGTCACCTGTAATTCACTAATATCAATCATTGAACTTTGTTACGAGGCATTAAACAAAATAAAATTGTATTGATTCAAATCGACCTTTACATTTTCATGTTTTAATTGTGATTTTTTAAAAATGTTAATTCTTTCTTTGTTACCTATACTTTAAAACATGTAGTTAATTCACGGTGTCTTCCAACTTTTCTGAAGCCATGCTAAAATTTTACTTTCAGGATATTCCTCTGCTTCATGCAAACAAAGCTTATCTGAATCAAGAAAATTACGCCAAAGTGATAACTCACCACATTCGTGTTTACTCAGTTTTATATTATTTTGCATTAAAACAGTTTTTACTTGGCATTACCAACACACCTATTTTCCCACTGTTTTATCCATATTAATTATACATGAAATACAATAATTAATAAATAAAATTTTAGTCTAACCCAAAATACGGTACTTTAATATTAACACGAGTGTACAATTCAAGTGACACATTAGATAATTAGGAAATAACTAAACATGTAATACATGGTGCAATTATTCAAAGGTTTAATAGAAAACAGTATGAAGAAACCTCGAATAGACGATACAATATTTTCTTTTACAATTTTTTTTATCTTAGCATAAAATTGTATTCCAATTCACTGATTAAAAATGAAAATTTATCTTTTGCACTGCTTGCTTTTACTTCTTAGGCAGCAGGCTTAGTGAGAAATATATGTTTTCCATTATGTTGGGTAATTACAGGTTGTGTTGCAGCATTTGTTTATATCAATATGCAACACTCAAGCCGTTCATTAAGTAGATTTTTAAATTAAAACACAATAATTTAACCAAATTTCCTTTCTTTAGATTTGTAACTGAATTGATGTGAACTNTATCAATATGCAACACTCAAGCCGTTCATTAAGTAGATTTTTAAATTAAAACACAATAATTTAACCAAATTTCCTTTATTTAGATTTGTAACTGAATTGATGTGAACTTTTTTTTTTTCGATTTTTCTTTTGTTAGAAGTTTGTAGGTTATGTGTCAGTGTCTGTGTCTGAAAATACACAACTTGTGTCTATTGTTTGTGTATACATTTGCGTGAATAGCTGGCTATGCTTCAAAACACATTTTTTCAAGAGTAAATATTTTAACCAATCCATCGGTAGTCCTACTTATAGAAAATTATGCCTTTTTATGTTATCTGGTATGTCTCCAGTCTCATGTAAAAAATATTCTTGATATAGGCTGTTCATAGTAAAGTGAGCACTTTTGAGGCCCTAGTTACTTTTTCCTGTCAGCTAGTTTTTATACTTTAACCACCTTTTTAAAATAAATATTGCCATGTAAGTAATAAACACTTTGTGAATATTCCATTGGACTCAAAAGTTAACGTGTAGGGCTACAATAATGCATATTTATTAAATATTATTCCATTTGACAGGTTTTTCAAAATTGCTCACTTTTCCGTGAATAGCCTATACAATGGGCTATTCACGAGTTTCTTGTGAACATTCACAGAAAAACGTATTGATCGTTTTCTCTTTCCACAAAAATCTGTTTTAAAAACGGCAATTTAAAAGTAGCAACCAACAAAACTAGAAAAAACCACGTGTACCGTCCTTTTAAAAAAAGTTTGTTTCAAGTTCGATGACGTAGTGTTATAAGTGTTTAATGATTGGCTGCGCACAGAACACAGCAAGCACACAGTGCATAAAATGTGATAGTTGGTTTACTTGCTGTGTGCAATGCATGTGCTATTTTTCAGTCTGTTTACTGTATGTGTTCAGAAATTTTCATCGAGTCAATTTCCACGCACCTTGCTATTTGTATGCTTTTGCGAACGTAGCCCAGGACTTGTGTTTAATCTGTAAAGCAAATGCTAGTTTTGTTGGCTTGAATTTAGATAAGAAAATATAGAATCACTAGTGACACACGGTTCCCCTTAACATATTAGAACCTGCATTCACAGTCTTACCTCTAGTAAGGGTCTACAATAGTGGCTTTCCCTAAAAGAAAGTTACTTTCAACTTTCAAATTTGCACCTAATTGCATCTTACAATTTGTTCTCAGAGAGATTTTTTATTTAAATGTAAAGTTTGTAAGTGCGCGAGGTGTTTTGTGTCTGTAAAGTATTGCCTTCTTTTCAAGATCTTTACGGTATATCGCCTGAGCAATGCCGAACGCATACAATGAAGAGCCCAAATGTTATTTATGTCTGTAAAGGGTATTCTTTTCACAATCATTACGATACATTGCTGCTGGAAAGTCACAAATGCATCTGTGATGTAGCCCCCAAGGACATTGTTTACTTCTGAAAAAAAAAAAGTGTTTTTTATTTGATAAGAAATTTTTTACGTGTTTGAAACTAATATTTTACACATCGGGCACAAATGTGGGCTAATAAATATGAATATGTATATTAAATTCTGGTGTTTAAATACTAGACTTAGGTGTATTGAAGTTAAAACCTTATGCATAACTAGATGGATTATGTAACTTATTGTATTGACACTGTTGTGCATGGAAAGAAATGTAGAAATTTTCTTTTGGGTTATGTTAAAATGAGTCCCAAATGCGCACCATTGCTTTACGTTAGTTTAATATGCACTTACCTGCTTAGGTTAAGTTTGGTTTGCTAACTACATTTATAACATGTCAAGATGATATTTCTTTCTTTCTTAGCCGTATCATAGGTATAATCACATTTGCATGGTACCATTTCAATTACCTAAACTATCATAATCCTAACAGAATGTGCATATTAAACTAACATATATATTAACAGTTTACAGTGGGGATATGTATTCCTCACCATTACATTATGGCACCATGACTTTTACGCATACAATTTTACTAGGAATAATCACAAATTGGCCCATTTGATTAATTTTCGCTTGCATTAAACATGTAAGCATAGGACATTAAGTGCGATTTACATATATTTTACTTGCATTGTGTCAGCTCTCAAGACCTCGATGTTAAGAACCACCCAAATATTTTCATTAATTCACTCAATCACTTGCATTGTGTCTTAACATATATATATGTATATATATATATATATATATATATATATAAAGGTCCAAAAAATGTGTTTCCGAAATAGGGCGAATGAACTTTCAGAATTACTCGGGCAACAGAGTACAGGACTTTTTTGAGTAACTCTCTCGAGAACTCTTAACGCTAGGTACCTCTTCGTGATATAAACAAAGCAGTTTACAAACAGAATTATTTCTTGCGAACTAACAAAATTTGCAGTACACTATATCCACCAGGTTTATGTGCATATACTAAAAACAATTACATCTAAATTACCAACTATCATGTACCTATCTAACATTTATAGAAAAAAATTACCTAATGTGAAGGTAAGCCCAACAAAAATTAAAAAACGAGCGCAGTGTTCCGATTGGCATATATTTTTTAATGAAATGGTCATGTAACCCCAATTTCGTCAGTAAAATCGGTAATATATTTTGGTTATTTGCATACTATTTCAAAGATGACGAATTACCAAATAAAAATCACCAAATCACAACCACGTTTCTGTACGAATATCCAATTAATAAATTAAATAATGTGTTCATAAATAAACAAGTGCATACGTATAGTCATAACATTAATACCCTTATAGTTGTAAAAAAAAATAAATTTATAATTCAAAATTTAACATTACTTTTTTGTAATAATGAAGCAATAAACAATTGTTTTAAAACATCCGATTCATAAGAGGCACAACTACTTTTTCAAAACAGATATAACCATTTCACATTATAAAAACTCACTGGGCCAAAACTGAGTACACTTAAACTTTACTCTGTCCATTCGAAAAATCATTTCCTTCTGACTTAACTAACGTTTGACGCAGAGCAGCGTCCTGCCTTCTAGACAATTTGCCACGCCACACGTTCACCGCATCAACCGGCACCAGTGTGCCCTCGGTCCACAATGTAGTGCCACATGCAGTGTAGTGCGTGAGCAGGAGATTGCAGAGTTGTGCCGTGCAACTTCATAACAACCCTCCTTTCCCCCGCAAACGGACTGGCGAGTGTGTGTTATGACGGACACAGCACACACTAATTATAGGGCAATTAAGATCAAATAATTAAAAACATCTGAAAGACACACCATGCGTGTGGTCAGAGATGCTCCTATAAGCGTTTCAGTGACCCGATAAGTTGATTTGAAAATTCACGTATTTTTCACCTCAGTTTTTTACTATCATTTAATGCCGTCCACATTTAAATTGTATTCGTTCGTGTGCAGTGTAATATTATGTATTTATTTATGTTTTATGCAAGGGTTTAAGTCCATTTAGTCATGCAAGTGTTTTATTTTAACAGAAAGTAGCGCAGGGTGAGCCACGTGCCTCCATAGTCCGCGCCTCGCGAGCTCGCCAGATTCAGTCGCAGTTTAGTATCTCAAGGGGTCGGTACGCACCGCATCACGCTCCGGGAGCTTTCACATTTTTGCGCCAATCGTCATTAGCTGCAATAGTCTGATGTAACTTACTGGAACCTGTTATTTTCTGCACCCGGAGACGCCACCCCTTCTTCCCTGGGAAAAGCATCGCCCGAGGAAGCTTAACACACCAGTAATTAATTTTTGTGCACACCTGTGTACTTTTGCAGTTTCCCTATCTGATGGGCTGCAGGCCAGAACCCGTGGAAAGTTTTCACCTTGAGTGATGTAAAGTTTTATGCAAGAGTAATTACACTCAACTTTTCAGACTTAGTGTATTTAAATTCACGCGCTGCCTACGGCCGTTTAGGGGTCCGGGTCCCCTACAAACAGCTTTTGCCATAATTTCACGTAATCTACCTTAATAACCAGCATGCATGCACCGATATTTTATCAGTTAAAGGCGTGTGGATCAGCATGAAAACGCACATTTAATTCCAACATAATTATCAGGCGTAGGGAACGCCTGGTTTTCCTGTCCAGAGGGGCTCATCCAACAATTTCACCAAGGAACTGCGTAAGTCCGGGAGAACAGCACGCCATACCCTGAGATCATTATCATCGTTAGCAGCAATCTACACTGCTTGCCGATGGTGTCTGCTGCATAATAGGGTATCCAAATCCAACGAAAAATGTTTTTCACCACCCCTTAAAACATCCATTAACCTAACACCACCCAGCCAACCGGCGTTAAATTGGCGCCCTTCCATGTTGCCATTTCCTGCTGAAAACCCTCATTGCTCAACATTTTTCCAATTCAATTTAACAGGCATTTAAAAGTTGCCCAACTTTGTGGCGAATTCTTATTCCAGTTATATGATGTATTACACAATTTAACCGGCGATAAATTGACTCCTTTCCATCTGGCATATATTTCCCTCATCTTTTCTTCCACGTTTTTTCCACCCAGAATCCTCCAAAATTTCCCGACAACCTAACCCCTATTTAAACATTTTTCTCACCTATCCCCCCTTCCAATCGATAAAATTAATAGCATAGCAGGAGCAGTGTGATCAACCTGGGAAACCACTATGATGCTAGCCAGACACCAGAACGACACCCAGAGACGCCAAAACAAGCTTCGCAGACGTCATTACATCAACGACGAAGGGCACGCACAGCAAGTCGGCCATATTGGGACATGGGAGACATCATCACCCCTCCCCATCCAGTACCATGAACTACAAAGCAGAGTGAGTTGGTGCACCTGCACTCAACCCCTCCCTTGCTTCAAAACCACAACACCAGCTGGGCGTATCGGTCACCGGTGCACACACCCCCTTCTCCGCGCGTCGGTACACCCCACCAAGCGTGTGCATGGAGGACTGCCACGAAGGGTGGGCCGTGCTTTTGGCCCACACTGTGAAGTTCAGTTACCATGCCACGACTGTCAACATTGGCTGGCCTGACACCTGAAGGCATCCTGATGCCTCTGTGTTGGCACTGCTTGCGCCCCACTCCACAGGGTGTGCTGGCCAAATACCAACTAGGCACAACATATCGAAAGTGCACTAGTAAGACTAGCCCAACGAGCAACCACACCGGGAACAATCGCAAACACATGGACTCTTCCTATGTGATAAACCAAAATTCAAATCTAATGCAAATTTCAAGTTTTGGACAATACCAGTAAACAATATTCAAACATTTTTTTCCGAAGTAACAACATTTGTGTGCCAGTTTATTGTGCCTGGACCAGATTATACCTTCTCTACATTGTATGTTGTACCTACAGCATTACCATTTAACGTGCCTAACCGCGAACGTACTCGCGACCTTACAAAACCAGAATTTTCAGTGCTCACACTGCCATAGCAATAACAATCAATTGAACACTTCTACAGTGTACAAATATTTATTACTTGGTTCAGACTGACAACCAATACAATGTTACTGCCCAGTTTGTCCAGGGGGCGAAATTAATTAGATGTTGAAATGCAGGGTAAGTGCAGTGCATGTACACGGCAATGTTTGCAGCCTAGCAAGAGACTGATAGTACAAGATGGCAAGTTCTCATGTCAGCAATGTACAACAGCGGCCGACACCGCACCACAGCTGTCACACTTTATCAGCGCGCACATGGCAGATGTAAGCAAAGCAACAATACTCGCTTACTCCACACCCAGGCAGCCAGCCTTGAATTCAGCACATCTCCCTTTCCTACCATCGGCACCTTACATACCGCCACTCGCCACCTACTTTCCCATGCCTGCCTTCCCCCAATAGATGATGCCAGTGGTACCAACTCACGCAACACAATTTCCGCAACCAAACCTGGTGACACAATTTCCCATACCCAACTTTTTTCCACCAGCTGCGAGTATTAGGCCACAAATTAGCAGAAGATAACACCAAACCAATACAGCCATTCAAACCCTCGCACCTGGACCAACAAGTGTTACCACACCCTCGCGATTACAGCCGCAAACCACCTATGCGGGATCAACTACAGAGGACCCATATGCGTTCAGAATGACTGTACAGCACACCTGAAATGCTATGGGGTGTATGTAGAGGAGTGGCCTAGTATGCATTGGAGCGCAACTCTCCGGAGAAACGTGTTCCTGGTGGCATTCTATCAATCACTACGGTCTACAGTGGGAGGAATTCCTCCGTTCTTTCCCGTGCTGCTTTAGTATTCACATCACTTCAATTGCAAAGCAAACTGACATTAGAAGAACAACAGACAACGGATAAACTAACCACACTTATCACAAGAAAAATACATATTAACAGACATTTCCTCCAACACCTTCCCGATTGCGAAGTGCTCGAAATGCTGGCAGAAACTCTGCGCCCAGAGAACCGTGCCGCATTGGTACCACTGCTTAACAGCAACCTAGAAGTATTAATTTGCGCCACGATAATATTGGAGTGAAATCCGTGCCAGCCGTGCCGTGAATGGGAAGCGAGTGCCACACGATGCAGCCACAAGCAATGTCAGAACAGTGTGAATTAACAGGATGTAGTGCAAGACAGTGCTAAAACACCTTCTTTTTGTCAAGAACGGGAAAAGAATTCCAGCACAGAAAATAGTGCAGAAAAAAGTACAGCTGCAATTGACAACAAAACTAATAGTGCAATAGACTGTGTACGAACCAAAAACATGAAGTAGGAAAGAAGCGAACCACCGCCAACTATGTGTCATTATTGTGATCTTCAGGAATACCATTTTCACAGTGCATTCCCTAACAATCCACACCTCAAACAAACAACCATGCAAGCAGGAATTCGGGAAACAGGAAGCATGGGTGCAGGAGTTCGACATTCCTGTAACCCGAGTCATGGACAATATTAACAACTTGATGCAGCAGGAAGCTCTCATTAACCAGGTTAGTAGCAATCATTCAGAGGTCATATGCATTTTAATATTTATTAACGGTCATCATTTCCACGCATTAATAGACAGTGCTGCCTCACATAACTTCATAGAGCCTTGTTTAGTGTATCCTACAGATATCACTCCAGCCCCTCACATAAATGGTTTAGCCAAAAATCAACACACCAGTACCGCACCAAGTCCAGCCAAAGTGACGGATGGCATACGTGACCTGCAAACAATAAAAACAGAATTTGTTACCCTCGACATAAGGAAAGATGCCATCCTTGGTGTACTGGGGCTTACAGGACGAAACACCATAGATAAAACCGCTGCCCATCGCATCCATTTCGGACTGAAGGAGCAGCTCACAGTATATAAAATTGACTGGCAACCAGCCGATACAGTACAAGTTGTTTCCCTAGTGAATTTTGACAACACCATACCGACCGAATGCCAGGCAGCTTTTCAGCGGCTCCTTGATGAGCACCAAGACATGTGTGGAGCACACGATGCCATTTGTCGAACCACAGTAGCAGAGCATGCCATACCACTTGTGCAAGACAGGCCTATATACACTCTGCCCCACAGTTATTTACCGCACAAAGCAACATTTATTAAACAGCTAATTAAATAAATGTTTTATGATGGTGTTAATGAACCAACAAACAGTGACTTAAATTCCGCCATAACACTTGCACCTAAAAATATGGCACATGGAGGTTTTGTGTAGATTTTCGGCCAGTGAACCAAGTGACACTTAGTGCGCTACCACCTTACAACAGCATCAAACATGCCCTCAGTTCTTTAGGGCAAACTAAGGTCATGTCATCTCTTCACCCCAAGAGTAGCTATTGGCAAGTTGCCATCATGCTAGAAGATCATGGGAAGACAGCTTTCACGGCCCCCGGTGGCAAGCATATTCAGTTCTGTGCTACGCAGTTCGGACTGAAGCATGCACCGGCCACCTTCCAGGCGATGATGGTCAAAGTGTTGGAGGGCCTCATCGGCGAATTCACACTCGCATACCTGGACGATGTAATGATATGGTAGGCAAGTTGGGAGAAGCAGTTACACCACCTGTCACTTGTGCTCGAGAGGTTGGCAATCAACAACCTCACATGCGTAACAGTAAAATGCTACCTCGGAAAGACCACCTACGACTTTCTGGGACATGCTGTCGATGTGGAAGGCAACAAACCCAACCTTGAACAACTGCAGCTGATTGACGAGTACCCACATCCATAGCGCAAACAGCTCTGGAAATTCTTTAGGCTAATAAACTGGCTCCGGGAGCACGTCCAGGACTTCGATGTCATTTCCGCACTACTCACAGACAAGCTGTCAACCCATGTCACGACACCTGGTCGAGTCCCCCTTCTCGACGGGGGCCACCAACCCCTCACCAAGCCCGCTACAGGTAAGATCCCGGGACCTCTTGAAGCCCTTCCGACATCATCAGGATGGCTTCCAGAGGCATCAACCAGCACTAGTGTGCCCTCAGTGCACAGTGTAGTGCGGGAGCAGGAGAGTGCAGAGTAGTGCCATGCAACTTCATATCACACCCTTCCTCTCCGGGCGGGCGAGTGTGCTTTATGACAGACTTAGAACACATAAATATAGGGTTTTTAAGATCAAATAATTGAAAGCAAATGAAAGACACGCCAGGTGCGTGGCTGCTCAAAAATACCACTATAAGCATTTCATTGATTTAATTATGTTTATTTGAAAATTTATGTATTTTTCCTCTGAGTTGTTTCACCATCATTCAATGCCATTCTCATTGAAATTGTATTTATTCATGCGCAGGGAAATATAATGTATTTATTTATTCATGTTTTATGCGAGGGTTCTTGTCCATTTAGTTGTGCAAGTGTTTTAGTTCAACAGAAAGTAGTGCAGGGTGAGCCACGTGCCTCCATAGTCCGTGCCTCGCAAGCTCTCCAGATTAAGTCGCAACTTAGTGTTTCAAAGGGTTTGCACGTTCCGCATCGTGCTCCAGGTACTTTCACTTTTTCGTGTTAATCATCTTTAGCTGTAATAGTCTGATATAACTTACTGGAACCTGTTCTTTTCTGCACCCAGCGAAGCCACCCCTTTTTACTTGGTAATATCATCGCCTGGGGAAGCTAAACACATTGTAAGTAATTCATTTTTGTGCACACCTGTGTACTTTCGCAATTTGTCTATCTGGCGGGCAGCATGCCAGAACCCATGAAAAGTTTTCACATAGAAAGATGTACAATTTTCTGCAAGAGTACTCAGAAGCAAGTTTCCAGACTTTGTGTTTTTCAATTTAAGTACTGTCTTCATGCGTTTAGGGGTCTGGGTCCCCTACAGCCCACTTTTACGGTAATTTCACATAATTTACCTTAATTGCCAGCATACTCACACCGAGCTTTTATCAGTAAAATGCGTGTGATCAGCCTGAATAGTCTCACTTCATTCTGACGTAAGTATTGGGCGTAGGGAACGCATGGTTTTCAAGTCCAGAGAGGCTTATCAACAAATTTCACCGAGGGACTTGCTTACGTTTGGGCGAATGGCCCGCCATATCCTGAGATTACCATCAGCAGCAGTAATCGACACAGCCTGCCAATTGTGTCTGGATGCCTAGTCGGTTATCAAACTCCAAACGCACTTAAGAATGTTTTTCACTGCCCCACAAATCTTTCATTAACCCAACACCACCCATCCAACAGGCATTAAATTTGCGCCCTTCTGTGGGGCCATTCCCTGCTGTAGACCCTATCATTGCTCTATATTTTTCCCTACGCAATTTAACAGGCCTTAAATCATGCATCATGCATGCGGCTAATTCTTATTCCTGTTATCTCATATCCTGCACAATTTAACCAGTGTCTGTGTTAATTTCCAATACATAAACGAAATGTGTTCATAAATATATAATAACATGAGACAGTTGTAAATTTGTGCTAAAATAATAACAAAACAGTGGAAAAAATGTTAATGTATTTAAAGTAAATAATGTAGTTCAAAGGTTCCTTCAACTCTGACTGAAATTCTGTGGATAAAGGTTTATTCATTATCATCATACACGAAACGTTTCAAGTATGTACTGTCAGGGGTAAATATGCCCACAGGGCACGCAAAGCGACTGGATAGATTGCATAGTGTTTCATTTTAACATTAATGATTATGTGCAATTGCACGATTGCTTAACGAATGAAACTTTTCATTTCTAATAGAAAAATTAAAAAGTCAATACAGTGTGACAATTTTGTATAGCTGCAGACATCTTTATTTACATAGAATATAATGAGAGGCATCTGTTTTTCGTGAAAATATTTCAGAACAACTTGTGTTCCAAACACTTTAGTTCAAAACCACTTCTGTGATTGGATCATTTTATGTGTTACACTTCTAATCTTTCTGCCCACAAATCAAATCACTGACGGTCAGTATCAGAGAAACTTCATTCTAACTGGCTCATTCATGTAACAGATTCTCCTCACACAAAGACAACTAGCCAATTGCGAAAGGAAATCTGCATGTTTGCATATACAATATTCAGGTCTAGCCTCTGTGTAAATCTTTTCGCAAAAAACAGTTGGCCCTAGCTATAAATAATAACAGCGTAATGGACAGTACATTGATTTGCTTATGTGTATTAACTTTGCTATATTTTCATTGTACGTTTCTAAGGGCCCATATTACCAGCACAGAATTAAACTGGCTGATATCTCTCACCTGATGGGCTATCTGTTGTGTACAGTGAGCTATTATGTCTTACGACCTCTATTTTATGCCATTAGCCAGATATTTGGTATAGCCGATGATACTTGTTAAGCTTTTTCATATGTTGGTAGTGAAATATTAGTTAACGGCATTAATTTTTTGGTAAACATTAGCTTTGTGGGGTTAGATATAATATATAAAATGTTTACCTTGGCCTTAGGAGACAGGTCCTGACACTAGCCTAAATTAACAATTTTAACGAGTTAACACCCTTAATGATGCAAACTTCTTGTAACCAACTGCAGAGCACTGCCACCAATAAAGTGCGATTAGATAAAATATTGTAAAGATGGTTGTCTCAGACGCTATAATTATTGACAGCAAGTCACTTCGAACTATATTCAATGAAAATAATCTTATGGTGGAAAATCACCACTTTGTAGGTACTATTTCATTGGTACCTACATATAAAACATACGTAAAAAACCATACATGATCATCGCAAACGCTTGAGTACTATTTTGGTTAAAACGAAAACCTCAGATTGAAATTAATATAGTGTTATACCAAAATGAACATAAATTAAAGTTAAAATTATTTCGCTGTCACTGTTCATGCATCAAAGCAATTAAAATCCAATTTAACTAACTCAACATTATAAATTGTGCATGAAGGACTTAAAATGACCATACTGAATGTTTAATGCTCTTTCAGCACAATACGTTTAACTTCCGTAAAATGCAACATGCAGTAAACTTCAATTACTCCGTAACCTAGACGAGAACGAAAGTGTGATTCAATACATTTATTCGGATAATTAAAACATTTGTGCACTTTCTCACTGATCTACACTGAAGTAATGGTCTCTAGCATTTACATTAAATTTAATTATGACAACAAATGTAATAAATAAACATTGAAAAGAAAAAAAAATATTATCCCTTTACCAGCAATTCTAAAACAGCACTACTTCGGTTGCATCGCTATGCGGCCACTTCGTAAACTAAATGTGTCAGCAAGGACATCGACTTTTTGAAACACATTGTAGCGTTTCTTTTATGTGCATTTCAAAAAGTTAAGCAAAAGCTGAAATTTTAGGTGCATTGAAAGAGCAAACTTAGCGGATATCCATGATTTTCATAATTTCACATAATAAATTAGAACAGCTAAGTGTATCATCAATATATATTGAAGTAATAGCAAATAGATGACATTTGAGGGTTTTCAGGAGCGCTGATGTGGGTCCCCAACTTACCTGGCTTACCAGGTTATTGCGAAAATGGGTGAAATTGCACGTCACCATAACTCAGTGAGCATAAGTTAGTGAGCGTCGTGCGGTCGACGGCCAGTGGGGCCCTGGAGTCATCTGTCGATTTGGAGTGCCTGTAGATATTGAACTTACCAATATTTGCACATACCTTGTGGTTTCACTTGTTACACTGGCGAAGTTGTAGGCCATCTCGCAAACATTACTAACATTTAAATAAAGCTTCAATATGGTGCAGTACCCTAAGTACTCCGAGAGGTAAAGTAAATGAAACACTTGTGGGTACTCAAGAAGTTTACTTACTTCTTTTGTTTTACACACAGTCATTCTGCTATGTCAACTGATGCAAACCTGGCACTCTGGTCTGCGGTGACCAATACTGTAAATTCTGCCCAAGTAATGGAAATTATTGAAAGGCATGTAGCGCGTTAAACCTTGATTAAAAATTGCAAGGAGGCAGACGGTCATCCCCTCGGAACCAAATATGCAAATGTTCTGGTATATTACGTAACTATTAATAATGAAAGTGAATGCAGCAAAAGTTTAAGGTGCCAAGAAGGTACGTGCGGAGCGAAACTCCTGTGCTTCCAGCCAGCCCGAGTCCTGAAGTAAGACAAAAATCATGACGTTGGCTTCTGCTGATGGTTGCCAAAGACGACACCAAAAATTACATGAAAAATAACATGGACACTCTTAATGCTAATTAATATGTTACAAAATACAATTTCGTTGATAATAACATGTTGACATCCCTTTGATTAATTAAGGGTTAGTTACATTTGTGACTGTGATGTCATGGGGGAAATCACCACACTATATGCATGAATTCAACACTGTGAGGTCTTGGTAGGCATTCTGCTGTAAATAGATTATATAAAGGCCCTTTTAAACATTGAACATCGTTATAATTAAAAATAACTGGGAAAATGGTAAACTGAGAACGTGTTTCAGTTTACGGTAAATTTATCAAGTGTATTTCAGTTTACGAATTGTTTCGCCGATGGGTGATTCCCAGTGCTCCAGCTTGGGTGGGTTGGAGGAGTCCATGCCTGAAAGGGATGTAGGTAGCCATGCTCGTTTGTGGTTTTAATAAATAATCGTCTTCAATTTATTTGGGTACAGCATTTTGAACAATGGGTATTGCTTCGGGATTTTATTCCCCCCTGTTTACACATGCTTGTGGTCATGTAGCACTGTTATCCCAGCGAGCAGGTCGGTCGACATCATGCCGGTGGTAAGGAAGCCTGTCATTGCGGCATGAGCTGCGCCGACATTTCCTCTAATTGCCAAGCCGCCTTACGGCTTTGATTTTCGGGGGGACACCGTGTTGGACTGCTTGTTATTTTCCCACAAGCGTTACCTCTTGAGGCAAATAAAGCAAGACAGTCACTTGAGTCATGTAGTACATGACGACGAGGAGGGTGTGTTCCGTTCTCGCCGACCCGTACTGACATGCATGTGGCTGAGTGTTCAGTTTTGCCCTGTGTCTGCTAGGTGGTGTATGTGACAGCAGAGGTGCACAAGTGATCACAAGAGCGCCAAGTGGAAGCACCATCAGGCACAACAAGTGGTCGGCGGCTGTATCCGGTGATACGACATCAGCTGGTAAGGCCCTCGGAATGCGTGAGCATGGCGTGGTGCTGGCTACTTTTGGCTTAGGGTCGTGACCACTGCATGTTGTTGGGCTACATGCTTGCGGGGTAGGAGGTGCCCTCTTAGCAGACTGTTTATGCTGGGCAGTGTTGGCATCTTGGCCGCTTGGTGTGGCAGGAAGAGGTGAAGACCCCCCTCCTCTGCTGTCTCATATGTGCTGCTGCTACAGGCGCGAGGATGCCGACATATATATGTGGTGAGAACGAGGGGGCTGCAGGTTGCCCTGTAGTCAGGCTGTCTAGGCCTAATACACTCTCCCCATCGCTGTGCCAGTTGTCCCACGATGCCGTATCAGCTGTTGAGTGTTGCCTCAAAGGCATCTGGGTGCAACTGGGTGGGGAGCTTACCAGTAGGGAAATATTGCCCAAAGGTGTCTCTGGTGGTTCGATATTGGCGACATCTTCGAAGGTGGGCTCTATTGTATGGGGCATAGTGATGATGCGAGCTGACCAATTCGGTCATTTTTATGTTGCTGTTATGCTGGTGTTGTTTGGTGGGGACGACATTCCACTGGGCTCCTGTGTTCCCACTGCATCCCTTATGAGCATCGAGACCCTGGACATCGCAGGTGGAAATAGGCGCCGTCGCACTCCCATCAGTATCGGGAATTGATGTGGCAGATTCACAATTTGGGGCTTCTGGTGTTGATATCTTTGGATTGTTTTGGATGCCCTCTTGGTTGGGGGTTGCGATGCTGGGCATCGCGGTGCTGGCCTCTTCTACAGCCAGCCGGAGGTCTTCACAGTGTATGGTGACATTCCTCAAGTTCCTGACCTTAATTAGGTAGGTGGTGAAACCAAGTGCTTTATTACTCTGTGCGGTCCGCTCCAATTCGAGGCGAATCCCACACAATAATTCTTCGTTCTGCTGGAGAGACTATGTTCGCAGACATACACCAGTTGTCCTGGTGTTAACCTGCGTGGTGGGCATGTGGTTGACAGCAACCACTGTGTTATATAGTGGGCTTGGTTCCTGCGGGCGTCCTGCAGGTCTGCTTCTCAGTGCTGCCACTGTAATGCGGACCTCCGCTTCGCCCGTGCTCTCTCTGTGCCGTCCAGCGATCTCTCCAGGCAGTGGAAATTCTCGGCCTCCGAGGTTTTGGGTAGGTGATTGGCCCATAGCCAGATTCATGCGCTTTTTGATGGTAAAAAGGACCACTGGCTGTTGTTCATCCCAGGTTGCATTATTCTTGCGAGTCCAAAGGCGCCACTTGCTCTTGAGATTCTAGTTTCCATGCTCTGTCGGGCTGGCCTGCGGGTGGTAAACGACCACGGTATGGTGAACTACCCCCCACTTAGTACACAGGTCATGCCACTATCTCCCTGTGAAATGTGTACCATTTTCAGTGAGTAGTATACTGAGGTACCCCAAGCGGGGGTTGAATTCGGTCTGCAGTACACATGCGATGTTATGTGTATGTGCATTGGAAACTGGATAGGTTTCTGTCCACCTGGAAAACGATTCGCTTACGACTAAAATTAAGCGTTTTCAGGCTGTTGTGCATGGGTAAAGGCCCATCAAGTCTAATGATATCGTTTCGTAAGGTTCGATTGGCACTTGTAGGTGTTGTTGCATCACTCCATCTGCTCGGCAGCTTTTGAAGTGGTTACATGTCACACACTCACGTACGTACCTGCGAAAGTCCCATTGGTGCCCGGCCAGATAAAATGAGCTCGCAAATTTATTTATTTTTTGCTGTGGTCCAGGATGACCTGCAAACTGGCTGGCATGCACATGACATAAAACCTGTTGACATGCATCCTTGGGAAAGTAGAGATGCCGTGGTGCTTCCAGTTGGTGTTGACCTGGTTCCTACATGCGCTTCTACCACTCATCACCATTCTCCATTTCCTAGTTTTATTTCCGCTAGGTGGCTTTGGGGGTCTGGCAACAGTTGTTTTGTGGCTAACACAGGGCCTGGAGTTCGTCTAGTCCGAGTTCGACTCCCGCTGGTTCATCGATGTGTTCCAGCTAACGATGCCCTCGCCAGGTGTTCGTAGGGTGGCTGATGTAGGGGGCAGTGTTTCATCACACTAGTCTTCGTCCACCACTACTATTTCGCCCGTCATGTGTGACAATTCGTCAACTGACTAGTCCTTGGCCTCGGGAATGTGTTGCACTTCTAAGTCTTATGATTGGAGAAGAAACACCCAACATTCCAATTTTCTATGTGCTTCCTTCATGGAGTGGAGACACACTAATCTGCGATCGTCTGTTTGCAGAGTGAAGCGCTGGTATTCGAGGTATGATCGGTATCTCTTGATGGGCCACACTACTGCAAAACACTCGCATTCAATTACATCGTACCTGCATTCTGTTGCTCCGAATTTTGCACTACTGAATTATATTATGTGCTGCTCCTGATTCTCCTCGAATTGGAATACAACTGCTCCCAATCCCTTTTTACTCGTGTTTGTTTGCAGGTACAGGTGTTTACTCTGGTCGTGGCGGGCTAGTGTGGTACACATCTGGAACCTGGTTTTTAGCTCCTCAAAATATGTGTTGTGCTCTGCGGTCCACTGGTATTTCCGGTTAAGTGAAAGCATGTCTGTCAGTGGTGCTTTAACACTGGCAAGTTCGTGGATATTTTATCGCAACCAGTTTACCAATCCAAAGAATTTGTGCAATTGTTTACATGTGTGTGGCACCATGTAGTCATTGATGAGTGACAACTGTTCGGGAGTTGGTTGGCTGCCATTTTCGTCCACCAGATGCCCTAGAAATTGTATACATGTTTGTTTATGTGGCACATTCAATTGGTGCAGGTCAGTTTATTTATGGCTAGTCGTTCTAAAAGGGGTTTTGTGCTTGATAAGGTCCTCCACACCTCTGACCATAATACTGCATCATCCATGTATGCGAGGGCAATGTCACCTACATACCTATCGAGTACTCGGACCATCATAGCCTGAAAGTTTTCTGGTGCACATTTGGGCCTGAAAGACATTGCACAAAATTGAAATCTACTCCAATCTGGTGCAGTAAAAGCGGTTTTGTGCTGGTCGTCTGGTTTTATTGGCAATGGCCAGTGCCCACTGCTGAAGTCCAGTGATGTCATGATTTTTGCTTTTGCCAAGTGTATGTCATGCTTCTTTGACATTGATGTAGGGTGGTGATGGTGTACTCTTGGTTATTAGGTCTACACAAAAATGGCACATCCCATCCTTTATTGGTGCTAGTGTTTTGACACTATTGTAATTGCTGTGTGTGGGTTCAATCACACCCTCAGCAAGCATTTCTCGGATTTGCACCTGTGTGCTCATGCATTGATGCATCTGGTTACTGCACGAAGCAGTGGTAGAGTTGTCGCTCGTATTCCAGTGGTATTTCGTGTTCGGCTACAGTGAGGCGACGTAATGGATCGGCTGCCACTGTTCATGCAGTAGTCCGTGCATGGTGTTGCGAAATACGGTGGTACCGCATAATCGAGGTCGTCCAACTGGACATCGGGGGCACAACTTTTGGGTCGTGGTTCGAGGTCGTTCCCAGTTCGTCGCTCCTTATGACCGAAATGGGTTCGATGTGATGCTGGCTCTACAATGGTGTTCTCAGTGTGCCAGGGAATGTCTAGTATAGCATACTCACATAGGTCAGCTGACATGAGGGCCATGGTGGTTTCCACATCGCATATTCGGACAGTTATTGTTGTCTCTCAAGTGGTTTCCCGCATGTGCTGTCGTTTAGCAAGTTTTAGTATTTGTGTTGTCTGCTCAAGTTTACTTACATCGACGAATCCGACATGCACAAAGCTGTGTGATGCTGCCATGTCGACCAAGGCATGACATGTATTATTTTTCAAAGTGACTGGCATTCTGAGCATTTGGTGATTTCCCTTAGTGATTTGTTGTAGCAGGATCTGTTGAGGTGATGGTGTTATATTTTTGACTGTGACTCAGGGGCAGTGAGCTTCTCTCTCTTCTTTCCCGACCAGCCGTTTCCTGTCGGTGGGGTTTTATTCAGTTGTGTCCTCTTTGGTATTGCGCTTTGTGCATTCGCTATGCCAGTAGAACTGCCACCCCTCGCAATATCTGCACATGAAGGGAGGACACACCTTAAGAGTGTGGCGACTTGCTGTGGCCTTGCCCAACGTGGTTAGGCCTGCAGATTCAGGCACAGCTGCACAGTTTCAACCAGTGTCTTTGTGGGTCGGTGGGGTTGATGACCTGGTCATGCTGCTAGCAGCTGTTGGTTGCGCGGACCTGCTACCATGCTCTGGGTCTTGTGCGTGGCACAGGAAAAACACATATTCTTCATGTCGTGGAAAGTCCTTCTCCATAGCCAGTTTTATCTAGAAATATGGTTAATCTCAAGAAGGATTCAATTTTGCCATGAATTAAGAAGACTAGAGCTATTCTATTTTTGTCGCACTGTGGCTGTTACTACTTCTAGCACTTCAGTTTTTCTCATTTGCATATGTAAATGATTGTTCAGATTAATTTTTATGTTTTCTAGTGCTTTTAGCATTTTTCCAGGCATTTATGTTTTGAGAACCTCATGATTTTGCGCTTGCAGGGAGCAATAGGTATTGGCAAAGCGATACTGAAACCTATCCCAGAACGCGATCTACTGCATACAATAATAGTTTATTGTGTGCCACCATACATGTGCATAACCCATAAGTTGGCCTTCTACACAATTTGGCCACTCTTGTTCACACACTCTATACCTGGTTAAACATCCTGTGCAGTGTCTCAGGAATACTTTCAGGTCCTCGGTGGTCAGCCCAAAAAATGTGGGCAGCGACTGGAAGCAGGCTGGTGTAATGACCATCTCTGCTGCTGTTGTGTGCGTGGCTGCTGTTGATGGTGCGATTGTGCTGTTGATGCTGCCACACTTAGCCAGGTTGTGTAGTTGTTGCAGGCTGCTCTGCCCAAGTTGCTGCAGCTGTGGCTAGGCCCGTGGAATGTGCCAATAGGCTGCTGTAGTTACTGGCCGTGTCCATGCACACAGCTAGTGGGCATGGCACTGTCAGCAGTAATGCTGGGGTGAACTGCGCACATCGAAATTTGCCAGCTGCGACATGCAACATGTTGCTCGGTCATGCACTGTTAATGAGTAATTCTTCCAAAGTTTTCACATGCCATTCTTTCGAATTACTGTGTTTGCATATCTCCTGGTGACAACGGCGTGTTGACAGGCCTCGTCCTGGGATAAAGTCATGGGGTGTTCTTGTCGTGTCGTTTGTGTACAATTTGCGTACAAAATATTGCCATTTAAGTCGGCTGTTTGGGTTAACTTCCAGTAATGCACTTGGTATGATAAATTTTGGTGTAGTTCACAGACAGAATTGTCCCGTCCCCGATGCCTGCATATATGATTTGTTTGGCACATCGTAGATTGTAAAAATTTGGCAAATTTGTTTTCAAGAAAAGTTATATTTGTGGAGGGGTGCACACTAACACACGCGAGTACTAACACACGCGAGTAGTGACATGTCCGATGGTAACCCGGACCGCTCGCGGTCTGGTACAGCCGGCACACAATTGCACCCTCTTGCAGTCAGAGGTGCAGCTCCATGCCCGTTTTACACGTTCGTGGTTGGCCAGGTGAATGTCGTCCTCGAGACGCCTCACGTTGTCTGGTTTGTGACAAGTGCACCCTGTGTCCCGCAACGGGTTAGACACGAGCAAGGGCCATACAGATTTGAAGCATAATGTTCTGTTTTGCCATTACTGGTGCACCTGTTCATATTTCATCTTCCGAGGTCCAACTCGGCCAACGTTGTTCTCCGCACGAGCTGTCATGATGACAGCTGTTGTCGCCACGGCTGTTGAACAACCGCCCTTCGCGCCCGCGTGGAGTGGGAGGATACCATTACAGACTGGGGTGGTGGTGACAATGCTCGCACGTGCCTGGTCGGTGGTGCATCACATCACCTACCTGTGCTGGAATGTGAGAGCCAGTAGCACCTATTTATCTGGCTTGACCTGTGTCCACATTGGTGGCACTCGGGGATGCTCCTTTGTCCGGCACTGAACCAAAATTGCGTGAATGTCCGAAACGTGAATTTGACTTTTTTGAGGTCCGAAATTAATTTCAATAAATTCTTGCTTAATGCTTTTGAGAATGTTTCTCTTTTGGCAAAATACTCGACACATAAATGGACCCTAAAAACACAAATTACCATTAAATGTTGTGTGAGGCGATCTTAAATAATGTACATTGCGGTGAAGAATAAAGATACTCTTAAATGTGATAAAAACCTGTAGAAACTGTTTATTGGTACATTATGCCTTACATCAGGAAACGTGAACTATGATTTCACTGGAATTAACATAGTAAACAAAGTGCACTGAAATATCCTGAGATTTGGAAAAAGGAAACAACGTACACTGGAATGCCGTGAGACGTGGGGGCAGGAAAAAAGTACACTGGGACATCGACGATGCAACAAAGGGGCACTGTTCTGGTTCGCCACCCTTAGAATCACGTCTACTGCCGACATTGTTCTTGACAACCACCACCTTCCCAATTTGGCAAAGCAGTTGACAAAGGAAAATTGCAAGTGCGATCTTGAAGTTTAACTAGTCCCACTAGTTGGGAAAGCCATTTGATGTGTAAGGGGTTCAAGGGGTGCTGATATGTGTCCCCGCTTACCTGGTTTACCAGGTTAACCCAAAAACCAGTGAAATTCCCTAGCACCATAACTCAGTGAGCATGAGTTAGAGAGGGTCGTGCGGTCAATGGTCTGTGGTGCCCTAGATTCCTGTGTCGATTTTCAGTGCTTGTAGATACTGAACTTGCCAATAATTGCATGTACCTAGTTGTTTTACTTGTTATACTGGCGAAGTTGTATTCCAACTCGCATACCTCAGTTAAATTTAATTAAAGCTGCAATAGGGTGGAGTCCCCGAAGTACCCCGCGAGGTAAAGCAAACAAAACACTTGTGGTTAGTCTAGAAGTTTAGTTACTTTTTTGAATATATATATATATATATATATATATATATATATATATATACAGTGATTCTGTTATGTTAAGTAATGCGGATCCGAGGACAGTCGCTCCTCGGCACTAAATACGCAAATGCTCCGGTAGATTAAGTCACTATTGATGATGAAGGTGATTACAGCAAAAGTTGAAGGTGGCAAGAGAGTTAGCGGGAAGCGAAACTCCCTTGCTGCCGCCCGGCCGGCCGGAGTGCTCAGGTCAGACTAAAATGATGGCATCGGTTTCCGCTGATAGTTGCCGAAGCCGGCACTGAAAATTAAGTGTAGAATAACATATACCCTCTTAATAATAATTAATATGCTTCAATATACTATTTGATGGTTAGTAACATGTTGGTGACATCCCCGTGATTAATGAATTCTTAATTACTTTTGTGACTGTGACATCACAGCGGACGTCACAGCACTAGAAACGTGAACTAAACACTTTGAGTTCTTAATAGGCAGTCTTCTGGGACGAGAGAACGTAATGGCACTTTTAAACACTGAACATCGTTATAATTAACAAAATGACTGGAATAATGGTAAACTGATAATGTATTTCAGTTGACAGTAAATTTTTGAAGTGAATTTCAGTTTCTGGTTTGTTTCGCCCATGAGTGAGTCCAAGTGCTCCAGCATGGGTGGGCTAGACGAGCCCATCCCTGAAAGGTGTGTGGGTAGCTACACTCGTCTGAGGTTTTAATAAATAATTGACTTCAATTGATTTGGCTACGACATTTTGAACACTTGGTATTGCTTCGGGATTTTATTCCCCAATGTTTACACACACTTAGTGTCACGTAGCACTGTTGTCCCTGCTAGCAGGCTGGTCGATGTCATGCAGGTGGGAAGGACACGGGCATCATGGCGCGAGTTGCGCCGACGTTCCCTCCAATTGCTAGAGCGCCTGATGGCTGTGGCTTTCGGGGGGACACTGTTTTGGACCACTTGACATTTTCCCCAAGTGTTACCTCTTGAGGTAAATAAAGCGAGACAGCCACTTGAGTCATGTTGTACATGATGGCGAGGCGGGTGCATTCTGTTCTCGCCGACCCATACTGACGTTACTCGGTGCCGAGTGTTCACTTCGGCCCGGTGTCTGCTAGGTGTTGTATGCGACTGCGGAGGTGCAAGTGGTCACAAGAGTACTCATGGACGTGTAGTTGACGTCATACAATATTGTGAATCCTAACCTTATACTTTATGCACTTGTAGTAAGAGAAAATTAGTTATAAAATACACTTACAGAGAACACTAAACTTTAAAATATTACGGAAGGGCAACAAATTTCAATATTTTAATATCATGGTATTCTAAATTCTTACCCTAAAGAAAAGTAAAATTATGTGCAGCATGTATTTGTTTGATGAGCTTTAATTTACGAAACTCTACATTAAGCCTTGTCAGGATGATAGTTAACTGTGCTTCAAAATACTTTTCTCCATGCAGTGAACACTACGATTTCCTGTCCAACATATCCGGCGCACTTGAAAATCAGATTTTACCCCAATGTATTTAATTAATATATGTTATTTATAGTTACTAGTTTATATGTATATATATTCAAAATACAACAGTTTCAAAAGTAAAGCACAGTAAGAGGACTAAATTTTTCAGTGTTACGCAAGTGCATTAAAGAATTATTCTTTACTCCACACTTCATAACTATTTGGTTGATTCCTGACTTCCCTTCCCG
Source organism: Clitarchus hookeri (assembly GCA_002778355.1). NCBI lineage: Eukaryota > Metazoa > Arthropoda > Insecta > Phasmatodea > Phasmatidae > Clitarchus > Clitarchus hookeri. The sequence continues at coordinate 979,929 of NQII01000070.1, read as the reverse complement.
TTTTCTAATTCTTCACAACTAAATCATGTAATTCGTCATCAGAATTGGTATCAATTCTTTGTCTCCTTCATGTTATGTTTTTCTCCCTGTTTATCATTGGAATAAAGAGCTATTGTAGATCAGAGAACCGAATAGGCTATTCTGCAGATAGGCCTTTGAATAGCCACAATTCTGCGGTCGATATACACATTTCGTACCTAATCTATTTAATGAATGTTATTCTGATTTTATTTGAGGTGGTAAGTAAAGTCATGTTCATTAAATGGCAACTTTATATCCCCAAACACTATTTAAGTATAGAAAACGAAAGAAGTAAATTATGCAGTGAACATTTTTTCTATGGTGGTTGTTTTCGTATTTTCTTAGAAATATAAATTTGAGTATATAGCAAAGTTGATACACAATAGCCAATCTTTGTACTGTGTGCTACTATTTATTATAATTTATGTAAATTAAGTTTGTTTGCAGCTATTAAAACTGTTGCATTGAATTAATTTATTTTACATTAGAAGTAGCAATAAGTTTTATTTAAAAATTTTAAAACCGGTGTAGTGAGTCTGGTATGTTGTACAACACACCAGAGTAAAATAAGGGATAAAAATAACATACAATTTTTACACGATGCTTCAACAGTTTTTTTGTAAAATACTGCCAAATCCAATTGGAATACTGCATTAGCCCCGAGTTTATATACATATTGTTTTTTTATAGCCACATTATGCTAATAAAAGCATTTATATATTTTTTATTTATTTACAATAATACACATATACAACAATTTCATTACAATACCTATAGATTGCATTTGAAAAATGTTTCAAAAAAGGGCGCAGCAAATATCAGCATTGTGGCTGCTAGGTTAATAATGTTAAAGACTAGCACAGTATTTTTACCAACTTGAGTCAATATATAAATTAACAGAACAGAATTTGTGAACATTTAATGCTATGGCACAATAAAAAGCACATAACCAAAATAAATGTTTACTGTTTTGCACAGAGTGAATGCCACAAATTAAAACAATAGGTGTTATTACCTGCCAATGGTAGACTACAACCACGTGCTAAATAAACACAAACACGAGGATGGGAACGGAAAACGGAAGTACATTTGTAATCAACCTCAAGACATACGAAACAAAATCCTTTCAAAAAACAAATCCCCTTTTTCTTCAATTAGGAAATAAAAGAAATTGGGGAATACAACATTAATGAGGTGATTCACATTATTTATTTTCTTGCAGTAATTTTTGTAGTTCCCTAAAATTAAAAAGTTATTTTTACCTTCACGAAAATTAGGTTTGCCAGGTTTGTTTCCATCGCGACGTACTCCTGCTGCCACCTTTTGGGACTGCCTGTATTTTACAATAAATTATTTTGTATCGTTATTAACAATGATCTTGTTACTTTACAAACAAATGATTTTACAAGGAAAAACATTGTACTTTTACAAGAGAGTGTACAAGAGAAAAAAATTCTTTGTAACATTTACAAAAAATATTTTGATTGTACGAGATTGCTATGTAACATTAAAATTTTTATATTACACATACATGGCGGCTTTTTCATGCTTTCATTTCTTGTTTATAGTAGAAGTATGACATTTATGTTTCAGATAGGTATGTTACCAGCTAACACATAGTACAGTATGTAATGCACATACAAAATAATGTGATCTTTGAAATTTTTTATTCATATAAGTAATCGGTCTTAACGATATTTAATGTTAAATTCATTTCACTTAAGACTTATTTCAAAAAACAATACTTTGTGTTGTGTGTTTATTATTTTGTCGAAGGATATTTAAATGGTTTAATGATGTTTCTAGATAATATAGGGTGTATACAATGTATCTGATTGTGTATTCCTCCGATTGTACGTTTCTCCAATTCCAAATATGCCTCTTCTCCGGAACGGTCATTTCTCCGACTGCTTCTTCTCCCTCCATGGACAGCAAAACATTATCCCCTCTCCCACCTTAGTTACTGTACTTGAGCCTACTAACGCCTCCTCCTTTCACAAATAGATCACTAATAAGAAACAATACTAAAAGTTGAACTGTGGCAACGAATCACCAATGACCCCCTCCTTACTTAGGATCGTGGGTTTCTTTGTGGCAGTTATATTTGAACAATGATGGATTAGAGGAAAAAGTACCCCAGTATAAAGGCGAACGAAAGTATGGTCAAAGATTGTTAACCACTATGTTACACTTTTTGAAATATAACAATATTGTTAGGAAGTCGAAGACGTGTAAACAAAGCATTTGACAGTTGAAACAGAGAAACCAAATGGCAATGCTTTTGTTTACATGTAGTGGAATGATACCTAATCGGCTCCCGAAAGTAGAATTTCAGCAGAGCTTCAGAAAACTATGAATTAACCCTGAATGGACTAAAATGAGGCACCTCGACTTATGTGAGTGCGAAAGTTGCGAGACGCAGAGTGGGTGAGAACAGGTGGTCAGATGCACGAAGCCTACCTGCCTACTTGAGCATGGTAGAAGAGTGACGGTCGGAAACGGGTAAGTTTGGCAACTTTGTTGCAGGAAGCTTGCGTGTCTGGTTGGCGGGGTCTGGGAGGTAGGCTCTAACTCATGCGGAAGTGGGGAGTTTTGTCAGGGAGCAGTGAGATGCCCCTCTCTAGTTCGACTGCCACCTCACAAGTGAACACTTCCTTGAATTCGCCCAGTTTATACATACCTGCAGAGTGGTGGGGCAAATCATTGCATGGCCCTCTACCATTTAGTGTCAGCAGATTAACGATTTGAAACATTTGCAGTTCTTATGATCTGTACCACCCCCTTAAAGTGCAAAGTATATTACTCGTCTGGAATTTTCACGTCACCAAGAATGAGATGTTTGCGTGCTGTCCCAGTTTACAGAAAATAATATCGGCAATCATCGCATATGAGAGGCTACACTCACTCGTGGCCCTAGATATATAAAACGAACTGGCCTTTCTGCCGAAAGAGTTCCCTGATGTACGCACACCAGAAAGTTCACTGTATGTTCAAAAGAATACAAGCAATCCTGCAACAAGATGAAGATATTCCCGAACTCCTGACATGAAGGGAGTGCTTTGAATGCTGGACTTCCTCAGTTCTGGATACTCCACATTCCCTTTGTTGGTGAAAGGTATGAAATCGTGCAGCAGCAGTCACCTTCATCACTACTTCCACAGTCCACAGCACCACATCAGCTACTGCAAAGACAGATGTGGAGGTCCGCAGCCTCAAGACATATGCCACCACACAGTGAAAAATACTAATGGATCCACATACCATAAAACTGCTGATCTCGTGCAGCTAATCACATCACGTCTGCGACCCTGTTCCATGACCACGTGGCCTCCGCTCACATCGGTGACATGCGATAATTGGCTTCCAGCACCCGAGGACACCACACTAACCACCACCTAAACACCAGCAGCAGTTTGTTGACGTCTGTCACAGCTACTTCAATCGCATCACTACCACAACCTATGAAGCACGTGGTGATGTAAAATGAATCCTTCTAACCAGGCACAGTCAAGGGTTATCCTAATGTCATCCCGGGCACCATGAGAGTGGAGAACTGGATGGGCGAGCCTATGTATGAGGACACGATAAAAACATGGAAGCCTGCAACGAGGTGAGTTATGCTCGCCTCTAAAATGCACCCCTCCCTTTTACCAACCTACAGTCCGAGAATCATAAACGCCGAAGGCAAGTCAACTTTTTTAAAAATAGACACACTTCAGTGTAATGGCCAAACCTGCACAGTGTACATGTGAACAGATGTAGCACTACCATGCCATGCCGATGAGCTGTTGGAGCTGAATGAGGATGAAACCATCGTCATTGAGTTGAGGTACAATTCACCGGAAATGCAGAAGCTTTGAAAACATTTTTTACTGTACAACTTATGCTATTGATGAAATCGATAAAATATTTTGGTTTGTGCAAAGTGCGTGCACATAAGAAACACATAGTGTCCAGAAACACAATAATATTCTTAAGCAATAGACAAACTTGAGAAAAATAGTAAACAAAAAAGCCATAATGTGGTCAGAAATTATATTTCTATTCAGTTACCTTGATTTGTGTATGGAAAAAAGATACTGTCATACTCGGTGTTGTAAAAAATACAGCAGGGAACACACTCAGTCATGATTGGAGGATCGATTCTAAATAAAGTTAATGTGTTAATAATTCAGAATTATGTGTTTGTATGTATTAACATTTCTGTAAACTAATATCCAAGAAAAATGTTATGTTTTAATTAAGTAATTTTATTATTTCTCATGTCACCAAAAATTGTAACTGCAGGACATAGTGGTATGCACAGAACTGAAAAAATATTATTGCATACATTTAATTATATTAAATTAATATAAAGTATTGATTTTGCTTAATGAGATAAGACACTTTAAAAAATATTAGTTTCAGATCTTCTCGAAGAGTTGTGAAAAATATATGACTAACAAAATTTTGGAAAAAAAAATTTTTTTCTTGTGAATGTACATATAATTTGATGGTATATAGACAACAATCAATAACAATAAAATATGTATTATATTGGTATACCTACGATTATATTAAATACAATTTATTTTATATATAGTTTGGCTAGATGCAATAAGACAATTAAAAAAAATATATATTAATCTTAGATCTTCTCGAATAGTCATGAGGGGTTTTTAAAGCTATAACTTTTATATTTTTAGTTAAATTACATTCCTCTATATGGTCATAAAGTATAAATTTCTACAAAAACTTATAAATATTTTTTTAAGTAAATAATTATCTTATATAATTGTCATAAGGGTTGTATGACCACAAAAATCATAAAAATATGTTACTACACATTTTCTTAGCATAATCCTATGACTATAACATATATTTTTCTCCTGATACACACAAGAACACATATATTTCGTTTGAATCCTTGCTCTAACACACATCCCGATAGCTCAGTTGGCTAGGACATCAGGCATGCTGGCGACGTCAGGTTCAGCAGTTTCTTCCTCTGCCCCTCCTTGAAAGAGTATTTTGAGCTCTGCATTAATAAAAATAGCAGCACTCTTGATCGCCAACTCTAGAATCAAAGATTGACGACACCAGCACCACTAGGAGGCAGTAGTTGAATGAATCATTTTAACGTATTTTATCTAATCAATTTGAAGTTGTAAAGACTATTAATAATCAGATTATTTTACAAGATTTGATACATGGAATTGACGTAAATATGAGAAACGTTCCCTTGGTGGTGCTATTAAAAGTTCATAGTTAGAGAACTTAACAAAATACAATATATGTTAACCATCTAACTATAATTAAGAAGCTAGAGAAATGGATCCCAGTAAAATACACTTTAGAAGAAACTATTTAAAAAATTGGTGCAACCATATAAACTACACATTTTTCAAGAGTTTCAAAGTAAAGAAAATAATATCAATTTATCTAATTATATAGGGCACTCCAAAGATTTGTTCGGTTTTTCTACTGTAGTCTTGCTAATTTGTGATATTGTCACGAAAATTCATGACAACTTGGACTATGTAGCTTTTAACTCGGAGCAGCCGTAAGGCAAAGTTAAAAAAAAAAATGTTCAAAACAAAAAGGTAAAAACAAAACAGTCGAAAGTGAAAATGGTCGCGACCATGAAAACATTTCAGGTTAACCTACAATAGACTCGCCTTTGAGCTTCTGCTAAGCCCCTAAAGACAGGGACTTTCTAACAGGGAAATTACTAAACTGCTCAAAAATGTTTTGCATTAGAGATTTATCGCGCCACAAATACTATAACATAACAGTTCCCCTTTATGCAATCATGTTGCAAATGCATGTGTTACAAAACAAAACAAATATTTCAAAAAGTTTTATTTGGTTTCATAACAATAAACAAAATACAGTAGCTGTCTGTTTGTTTGCGAAAAACCATTGTTTGCTTCTCTTTTATTGTCACTCTCCACATGGATCAAACCTGTGTGTAAACTCATCGAGAACTCGTAACATCTCTGACGCAACGAGATATATTTAAAATTATGTTTTCGGTTCACTCTTGTGGCAAGTTTTCCCATATTGTCTGTACAGTAAATATCAGCTCCTGTACATTGTTTTTTTTTTTGATGGCATGCTTCAATTGCAGTTTTCAGAAATTCCCAGCCATGCTCTATGCAGTTCATGTCTGGACTCACTGCTGGCCAATTAATTCTTTGGATACTGGCTTGCTAAAAGTATTGATCAATGACTCTTGCACAGTGTGCACGGGCATTATCATCCATCAGCAGAAACACTTCACCTAATGCCTGTCAGTTAGAGCACACAACAGTCTGAAGCACATCTGTGATGTACCGTCGAGCTGCGATTGTGCCCTCAATACAAAATAAATGTGTTAGTCTTCCAAGTATGATTCCTGCCCAGACCAGGATTCTTCGACCTGAATATGCATGGATTTGTTGTACAGCACGACGCCTTGCCTGTGCACCTCGTCTTCTCCACACCCTCAACCTTATGTAATCTGGCCTACAAAAAATCCTCGTCTTATCAGTGAACAGAACATGGGACCATTTTTCAGCTGTCCACTCGTAATGATCCCGTTCCCATTGCAAGCAGTTCTGCTGATGTTGTCTGTTGCGATACGGGCGTCTCGTGGGTCTTTCTCTCGAAGACGATTGCGCATTCTCTAGTCAGAGAGTTGTACACTCAAGGCTGCTCGGAAACGATCTCGTATCTCCCTTGCTGTTGAGGTATTGTTCTGGGAAGAATTAATTCTCACGTAGCGGTCCTGAGCAGGTGTTGCGACCCTCGAGCGACCAGATCATGGTCGATTATTAAGAGTACCAGTCTCTATACATCGCCTACAGATCCTAGACACATCACTTTGTGACACACCCAGTGTTGCAGAAATCGTACGTTGTACAATACCACTTTGTGCCAGAGAAACGACCCTAGCATGTTGGACCTTCGTTATTGTGTGCGGTGGCATGATCCGATCAATTCTGCAGTCAAGCCCTTACTAACACTCTCCACATCGCAGAATCAAAACATACTAGCATTTGTCTGTCACAGAGACAGCGCACCAATTGTGAACTACAGTAAAGTGAGACACACAAATTCTGGCAAAAATGCTAGAAAATTGCATAAACAATAATCTACAAATGCATTCCGAGTAAGTAATAACGTTCGAACATTAATAATTTTTCATTTGAGGTAAAACTTTTTGTGAGCTGTTTATTAGAAATAATATCATAAGGAAAGGATTTAGATTCTACAAAAACATTAACTTATTCTCATTAAGTTATTCTCCATCAGAAAGAGATAACACATTACATTGAAATAAAAAACAATGCCTCAAACTAGAGTTAGCTTACAGGCTGGCCAACTGCCAGCTTACAGAAAAAAATACACAGGGAGACTGTCCCCACACACTATAATAATAAGAAATCTCAGTTTAAAAGAAGTAAGTAAAAGATGTGTTCCTTTCTTACATTTTCAGTAGAACAAAAAATAAGTGAAGATTGGCTTAGAGACAGAAATGGCCCTTCGACCCTATGCACGAGTTACCGTCCGGTCTCTAGTAGTTAACTTCGGTCCGTAGCTTCATGTCGACTTCCCACGCCATTCCAACATACCACAACTACACACTCCTACCCAGAAACTGACTACGACCTACTTTAGGGTAGGGGCATAGCCCATCGTTTTCCCGTGCCTCTACTTTACTATAGGACAGGGGAAAACTTGACAGGCAGCAAAAGCTGCTCAAAAATCTCTCGAAACCAAGTACGCGCGCGCACAACCGCCTGACTCCACCGCCGTCTTCTCCGCAACCCGCTCTCCTTCTCTAGCCTCGTCTTTCTTCCCCTCGCTTGCCAACCAATCAGTGCGGAGGAGCTGTTCCCGGCTGGGGTCCGCTCCCCTGAACATTAATACCAGCGTTATCTGCTCTTTCATAAAATTCAGCACGAAAACTCTTCCAGCGTGGTTCAATAGCCCTGCGTGCACAACGCCAAAGCTTGAAACAACATCGTGTGCGTGGACAGCACTCGCGTCCTACATGTGAACACTGCAAGCCAACCCGGAAGACTGGAGCGCCTCGCATGAGCTCAGGCCGCCCGAACTCCAGCCTCGTAACAAAGCAAATAATAAAAAAAAAAATTTACGAATAAACAACATTTTTTTAAACTTTTGCTGTATACAAATACAACTCCTAAAAATATTTTTCTTTGCCCAATTAATTTTTATCATTTGTCGTAACTGTACACACAATAATATCAAAACGAAACGTACGATAGTTTTATCCATGTGTGTGTTCGGCACTGTAGATACAAAACTAGTTAATCATTTATATAAGCAAAATTCAAAATATTGTGCATATTAAGGGGACATGTAAACTTTGACCACTCTCAATGCTCCCGCCTATCTAGAGCTTTTTTCCGTAGTTGAGACCAATAATCGAGGTAGTTATAAGGGCGGCACTGCCACGTGCATCAAGTGCGGCATCGCCACTAAGCGCAAGGCTCTGAACGGATCTGCTGTGTTCTCGTCGCTTTGCGTGTGCCTGTGGTAGATATAGCGGTATTATATCATTGATGTTAAGTCTGTAGAAATATTCAATGCAGTGCTCTTGAGTAGTTTTGTATGGATCTGACACACATATTTTGAGATACAGAGCTTTGATAAAGCTTTTTTTAAGCCATATTAGAGTACTCTTAAATTATGTCTATAATGTACATGACATCTGAAAAGCATTCAACAGCCCTCGTCTGAAGAAGTCGGTCTTCTTTTCATAGATCAGCACATTCACTGCACTCTTAACAGTTTCGTTGAATAATATTTATTTCAAACGCACTGCAACGCAGTTCAAGTGGCAGGTAGGTGGGTGTCTTAAACTGACGAACTTGACTTTTTAAAGAAATGTTAGTAATCGTACACGTATAACATAATTGTTTGATATAAAGTTGTGCTGGCATGTTTGTTTGGTTGCTTCCGGAGCTTCCGTAAGTTCTCCCGTAGGTACTTTTATATGCTTCCCAAATATACACACATATACACAATTTAAGAAGTGTTAGTATGCTTACCAATCAAACACATCTATACATATTATAAAACTCAACGTCTCTCTGTCGATCTGTTAGTGCGCTTATCACTCGAGAACAACTTATCCGATTTACGTGCTTCTTTTTCATAGCTATGTTCTCTGGCCAGGTTTAAGTATATATTTTGTTACGTAAAGTAACATAAGGAATAAGCAGTGACGATAATAGTGAATCCTGTCGGAAAAGTTTGCCACCAGCGTGCTCTCTTGCAATACTCTGTCTAAACTCTTAAAAATGGAGCAATATTATGTAGTTAATAATCGTGTAGAATAAAAATATTTAAAAATAATTCCGCCGTAACATATAGGCCTACCTATCTATAATCGAGAAATATAATAAGCGTTTTTACCATTTCATTTCTCAGATGTCCAAAGAATCACAACCAAGCTTCTGACAATGATTCTAACATCAAAAAATGAAATCGTCGAAAACATCAATAAAACGATCCTGAACATGATTGAATCACCCTCCCGAACGTACACATATGTGGACACAGTTGTTGTTGTTAAAAAGGAAGATGGAGTCCACTATCCGATTTAATTCTTGAATTCCCTTTATCCATCAGGTTTGCCTGTTCACGCTCTTGCTGTACAAAATGGCGTACCAGTAATGTTATTACGGAACATATGCCCTCCAAATTTGTGCAATTGCACTTGCCTACAAGTAAACAGATTGAGGGAAAATGTTATTGAGGCAACTATTATGAGTGGCACCGGTACTGGCGAAAAAATTCTTAATACCCAGAATACTCATGATTTCAACGGATTTACCGTTCTAGTTAAAAGCGTCTCCAATTTCTGATCAGGGTTTATTTTGCTGTGACTAAGTCACAAGGCCAAACCCGGAAAGTTGCTGGAGTTCACCTTTGACAGCCATGCTTTTCACATGGACAATGATATGTCGCATGTTCGCGTGTCAGTTGCAGTATCAATTTGTATGTACTTGCACGCAATAAAAAAACGACAAATGTTGTGTACAAAGAGGCCCTGCGATAAAATATATGTATTTAGATTATAAAAAGAAAAATCAACAAATGACTCAATGCATAATTTTTAAAATGTAAAAAACAAAAGTATCTTTAAATTTAAAATATTGGTCAAATTATTATTTATCTCATAATTAACACTAAGCAAAATTCCCCTTTATTTAAAAAAAAACCTAAACAATAATTCTGTTGTCCACGAGAGCGGATCTGCGGCCACAGCTTGTCATAAATGAAACAGGTGCACTTTTAACATGGCACATTCGTCAACGGCTCCTCGGTTTATCTAGGCTATCATTATGCCCCACAAAATAAAAAATTACTCTCAGTTCACAAATTGTTTTGCATCTTTTTTAGCCGTGAAATCATTACAGTGAGTGGCGCTATAACGATCAATACAGGACACTGAAAAAGTAACAAAATATTCTTGAACATCTATTTTGTTGTCTCAAACCCCGCATTGGCGATCGCAGATATGAACAGACATGTGCGTGTGCCATTAGAATGTAATTACACGTTGCAGATATCTTATTACTTTGTTTAGACGGAAATATACATTTAGAAACAATGCAACCCCAAAAGACCATACTTTTAACTGACTTAAAACTGTTACATTAAATTTAGTAACAGTAAATTTCGATGAAATTTTTTATGCTCAGAATTACAAGATTATTAATTTACAAGAAAGGAAATCATTATTGACGACACTACAAAAAATGATTTTCATTAAAAATGTCAAGTCCTTATTAACAGAGCTACGTGTCTAAAAATTGAAACACAATTATGACTATGTTAATTTGAACATTTATTGCGAGCATTGTACCTTAAATATATGTTTAAGATGATATCAAGGATATTTTATATTAATATCAAATATAATTTCAAATTATTATATTTAAAATTTACGCAAATGAAACACTCTTATATTTATTCTGTTGGAGAATGACTGCTTGATAAATTCGTTTCCAGAAAAATGTTCGTGCTTCGTGATCTTCTGCACTTGCAGGCCAGACTATGTACGTTTTTGTTTTCATAAGGTAGTTCAGCATTGTGGACCGTTTTGAACGAGGGATATCTTCAAGTAACACTAATATTAGACTTTCTCTTTTCGTCTCAAGGAGTCTATGTTGTGCAAGATGTAGTTCAAACTGACACCAATTACTTTTAACAAATGGTAGTGATATTATCAACATTATACACTTGCTTTGATCCATACAAGAAATTATGTTTTCCAGTATACTGAGACCCACTTGAAAGTCGCGTTCATGGAGGCACACCTTCACATTTGAATTTACTTCTAAGTTAGGAAGCAACTCGTCTAATACCCAGTTCCTGTTTGAGTCACTATACGAAATAAATACATCATAACGACAGAGTTTGCACTTTCGCTCTGAATCTGTTTCATCGCTATAAAAGCTGAGGATAGCTGCATTTTTTATAATAATAGCAAAGAATTTAATATCTCGCCATTTAAAATATGTAAAAACTGTAGCTATTGTAAGTAATAAAATAGAAATTGCTACAATAAAATAGACGACATAAGTGTTGCCATAAGCGTTGTTTCCCGTGTTTAGTTCATATTTATTATTGGTGCATTTGCTGTCCATATATTTTTGAAATGGCACTTTTAAAGAATTGATTACATCTGTACACAAATTCGTATTCTCAAACCAACCTTTTACAAACATGGTGTTGTTAAGTACTTTTCCATTAACCGTGCGAACAAAATCTATGATATCGCACCCACACTTAAATTTATTCCTGAGTACGGAAACGTTTTGCACATGAGAAAAATCTTGAATCATGGCCGCCGTCATCGATGTCAGGAAGTTATTGTCTACATCTATTTCTCGTAAGTAAGTCAGGTTTGAAAACACAGGGGCTTCCCAGTTTATTATGTTATTATTTCTCATTAAAACTAATTCCAGTTTCAGTAAAGGAGAAAAATTGTTTTCGTAAATAAATGATATTGCGTTTTCTGATATATCAAGTAGTTTCAGAGATTTTAGATTCCGAAAAGGGTTAGTTCTGTTCAGCGAAGTATTGACCTGGTTAAATCCGAGAGAAAGCAGACAACATTTAACTAAATACAATTCTTTCAAATTCTCTAGACTGGAAAAATATTCCCTTCCAATAGTACCATCCTCAGCTTTGTTTCCACTCAGGTTAAGCGATTCGAGATTTGTCATATTCTCAAACAATCCTGAATCAATATCATTCAAACTGTCGAACGAGTTGCATACAGAAAGCTTTTTCAGACTTCTTAATTCACCACTGAATTTAAAGTTTCTCGAAAGTTTCGTTTCTGAAATATCTAAAAGTTTTAGACTAGGAATATTTGTGAAATTTATATTTTGTATGCCTTTTTGGGTACCACTGTTATCGTTTCTGCTTATGTCCAAAAACTGAAGGTCATTAAGATGGCGAAAACTGTCAGCATGGAAACTTAAAATTGGGTTATTTGTCAACAAAAGAACATTTAAATTCGGTAGCCTAGCAAACACATCACTTTCAACATATTGAATATTGCAGTCACTTAAATCTAGTTCCAAAAGTTCCGGCATTAGTGGGAGTATTTGTCCATTTCCACCAGCAAAATGAGTGTCGCCACTGGAGAAGTTGTCATAGATGGTTCTGAAACAAAAATGAAACATATACACTGTGAGTAATATTTCATCCCTAAAGCTATATTATGAAAGGTAAGAATATGCAAATGTATGTGTGTATGAATGTATGTATGTGTATATACCGTATAGAACTGAACTTTACTGACAAACTTCGGAATGTGATTCATCACCAAAAATTATGTATAAAATATGGATACGTATTGTTACGCACGGACTCCCGCACCGGGCATCAGGTGTCGTGATGCATGGTTACGGGCGCCCCGGCAAAGATCCGTTCGCCGCTGCGTGCGGGTGGCCGCGGGAATGATTGACAGCCGAACTGACTGGCGTCACAGCCCACCTCCCCCAACCAGGCGATTGGAAAAGGAGCCAACGAATTGAGAGGATGTGCAAGAATTTTCTGGTTATCGTCTCCATCGGCGCAATGCGGCGTGTGAAGAATGATCTGGGCCAGAGCAAGTACCATAAATTAATACCGCTGCAGCTGAAGAGTCGTTAGTAATGTGAATAGCCATAAGGTGAAATGTTATAAATGTTTAACGGAGATCGGGTCATCAAAGAAGAGGACTGGGAGCCGACGAGGTTGTCAGAAACTATGGCGAAGGAGTGTGTACGGCGGCTAAGAACGAGATTGCGAGTGCTGCGTAGGGCAAGTTATCAGTCGAGTAGTGGGAGTATGTGTAAGAGAGCCCTTGGGATGCTCCACATAGTTCTGGACAAGAAATAGAAGTGATTCCTATTTTGGAAAAAGGTGATACTTAATGGGAGAGTGGTACGAACATTATTCTAAATACTGGAAATGTTCTATCGAATATAAAATTTTAACAGTATTTAATTGTGTAAGTGTTAGAAATCTTTTTAAAATGACCGGTTTTAATATTTTTATTGTGTTAATTTCTGTGAGGTTACGAACAATTCTGTAAATTATAGTTTTAAATAGTAAATGAAAGCAATTATTGCACCGAAAAAAATCAGCAGAAAAAAAATTACAGAAAAATTCTGTATTGGCATTTTATGGTACGAAAACTAAACTTTAGTACCAGCAACAGAATTTTCTGTAATACTTTAAATCCAAATTGTTAGCAGAACAATTTAAATATTGTTAAAATTGGTTCTGTTGTGGGAACCATATTTTCTGTAGCAGGAACAGTGTTTTCTGTTGTAGGAACTATACAGATAGTTGTGAACACAATCTTACTGTTTTGTTACGATAACAGAACAATATATTGTAAACCCAACAGTGGTGTTTGTTAACTGTAACAGAATGTTCTATAGAAATCACTTCGTTTTTTTCCCAGAAGTTTACAGAAAAAGTATGTTAGCTACAATAGTGTCGTGGACTGTTGGAGGTACCCTCCAAATCTATTAAGATTACAGAGATAGTATTATAGAGTTAACAAATCAGTATTGTAATTACAACGGTATCGTGGATTGTTAGCGGTAACCTCTGATTTTGTTAAAAGATTACAGAACTACAATTCTAGCGTTAACAAACAAGTATGGTAATTACAACAGTGGCGCGAACTATTAAAGGCACCTTCTAAATCTTTAAAATATTATAGAACTAGTAGAATTGACATTACTGAAGATAAATGGGAAAATATTGCTATTGTGAAGTAATATTTGATTAGTGGAGGCTGTTGAAAATCTGTGAGGGTACTGTGCACCCTTTAAGGTGTTGAAATACACAGCCATGTTAGGCGTTAAATGTAATTATAGCAACAAGGATACTGTAATGTCCTATTTATTTTTAAAAGACGTATATCACTTACACAAACAGGACATAAAAATTAAATGACTAACGCCATATATTTATTGGTACAACAAATTATCTGATGTGAAAGGAAAACCTGTTTACACAAACTTTACATGTTAAAACATGTTATATCAAATATATAGAATATAAAGGACATTTTATTTTATTACATAAATAAGGAAACCCATATGTGAATTCGTTGCGTCGAGATTCGTCTGCAGACATGTTACAAGACATGATTTAAAAAAACAAACAATGTTAATCAAATACATTTTTAAACCTGAATCATACAACTGATATAATGGCCGAGTGATCTAAGGCGTCCGTCTATCAACACAAGGACTGGCAGTTTGAGGCTACCTGCTTCCACAAGTATTTCTCAAGTTCTAAAAATTAATAGTTATAGATAGCAGCGCATTCTATGATTTGACGAGGGAATTTAAATATACCACAAAAGATAGTTAGAGCTACCATGCCGCTGAGTAAAGGCAACAGAGCAGAGAGTTAGGATTGCCATAATTGCTGGGGCCACCATACTGCTCAGTGAAGGCAACAAAACAGATGGTTAGGAATACCATACACATTTACTGGAGCCACCATGCTGCTCAGTTAAGGCAACAGAACAGATTGTTAGCAATACCATATTCTACTGCTGTGTGCGCAATCAGCTCTGTATCAGCATCCAAGTAGCATTGAGGGAATACTATGCTGGATTGTAGTAAGAACCCTGCTCGGTTGTAATCGCAACATTCTATTGTGTAGAAAGAATTGGCGTCACTGATTTGTGACGCACTGACATTTTACCATATGTTCTGTTGGCGTCACTATAAACATTTAACAATATTCGTAGGGTAGCCGCAACCAAACATACTGTTTTCCTTATTTTAACATTCTGGAGGATAACGGCTACAGAATTATGGTTCCTACAACAATTTTTTTTCTTCAGCGTGTGACATTAATTATAGAGTATTTTTGAATTAATAGCTCTTTTATTTTATTAATACCACTATTCCTTAAAGAAACTGGCTATGCTCATATTTTTACGCTGGTGTAAGAAGTGGGGTTAAAGCATTAAGACAATATTCTAATTGTAAAATAGGCCATACAGTATGCTGTTTATTAATAAGAAATTATTGTTTTGTAATTATTGCATTAGAAACTATAATTTTGAATGTTTCACAGGAAATAATGACTAAAACAATGGCCGCAGATTTGGAAGCACTGTGTGCTTCAATCGAATGACAAAAGAAGGGACACACCCTTGTTGCGCACGGATCGGCTCGGGTCAGCTCGGCACCGGTCGGCTCGGAACGGAATAGGCTTACGTCCGCTCGCTTGATAGGACCACGTCGTTCTCTTTCAGACCCTACTCGTCAGTGTCTTGATATCTTACAAAATAAGCTCACTGGTATATAAAAATGAGTAGTTCCTCCGATGAATAAGATACTATTATCGCAGTGGCGTGTAATGAGATACAGAAACTATTGCCAATATTTTAGGTTCACGGTATATTGTTAAAGAGAGACGAGTATGACGAATTCGCTAATCTTTATCGGGAATGCAGTTTCACCTGAACAGCGTCTAGCTGTTGCACTTAAGGAGGTACATAAACACAAAATTTTAACAAAATGAAATGAAAATATAATTTAATTATCCAGTTTCAAAACGTTAGTTTACAAAATATGTACAGTAAATTGCAGTGCTTTAAGTAGTCCTAATTAAATTATACCAATATGATAGTAAATGTGGAATTTTGGTGTCGTTAGAACATTTGCTCTACTGTTACAAGCTGTTCAAAAAATTGCTGCAACCGAAAACAAAATGAACTACGCATTAATAGTAATTTTCAAAGAATAGTTAGTGACTTTGTTGTTCATGGACCGAAACTTGCAATTCATTGTGGTTCGATGTGTGTTGGAATACAACATGAAGAGATGGGGAAGCTCCAAACATTGCGAATTTTCTCTACGGTGGTCAGGCTGCAAACTCTGCTTATCGGGCTGTTGTCCTTGTGGCGAAAGTCACCATAGATGAGATATTTGACTTACGTATTTTCTGCCATAACTTCATTTTCTAATTCAATATTTAAAAACCAAGCTAGTCGAGACACAGGAAATATCTTAGCAGTATTTCGTCAATAAACGCATGTATTCTTACCTCATTAGTTTCAAATCTATAACCGTAATCAAATAATACATAATTTATTTAATAATGCAAATTCCATATGGGAAATTACAGGTATAATTGAAAACGTACAAATAAAAAAAAATCGCTAAGTAGTTTTCTATGTCATGTCTAGCTTTGACTATATATTTCTGGTCATACATTTTCATTACGAAGATTTGTAAGAAAAAATGAAGACGGAATGGATACTACCAAAAAGTGTAGGAAATGTTTCTAGACCTATGATTTTATAATCAATATATTTTGGAAAATACAAGAATGATATTATGGCGCGCGTACAATTGAAAAGACTGAACAAATATAAAATATATTTTTTTATTAAAATAAATTTAACACCGGAAAATCCGGTTATATAAATAATTGTCTTTGTATTAATAGACATATGTACAAAAGAAATAAGTCATAACATAGAAACACTTATATATATATATATATATATATATATATATATGTACACGTAAACAACCCTTACTAATTATAGTTTCGTCTTTATTTATGACTATAAAATGAAATTTTCGCTACGTCAATAAAAAACAGTAAAAATCAACGAATGTTATTAACCAAACAGTACAGTCAATATCAAATCTATATAAATGATCTTGACAAATGAACAGCTTTACAATTGCAACTTTAAAATACAATTTTACAGAAAAATACACATAAACCCTTACACTATAGGGAGACTGCAAACATATACACATGTATTCATATTTTACACCCATCTAAATGCACACACTCGCCCACAAACCCACATATACATAGTTATGCGTCACTTTTGCATGAAGANAAAAAAAAAAAAAAAAAAAAAAAAGAGTGAAATTTATTCGGTAACTTTGGTATTTGCTGATTACACAAGTTTAAGTGCAAGGTCTCTGAAAAATGAAAATGATGTGCTTTGTTTTACGTTCATAGGAGGTTTGTACTAGAGCCGAACAGGTCGAACAGAAAAGGATCCGGATTAAAAATCAGACTAATTATGCGGATTAGTAAGGAGGAGGGATTCATGGGACCTAGTGTTGATGCTATGGCGCGAATGCAACGGAAGAACACTTCAGTACAGGTACAATGGCCGATGTTGCCTCATGACTTGGAAAAGTAATAGCAACGTATGAAGTTCCCTTCGTTGTTTCAAACGTAGCCATGACAATTTACTTAAGTACGGTGTGAAGTGTTCACCTTTTTTTAGACTCAATATAAATCTGATACAAAAATTGTGAAGTTTTCAAAGATAAGTAGACAGGATGGAATTAAAATCACCATATAAAGCATTACAGTAATGGAAATGCGCAACAATTAAGCTATTTACAACACCCACATTAGTTGATTCAGGCAGGAAATTCTTGTGTCTCCTAAGAACGTGTAGCGCACTGAATACTTTCTTACTGGCATCTATAATATGGTCGTACCGTGTCAAATTCTCTTTGAGCACCACCCCCAGATTCCGCACCGTTTTTATTGAAATGTATAATGCTTCGGTTTTTTTTTACGTCAGCCAGTATTCTCCTGTCCACTGCAGAAATAAAGTTTTTATTTATATGATTTCTTGCGTCTTTTCCCCGTCATGAGAAATACAGTTTTATTCCAACCATTTACTAATATAATTCAGATCTTTGTTTAGTACTAATAAGGTATTTTTATGTTGTGTAGGTGACGAGGAAATGTAGATTTGAAAGTTGTCAGCATATAAATGGTGCTTGCAAAAGGTGACACATAGTGGTAAATCAAAAGTATTCCTAACACGGAACATTGTGTTTCTCCACTAGACAGCGGGAGCCATGTCGAGGAAGCACAAAACTGGCACACTATTGACGCCCTTTCAAGTATGCTTCCACCCATCGCAAGGCGCTTTTAAAATTAAAAATACTTACTTAATTTGAGAAGCAAAATGTCATGGTTCACTGAGTCAAAAGCCTGGGAAAAATCAAGGAGTATAAAAATGGCGATTTCTTTGTTCTCACTGTGATGCCTTATATCATCTGTAATTTTGACCAGAGCTTTGGTGGTACTACATCCAGGGCGGAAACCAGATTGGAGTTTGTTTAGTAGGTAACATTGATAACAAACTATACATTCAAGGGCCTTAGAAAGTGTAGGTAGTATACTTATTGGTCTTTATTCGCAGGCAGAAGTAGATGTGTTATTTTTAGGGATAGGGGTAACTTGTGCCATTTTCCAAAATGTCGGGTATTCACCATTCATTATTGAATAAATGAGTCTATCAAAAAAGATTACCTGTAATGGTTGGCATAATGAAAAATATTTACTTAAGAGAAATTTTGCTGACTCTTACTGCTTTTGAACTTATTCTCTTAACCGCCTTAACTAAATCAATTTGAGAGATGGGGGAGAAGTGAAATGTATCGTCGCTGTTGCTACTGTGTGTCAATTCTCTTTCTAGTAGGGATGAGTGACCATGTTTACGTGCGTCATTCAAGCAGAAATACATATCCAGCATGTCTGCACTTACACTGGGTACACCACTTCCCGTCTTGAGGCCAATACCCATCATACGGAGACTTTTCTTACTTTAGAGCATGTCTGGTTACTAAACAAGGAATCCACGTATTTACGCTTAGTGTTTAGGACTAGTTGTGAACATTTATTTTTAAATTTATTGTAAATTGAGAATTTCTGAAGCACAAGAAGAGGCTGCATTGTATTTTATTTTCTGTACTCCCGAAAAGCAGCATCGCGTTGTGCCATTAATCAAATAAAATAATTGGTCGTCCAGGGGGATGGCGGGCGTGTAACACGTCTTTTAATGCTAGGCGCGTGTCTGTCAAACAGTCTAATAGTTAATGAATTGAGGTAAGAAATTATTTCGTCTTTATTTTGTAGTGATTTTATTGCCTCCCAGTCAACATTACATGCATCTTCGAATAGCCTTTCGAAATTAATATTTTTAAATCTCTGAATGTTATGAGTTTGGGACGCAATTTTTGTGCTCGCGAGGAGTGTGAAACATAAATCAAGTCATGAAGCGAAAGGCCGGGTGCAGGAATTTCCCAAAGAGTGAAACCCTATTCACATTTGATGACACAATTCTATATATCCAGGAACTGGAATTATACGCATCATGAGTGGCAGACAGCGGGAGAAAGTAAGGTTACTTGAGGAAAATATATCGCACAACTTCTTGGATTCCCTAGACTTACATAAAGGGTTTGCATTAAAATCTCCCATTATAATTGCATGATCTTAATGTGGCAGCCAGTTATTTAGGTCACATTCGATATCTGCCCACTGTGGTATTTTCGGTGGACGATAAGCGAAACATATTTGAACACTTCGCCCAGAAACAGTTATATCCCGAAACATGTTCTAAATACTGACGGGGTAAGGACCAGGCGATTTGCAGAGTACTGTCACTTTAATGTCTCCCTGTACGAACGCTGCTACTCTGCCCCCTCTCTTAACCAGGAGATCGTTTATATACAACTAATACCCTGGCAGTTGCACGGGCGCACTGTCAAGGCCAGGCTTTAGTAACGTTTCGCTTATAAGAATAACGTTTACTACAAACGGATTATATATTTTTTATTTTCCGGTTTCTATGTTATGGCGTCTCAATGACAACCATAGCATTCTACTACCGACTGGGAGAGACAACAGTCAGAACAGTTATTTATGAAACATGTAAGCAAATATAGGACACATTGCCAATTAAAGTAATGCAGCAGTCAACAAAGCAACACTGGGAAAAAATAGAAGATTAATTTTTTAAAAGTGGAAATATCCAAGGTGTTTAGAGTACTTGGAAATAAAAAAACACTATGTTTAATTTAAGAAGCCAACAGGTAGTGCGACTCTCTTCTACAATATCAAGCATCAAATCAGCATCGTCTTGATTGCGCTAGCAGATTCAGACTACAAGTTTGTAACTTTTGATGTCGGGTCGTCCGGACGTGACAGTGATGTGGGCAAATTTAATTCGTCAGCACACAGCAAAAGTCTCTAATATAGGAAATTTGACATTCCTGCTGATATAGCATTACCTGGAACAAACGAAGTGTCACCTCAAGTAATCGTTGGAGATGAACCATTCCCACTCCTGCCAAATTTTATGAGGCCTTATCCTGGACAACAGGTATCTAACGATGAGCCCAAAAGAGTGTACAATTACACTGGTTAACATGATTTTTTCCACAAGGAAACTGAATAGCGACCCTAGTCCATTTTTTTAGGCTGAAATCAATTATGTAATCAGATTTATTCCATCAGGCATAGTTTTCTTGTGACAGTCATTTTCACGTAATAAATTTCTGTGTGACGCTACTCGCTCCCTGTGAGATACAGGGCGTGTCGTAGGGTACGAGTTACCTCTATGGCGCAGACTACGGGCGCCTTGGATGTCGAGGGTTGAAACCTCGGGCAATGTTTTGTCCGCTTTCCTTCTGTGGCCGTAAGGGCAAAGCTTCGTCGGGGGCGAATTTGTTTGGAGACAGGTTGTACTCTTTATTACCAAGTTGGAAGCCTTAAGGGCGGATCAAATACCAAAAATGCTCACGGATTTTAACGTGGTGGACGTTAGGCGTCGGGGACTCAAAGGCTACTTGAGCGACGAACGCTGGCACTTTGCTGTATCTGACTCGGAGCTTTCCCGCGCGTCTTGATTCGGCGTTTTCCCACGCGTATTGACTTTGCGGCGACACAGCTAGACGCCCTGTCTTTTCCCACACGTCTCAGTCGGGGCGCCTCGGCGATACCCCTAGACGTCTTCTGCTTTTTCCCACACGTCTCGACTGCCTGTCAAATATTGCATTGTTTTAGTAAGCAGATGGCCAGTAGCCAGTATTGAAATTGTAGCGAGCCTGGCAACAAATGTAGTGGTTTTCTGCTGTATTTTGTTTTTATTTGTAAGTTTTATGAGTTTTATAAACGTTTAAATATGCCAAGAAAGTGTTTAAATCAACCAAACAATTTCTGCTATGTGTGTGGTGAGCTGACCTTCAAGTCTTAGAGGCGAAATTTTACACCAATTGTGAAAAAATGTTATGAGCTTTATTTTGGGTGGAAAGCAGGTGATTTCGATAAAGAATGGGCCCCAAATATATGCTGTGTATCATGTGTTAGGCTTCTCGCTGGGTGGAAATAATGCTACTCATCATATGCTGTTTTCAGTCGGTATGATTTGGAGAGAACAGAAGGACAATTCAACTGACTGTTATTTCTGCTTAACCAACATTAAAGGAATTACTTCCAAAACAAAATAAACAGTTAAGTATCCCAATTTGGCTTCTGCAATGAGACCTGTGCCACATAGTGAAGAGTATCCTGTACCAAAGTGTCCAGATTTCATGACCTTAAGTGATAACTTCGACTCTGACCCAGCTCATACTGAAGACGAAAGAAAGGAGAGAATTGACCCTACATTTGAAGCCAGTAGTTCATCAGAACTTCACCTTTTAACTCAAGAAGATCTTAATGATCTTATACTGGATTTAAATTTGTTTAAAGAGTCGGCTGAGCTTTTAAGTTCTAGGCTCAAAGGTTGGAATCTACTCCAAAAAGATACACAGATATGCATTTATCGTAGTCGCGATAGTGATTTCAGTGAATACTTCTCTAAAGAAGGCTATGCAGTTTTTTGTAATAATGTTTGTTCATTAATGGAGGTTCTTGGACATCAATACCAGCCAGATGAGTGGTGATTGTTCATAGACTCATCGAAAGTTAGTTTTAAGGTTGTACTAATGCATAATGGGAATGAATTTCCATCATATGAAAATATGAAATTGTTGTTAAAAAAAATTAACTATACTAAATATAACTGGAATATATGTGGTGTTTTGTAGGTAATAGCTTTGTTGTTAGGTTTGCAACTTGGATACACGGAATTCTGCTATTTTTGAGTGAATGGGATATCATGGATAGGAAGTCTCACTTCATAAAGAAACAATGGCCTAAACGTGAATCTCTTATTCCTGGGCTTAAAAATGTAACAAATACCCCGTTTGTGTGTCCCGAAAAGACGTATTTATCTCCCCTGCATATAAAACTGGGGCTTATAAAATTTTTTGTAAAAGCAATGGATAAAAGTTCTGCTGCATTTATGTATCTGAAATCTAAATTTCCTAAAATAAGCGATACGNAACAAATACCCCGTTTGTGTGTCCCGAAAAGACGTATTTATCTCCCCTGCATATAAAACTGGGGCTTATAAAATTTTCTGTAAAAGCAATGGATAAAAGTTCTGCTGCATTTATGTATCTGAAATCTAAATTTCCTAAAATAAGCGATACGAAATTGAAGGAAGGAATATTTATAGTGCCGCAAATAAGATCACTAATATCGGATGATGAAAATTTTGAGGAACTGTTACATCCACCGGAATAAGCAGCGTGGAAATCATTCAAAAATATCTGTTGTGGATTTCTTGGCAATAATAAAGAAGAAAACTATAGTGAAATAGTGAGTGATCTTTTGACGTCGTACAAAGGAATGGGATGCAACATGTCTTTGAAAATTCACTTCTTGGACTCTCACATAGAATTCTTCCCTGAAAATCTTGGGGCTATCTGTGATGAACTTGGTGAGGGTTTTCGTCAGTAGATTTCTACTATGGAAAAGAGGTACCAAGGCAAATGGATTCCCAATATGCTGGCCGACTACTGCTGGACTATGAAGAGAGACATCCAGAACGCAAAATATGGCCGAAAATCATAATATAAAACATTTTAGGAAAGCGTAAATTAGCCGTATATTTATTATTTAGTGTTTCGTAAGTATTAATTATCTTAAAACTTTAAACACGTGCCACAAAAAAAAAACCCTGCCTGATGGACAAAATCTGAAAACACAATTGAACTCAGCATGGTTAATATAGTTAGATTTTGTTTATTTAGTCCTTGTGAAAGAAAAAACATTTTTTTCATTGACCAGTGTTATCGACACAGCAGAACTCGATGAATCAGAGAAAATGCATTTGGAATTTTAATGAAAACATTTTGAATTTACAAGAAGTTCAATATTTCCCCTGACCATCTTATCTGATTGTACTGGCCACAACAGTACTGGACAATTTCTTGCGAAATGACCCATTTTCTTGGCGGCCAGAAGAGCTATAAATTGATAAACGATCTGAAGAATTTTAGTTGATCTGACAGATATAAGAGGAAGTTTTAATCAAGGTGCATTCCAAATCAGAGAAAGATACAAAATAACTTTACATCACCGCAAGGAAGTGTAACCTGGCAGCGTAAAAGCGTTTTTAGGTGAAGAAATGCAGTGCCAGAATAAACGACTAAAACTAGCATGCTTTCAGGTATTACTGTTAGAGTAGTATGGTATTAAGTTTGGTGAGTATGGAAAAGTTTAGTACATACTACCTGTATGTACAGGGTGGTCCGCCTAACGTGGACACCCCGAAATTTTTGGAATGGTGGCATATCACGTAATGAGGTTTTCTCTAAAATAAATTTTTGCAGGGGCAAGTAATTTGCCGCAAAGTGACCATTCGTATCACGTGTATGTACATAAATAATTAAATACATCAAACATTTCCCCTGGAAACTTTTTTTATTTTAATGGCATCTGAAAGTACGTCCAAAGAGGAATTTAGTGATATAGCATATGCAATAGAAAGTAACACAGAAACAACAAGATATAATGTCTAAATATTATTAAGTTAAGTTGGCCAGTAGCATGCGCAGAGGACCTGTACTCAGAGCTGTGAGCAAACAACACGCACCCATGCCCATATTGACAGGACCGCTTCGCTTCCTAATAGCAGTGCAGCCAAGTCCACATAATCTGTTATGGTAAGTGGTATTGCATTGTGTGGTTGTACGTAGGCAATGAAATTCACGAATGAGGAAAAACCGGATGCTCTACTTATTTACAGTGAGTGTGGCAGAAATGTCAAGCAAGACGACCAAATATATGGCGAAATGTATCCTAAGCGGATGCCTATCTGACGGCAAACGAAACGAAGAATTTGCACACGTCTCTTGTCACGACGTGATTGAAATTCCACAACAGGAGTGCGGCGAAAGACTGCTGTGGGCGGTTCGCATCAACACGATGTGTTGGCACGTGTCGATGAAAACTCCCCCATGAGTGCACGAGAACTTTCCAGGTTCGTAGGAATAAGTAAAACAAATATTTTACATATACTGTGCCAACAGTAATTCCATCCATTTCAGATGACTCTTCACCAGGCGTTACATAAAGGTGATTACCAGCTGCGTGTTCAGTTTTGTAGGTGTGATCTGATGTCTGTAAGGGAT
Organism: Clitarchus hookeri; assembly: GCA_002778355.1. Lineage (NCBI taxonomy): Eukaryota > Metazoa > Arthropoda > Insecta > Phasmatodea > Phasmatidae > Clitarchus > Clitarchus hookeri. Next base: position 955,072 of record NQII01000070.1, on the reverse strand, counting down.
GACAGCTATTTTCTAAATAACATACTATTTACCGATGAAGCGACCTTCACAAACCATCGAAGCGTAAATTTACAAAAGATGAACTACTGGGCGACCAAGAATCCACGATGGGTCCGGCACGTGGAGCACCAGCGACAGTGGAAAGTCAACTTGTGGTGTGGAATCGTTGAAGAATACGTCATAGGGTCACACTTCATTCAAGGGACAATGACCGGCTGGTGGTACGCCTATTTACTCAGAGAGACCTTACCGGCATTTCTAGAGGACATACCGCTCGACATAATTCGCGATATGTGGTTTCAGCATTATGGTTGTCTTACGCATTTTGCTTTGGTAGTGAGGCAGGTTATTAAACGTTTTCAAACTGGTGTTTAGGGCGTGGTGGTGTTGTACGATGGCCAGCGCGCTCCCCCGACTGCACACATCTTTTTTTTGTCCTGTGGGGAACACTGAAAGATAGGATGTAAAACATTGTTCCAACGATACTTAAATACATGAAGGAACGCATTGTGGCAGCTTGCAGAGTTATTACGCCAGAAAAATTTCAGGCCACTCGTCGCTCGCTACATGTGCGTTTTTAGATGTGGATTACTGTCGATGTTAAACACACCGAGCACATGCTATAAAGCGACCTAATGTGAAGCATTTCAACCATAACTGTGCTCTTTTGTACTATACATGCGGCTGTGATTGCATTCCTCCTTAGTTTGGTTTGTTCTAATTTTGTTTTCCATTTGTACGCACTCGTTACTCAGTACAGTTAATGACAAGAAAACAAATATCCTGAATTGTGTTGGTATCTGAATAAATGTAATGGATTTATATCAGACTTGCGCTCACGTTAGCCGTATCCCCTCTACTGCGGTGGTCTTCTTTGTCCAATATAGCATTCAGTGCCACTTGCCACGTTAAATTAAACACTATGCTGCTATAAGGAATCGGTCCCATCAGGATGAGTCATGTCGCATGTTGCTTGCTTACAGCTGTGATTACAGGTCCACTACTCCATGCTAACCCCTCACTTAACTTAATCATATTTGCTAATTATTTCTTGGCGTTTCTGAGTTCCTTGTCGTTGTATATGCTATATCACTGAATTCTTCTTTGCACGTACTTTCAGATTTCGTTGAAAGAAATGTATATTTCCATGGGAAAAGTCATACGTGGTTTAATTATTTCGGTCCATTCACGTGTTACGAATAGTCACTTTGCGGCAAAATTACTTGCCCCCTTAAGTAATTTTATTTAGCGAAAACAGGGTTTCGTGATCTGCTACCATTCCCGAAATTTTGGGGGAGTCCACATTAGGTGGACTACCCTGTTTACTAATTCAAAATTACCTTATTCTAATGTAGAAGAACCAGTATTGGATGGCAAGTCATGGAAAGTGAATTTTGGTTTTGTAATATTGTCATTAATTTGTTATCATCATTTGGTACCTTCAGCGATCTTAGAATATACAAGCAGGCATATACATCGTAACAATGTAGTAATAAAAATATTTTTTTGCATTTATATTGTTATTAACAATGAATATATGTCCAATGCATAATTAGTGGCTCCTTTATTATTTTACTGTACTTCGGTAAAATTTTACAGAACAATAATTTTCAATATATTCATTGTAATCATAGTTATAATTACCGGAATATCAAAACTGTATTTGGAAATGTTACTAGTGGAACTGTTAGGTCAACACCATCAGGGTTTCGGCTCTCAAGACCTCGCTGTTAAGAAACGCCCAAATCTCTTCACTCACTCACCATCGGGGTTACATTAATTTGTTAGGTTCGGATCACTTGTAAAATTCTTTCAATAGGATGTCCTAACCTATGAACCTACGCCGGTGTTAAACTAACCTGTTATTGTGAAATGATTCAATAGTGTCAACTCATACAGGATTATTTTAAAATCATGGGACAAATATTGAGGGGTGGTAGAGCTCACTAAAAAAAACAATTATTGTATAGTAATATATGGGCGGAAGTGACGCGTTAAGGCACAAACACAAAAACATAACACATTAACGGTAACATAAAATGTTCATTAGCAGCATACTTAACGAGTGATTACGTACAGAAAATGTTAAAACAGTTTCTGGAAATGCATCCACCAATAGTCACGCATGCTTAGCGACCTCTACATATGGCGTGATTGGCTGACAATGGTGGCGTACGTTAAATACCCGGCGTATTTGAATCTGTTCACCAATCACTCCACCGATGCTACAGAGATTGCATTACTGTCGGTGGTAGCAATTTTAGGCAATTATTATACACATTGCTGTAAAAAGGCATTAAGCGGCGACGTTGTAAATAAACAATAAGTTGCATTTCATGTGTTATTATTGTGTTTGTGCCTCCATGCGTCACTCCCGCCCATATATTCCTATATAATTATTGTTTGTTTTAGTAAGCTCTACCACCCCTCAATGTTTGTCCCATGATTTTAGAATCACCCTCTATAGATTAACTTATAATGGGAAGTGAACTAGTGGGTGATCAACACAATGCAACGTAGTTTACTGTTAGTTTAACTGGCTTAGCCTTCAAACATAAAAAATATAATATATCTTAAACTATGAGATGCAAAGTGCGGAAGTTAATACGGTAGGCTATTTTCACTAAAGTCTTATGATTTGTGGGGAAATATTTCTCAAATTTCATAAAAAGTCTTTACTTCTCATAATTACTGTGACAATATCATAGTAAGTCTCAAAGGGTTAATGAAATATGCCCATTTTTCTTGTTGTTTACAGGTAATTTCATATATTTATAAACATGTTATAATCAGTGTGAGTACTTAGAAAATGTATGTTCGAACACAGCTTCGTGAAAGGGAGCCGGGGAGCCACCACCGATGACGTCATGCTATTGCATACCGCCAGCAGCAACCATATTGGATGGTGCCAGCCACCCACCCTGATGGCCATGTTGGCGACCATGTTGGCAGTCAATACAGAACCCACCTGTCATTCCATAGCGTCCTATTTGTTTAAAAAAAATTATTACAAATTAATTTTTTTTATTCTCAGATGTAGTCGTCAAATTTATATCATAGGCATCGATGCAGACAAGGAAATTAACCAACTGTAATTTAAGCACTATGCGAACTTATAAGCATAGTTGGCAATAATTCCTACATCGTTTAAGATGTAGTCGTCAAATTCATATCATAGGCATCGATGCAGACAAGGAAAATTAACAAATTGTCATTTAAGCACTATGCGAACTTATAAGCATAGTTGGCAGTAATTCCCGAACCGTTTAAGATGTACTCGTCAAATTCATATCATAGGCATCGACGCAGACAAGGAAAATTAACAAATGGTAATTCAAGCCCTATGCGAACTTATAAGCATAGTTGGCTGTAATTCCCAAACCATTTAAGATGTACGAGAATCTTCCCAAATTCGATTAACTTTTAAGTCCTTCCTACGAGATGATATACTCCACGCTCTTGCATGCCAAGCCGGGAGGGTTATCTCAGAGTCTTCCCAAAATCAAATTGACATTTAAGTCTATCCGACATGATGATATACTTCAAGCTCTTGCATGCTAAACTAGGAGGGTTATCACAGAATCTTCCCAAATTTGATAAACATTTAAGTCCTTCCTATGATATGATATACTTTATACTCTTGCATGGCAAGCCAGGAGGGTTATCTCAGAGTCTTCCCAAAATCAATTAACATTTAAGGCCTTCCTACGATATGATATACTTAATGCTCTTGCATGCCAAGCCGCGAGTGTTATCTCAGAGTTTTCCCAACATATGTGCGAGGGTTATTTCAGAGTCTTTCCAACCATATACAATGATAAATGAGCCTAACACGTTACGCGAAGCTCTCGTCATCAACACCCTATCGTAAGGAACGTTGTCGCACACAACGATAAAGAAGCCTAACATGTTATGCGAGGCTCTCGAAGGCATCCCGCAACTATCAAAGCTGACAGCCTAACATAAAGGTCACCACAGTGCATAATGATAAAGAGGTTCTAACATGTTATGCAAAGCTCTCGAAAGTTTCTCATAATTGGCTAAACAAGCAGCCTTTAATAAATGACGTTACCAAACACAAGGATAAATGAACCTAACAAGTTATGCGAGGCTCTCGAGGTGACGATAACCTTCAGACCATATGTCTGAATTCCTACATGCAGAACACTCACCTATTAGTATCGTATATTCATACAGAAACAAAACCGATATTTAAAAAAATGATAGTAACAAGTTATAAACACTCACCAACCAGCACATTTTACACTATTGTCGGGTGTTGGAGGTTGCTTTAGAGAATAATGCTAGACAAGGCGAGACTGCTCCGATCAGTACAACATGCATTCCACACCCAGTTTTCTCATACTCCTTCTGAGCATCTTTCACCTAACGTCCTGACGGAACGAATCTTATGCTCTATCATTCCACCTTGATTTTCCCATATTCCTTTCCGGGCTCCTTTCACCTAGCGCTCTGACGAGGACGTTGCATGCACAATTATTCCACCTTTGTTGTCTCATATTTCTTCCATACACCTTTCTTATATATTAACAAATACATGTTTTTAACATAACCCTTGGCTATTAGATATGTAGGGAAAGACATTGTTTGAATTGTAGTATTTACTATGTACTCTGGTGACTGCAGTCGTCATACATGTAGGGTGAGAGATGAATCATAAACAAGGTGCAAGTACTACGTACACTGAAGTTCACAGATGCTGGACGTGTAATACACAAACTTCAACATGCCTCGCTAGTATATAAGGTGAAAAAAAAGAAGGTGCTACAACTATCCAGGACATCGAGAACGCAACTATGACATTCTATTCTGCAGATGACGATGTAAAATATGAATATGCTACTGATTAAATGTCTACATCTGCAAGGGCATAATCCAATTGCTGAAGATAATAGCAATTTGAAGTTGGGACAGAAGAAACGTAGATTCGAACCTAGTACCCTGACTCGAAGGTATCTAACAACCTACTAATCATGGAAGAACATACAGGTAGGTATGTATCGTGAACTTTCTGAGAAGGGTGATGGGAAAGTCTAGCTGCTTATTTTATGAAGACTTTAATCACTTTGTTGAAAGACTAATATTACATGTTGTACCATTACACTTCGGTTTTCTCATACACCTTCCAGCATCATTTCACCTAACATCCTAGCGATGACAAGTCTCATGCTTGACAAGCATGGCAGCTTTGAGAAAAAAATAGATTGTCTTACAGTAACGAAATAAATAACTTTCCTGCTTGTTTTTCATCGACGAATATGAAGAGCCATTCATCTTAGACAATGCTCACTCTTCGTAGTCTGAATAGCAACTGAATAGGAATAATAGCAATCACTATATTCTCTAGACACTGCAGTCAAGATATATGTAGGATGAGAGACGAACCATAAACAAGATGCAAGTACCATGTATACTGAAGGTCACAGCCTCTAGGCAAGTAATACACCCAAACTACACGTTACATGTACACACGCGCTCACATACAACCTCCACTATTTATGTTGATGATTAGATATTTAAAAAGAAGTGTAAAAGTAAATATTTATAAACTCCCACCGACCGATGCATATTGCACACGTAAGTAACACTGTACATTATGCTAGTCAGAAAACAACACACTCTCGAAACGCTGATAACAGCACACATAAAAAAATTAAAAGAAAAGTAGTTATTATCACCTACCAACATGTACTGTACAAGTGACGAGCACTGTACAGCACACAATGCTGGACAACACTATGTGTTAAAGAAGCTAGCATTGTAGCCTTGGCTAGTATAGCAAAGTAAATATTAAACCGTTCGTTCTTACATACATCCTACGTCTGAGCTATGCTACAGAGGCACATAATTTCAACCAAGCAACGAACAAAATATGTAACATTAGACTAAAGTAAAAAACTATGACAGAGTCGTGAAATATGGAGAACGATAAGGTCAACACTGCCACATACCATCGCAAATAGTTGTAAAAAAATTTAAAGTAATCAAGTTATAAGTACATACTTACCAACCAGCACATATTTCACAAGTGTCAAATACTCTACGTGACTTTAGATAGTACGAGACAAGATCAGACTATCCTGGTCAGTACAACAGTCATTCCACCTTGGTTTTCTCATATTCCTTAGGAAAAGAAAATGAGCTGATTTAGTCAAAGTACGAAAGAGAATTAATAGTTTATATAGTTCCAAAGCTTGAACTCAGTTATCTGTCGAAGGATTCTTGAGACGATGGCCATCTTGATTGATGTCATATTATTATTACTTCAGCAGTATTCATTTATTATAACCATGCTAATATAAGGTTCACATACATCACTAGGAAAAGTAAAAAAAACTGATTTTGTCAAAGTTCGAAAGAGAATTAATAGTCAAAGTAGGAAAGAGAATTAATATTTTGTATAGTTCCAAGGCTCGAACTCAGTCCCCAAATCGAAGGATCCCGGGATGACAACTATTTTGTCGGCCAGAAAATAAAAACCATGCTCTTGCATTCCCTTTCGACGACGGCCATTTTGTTTAACTGCAATAAGGCCCAGGTCAAGGTCAAATTTAATTAAAAAAATTTTTTTTAATTTAAAAATAAAAAAAATTGTAAAAAATTCGCAGCCGAAGACGGTGATATTAGTCTTTCAACAAAGTGATTAAAGTCTTCATAAAATAAGCAGCGAGATTTTCCCATCACTCTTCACAGAAGGTTCACGATACATATCTACATGTAAGTTCTTCCATGATTAGTAGGTTGTTAGATACATTCGAGTCAGGGTACTAGGTTCGAATCTACGTTTCTTCTGTCCCAAGTTCAAATTGCTATTATCTTCAGCAATTGGTTTATGCCCTTGCAGATGTAGACATTTAATCAGTAGCATATTCATATTTTACACCGTCATCTGCAGAATTGAATGTCATAGTTGCGTTCTCGATGTCCTGGATAGTTGTAGCACCTTCTTTTTTTTCACCTTATATACTAGCGAGGCATGTTGAAGTTTGTGTATTACACGTCCAGCATCTGTGAACTTCAGTGTACGTAGTACTTGCACCTTGTTTATGATTCATCTCTCACCCTACATGTATGACGACTGCAGTCACCAGAGTACATAGTAAATACTACAATTCAAACAATGTCTTTCCCTACATATCTAATAGCCAAGGGTTATGTTAAAAACATGTATTTGTTAATATATAAGAAAGGTGTATGGAAGAAATATGAGACAACAAAGGTGGAATAATTGTGCATGCAACGTCCTCGTCAGAGCGCTAGGTGAAAGGAGCCCGGAAAGGAATATGGGAAAATCAAGGTGGAATGGTACAGCGTAAGACTCGTCCCGTCAGGACTTTAGGTGAAAGAAGCTCAGAAGGAGTATGAGAAAACTGGGTGTGGAATGCATGTCGTACTGATCGGAGCAGTCTGGCCTTGTCTAGCATTATCCTCTAAAACAACCTCCAACACCCGACAATAGTGTAAAATGTGCTGGTTGATGAGTGTTTATAACTTGATACTATAATTTATATTTTTTAATATCGGTTTTGTTTCTGTATGAATATACTATACTAATAGGGGAGTGTTCTGCATGTAAGAATTCAGACATATGGTCTGAAGGTTATCGTCACCTCGAGAGCCTCGCATAACTTGTTAGGTTCATTTATCCTTGTGTTTGGTATTGTCATTTATTAAAGGTTGCTTGTTTTGCCAATTATGAGAAACTTTTGAGAGCCTCGCATAACATGTTAGAACCTCTTTATCATTATGCGCTGCGGTGACCTTTACGTTAGGCTGTCAGCTTTGTTAGTAGCGAGTTGCTTTCGAGAGCCTCGCATAACATGTTAGGCTTCTTTACCGTTGTGTGTGACAACGTTCCTTACGATAGGGTGTTGATGACGAGAGCTTCGCGTAACATGTTAGGCTCATTTATCATTGCATATGGTTGGAAAGACTCTGAAATAACCGTAGCACATATGTTGGGAAGACTCTGAGATAACCCTCGCGGCTTGGCATGCAAGAGCATTAAGTATATCATATCGTAGGAAGGACTTAAATGTTAATTAATTGTGGGAAGACTCTGAGATAACCCTTCCGGCTTGGCATGCAAGAGCGTGAATTATATCATCTCATAGAAAGGACTTAATTTTAATCGAATTTTGGGAAGATCCAGAAATAACCCTTCAAGCTGGGCATACAAGAGCGTGATGTATATTATCTTGTAGGAAGGACTTAAATGATAATAGAATTTTGGAATACTCTAAGATAACCCTCACGGCTTGACAAGCAAGAGCATGAAGTACATCTCGTAGGATGCCCTTTATGTTAGGCTAGCGATGATGAGAGCCACACATAACATGTTAGGCTCATTAATAATTGTGTATGGTTGGGACGACTCTGAGATAACCCTCGCCCATATGTTGGGAAAACTCAGAGATAATCATAGCACATATATTGGGAAGATTCTGAAATAACCGTCCAAGCTTGGCATGTAAGGGCATGAAGTATATCATATCGTAGGAAGGCCTTAAAAGTTAATTGATTTTGGGAAGACTCTGAGATAACCCTCCCGGATTGCCATTCAAGAGCGTGAAGTATATCATCTCATAGGAAGAACTTAAATAATATTCAAACTTGGGATGATTCTGAGATAACCCTCCCAGTTAGGCATGCAAGAGCATGAAGTATATCATCTCGTAGGATAGACTAAAATATCAAGTGTATTTTGGGAAGACTCTGAGATAACCCCCCAGCATGGCATTCAAGAACGTGAAGTATATCATCTCGTAGGAAGAACTTAAATGTTAATCGAATTTGGGAAGATTCTGGTTCATATTAAATGGTTCGGGAACTATGGCCAACTATGCTTATAAGTTCGCATAGGTCTTAAATGACAATTTGTTAATTTTCCTTGTCTGCGTCGATTCCTATGTGATGAATTTGGCTACTATATCTTAAACGGTTCGGGAATTACTATCAACTATACTTATAAGTTCACATAGGGTTTTAATGAAAATTTGTTAATTTTCCTTGTCTGCGTCGATGGCTACGATATGAATTTGATGACTACATGCTAAACTGTTCGGGAATTACTGCCAAATATTCTTATAAGTTCGTATAGGGCTTAAATGACCATGTGTTAATTTTCGTTGTCTGCGTCGGTGCCTAAAATATGAATTTGACGAGTACATCTTAAACGGTTCTGGAATTACGACAAACTATTCTTATAAGTTCGCATAGGGCTTAAAAAACCATGTGTTAATTTTTCTTGTTTGTGTCGATGCCTATGTTATGATTTTGGCGACAACATCTTTAACGTTTCGGGAATTACGGCCAACTATGCTTATAAGTTCGCATTGGGCTTAAATGACCATTTGTTAATTTTCCTTGTCTGCGTAGATGTCTATGCTATGAATTTGACGAGTACATCTTAAATGGTTCGGGAATTACGGCCAACAATGCTTATAAGTTTGCTAAGGGCTTAAATGACTATTTGTTAATTTTCCTTGTCTGCGTCGATGCTTATGATATGATTTTGACGACTACATCTTAAACGGTTCGGGAATAACGGTCCACTGTGCTTATAAGTTCTCCTAGGGCTTAATTGACCATTTGGTAATTTACCTTGTCTGCGTCGATGCCTATGTTATGTATTTGACGACTATATCTGAGAAAAAAAAAATGTTTTCAATAATTTTTGATAACAAAATGATAGTTACAAAGCTAAATCTAAACCCAAGATGCTAGACTTTGGGCACAATTTCAAAACATTCGACTGTACTATAATTAACTCACAAAATATAATGTGCTTTCATCAAGCGTTTTATGAGAGCGAAGTTAACGTGCACTGGATGAATTCCTTTTGAAGTACAATTTGCAAAACATCACGAGCTAAGTTTCCTGTTACCTCTCGCAAGACATGTGCTAATACATAGCTATTTTGTGAAAACCTAGAATGAATGTAAGCAGTTAGGACCAAAAATTTTCATTTCTATAGTGGGAATATCACGCTACATTTTCCAGGATTTGTGCCGAAAATACCTTGCAAAAGAAGCTTCGCCGTTGGAATGCAGTTTAGGAGAATGGCATAGCGCTAGATTTGAGGCAAAAAGCAATCGGTTATCAAGTACATAATGAGTCTCAATTTGTCAAATCTCACTACACAAGGGACAAATCGAAACGACTAAATAAAAATAGAATTTTTATGTTCAGTCCACATGGAAGGCACTTCCACGTGGACTGAACATAAAAATTCTATGGCGGATGTATAATGACAATCAAACTGATATTTAGTCTACATAGTAAAGTACCAATTTTTCACACAAATATTCCTTTACAATTTCAGTATCAGTTTTAAAAAACCAGCTATGGATGCATGCTCTACATGTCTTCAACTTTAAAATGATTTTCAGATAGCTGTACATGGATCAAAGACAAAATCAAATCTTATAATACTGGTGAAATTTCATAATTTTAAAGCCGAAGCATTTTACAGCCACCTTAACGAAAAATAAACGAACTAAATTCTTTTTGTTTCGTATGATTGCCAAAAAACCTGATCCTCCCCTTAGTGCCCGACCAGGCTGCATACTATAGTAGGGCAACTATACTACTATATTTTTACTCTATGTCGTGGGCACTCAAAAGCTCAACCTGGCTGGAAAATGAGACATAAACATTCTAAGTCTATCGCATCAGCTGTACTTTATACCCTAAGTAACGCAAAACTAGAAGATGAAAATTTGGATTGTGTTTGACTTTATTCAGATGGCTGTCATGGACAGAATAAAAATTCGACTGTGATTGGGGTAGTGATGGTGTGATTTAAAGAAGAAACACAAAATACTGTAAAGAATGTTCTATTTAAGTTCCGTATCATAGGACAATATTTATTCCCACCAGACAGGGTATTTGGAAGAATAGAAAAAGTAATTAAGAGTGAGGGGATAATTGAGACGTCTAGCAAGTACACGGCTATTTTGAGGAATTTCGGAACAGTTAAAAAACTGGGTTCAGAAGTGCTTGTACTTCACTGGAAGACTGCCGTTCAGGAAGTAATCAAGCTAACTGGACAATGGCATTTTATATTGTATTTATGTACAAGGATTATCTTAAGTAAGGAAACCAAGGGACATGTTAGAATGCAAGGTGTAGTGCAATACAGATATGATTGTAGAGTTCCAGGATCAATACTAATTAAGAGAAAGTCGCTAAGCAGTATAAAACCTTTTTAACTTGGCAACAAAGTCCCTGTTAAACATGCTTCGTTAAATGACATTTCTAATCTTCTAGCTAATAATTTTGGAGCCAACTGGAGAGAACAGGAAGACCTTGTCTACATATAACAGCTGTGATAGATGTTCAATAAGACACAGATGAAGACCCAGAAGAAGATGACAATGTGGCTGAAGAACATGTTGATGAAGTGCCAGCTCTTTTCATTAAAAGTTTTATATCATCCCCGCAATTGTGCTGATTTACTAATCTTTCAGGCATCTAAATTAAAATTTTTGTAAATTTATGATGAGAAAATTTAAATAAAATGCACTATTTTTAATTTTTTTATATTTTGTACCATTTGGTAATTTATGGCACAGTTTGAAAAGGTTTTCTTAAAACACATCTTGGATAAACTAGGCTATTCTTTTGTTTCCATAGAATAAACACCTTGTTTTATTTAGCCTCATTCAGTAAGCCTTTCCAAATCTAATCTAAACATTTTTCTTTCGCAACTTTCTTTTTCCAGGATAGCTATTTACAAAACATACCTTATAATTTGTTTTGTTTCAAAACTCTCCTTAGCCAAACTTTTTTATGCTACTATAAAGGAATAATATGCCTAGCATTTGTCAAATGAGGTTTTTTTAATAATAAATGCTTAAATCAATATTTGCAAAAAAAAACTATAATGTATTAATAATTATACTCGGCTGGCGTTTTTCGCGTTAAAAAAAAAACCCATACCATGGTTATGGACAGTTTTGAAATTCACCGCCTCATAAAACTGTTAAGAATTGGTGAACAGCACATTTTCTCACTTTTTTGTTTCCAGTCAAAATAAATGGTTTAAAATCATTTAATGTGTTATATTGTTTGCGAAATAACATTATGTATCAAAGATATACACTTTTACCGTTTAGGGAAATTTTCATTGCTTTCTTAGTCAGATTGGCTAGAAGCCGCTGAACAAGCACTTAATGTTCGATTCACTGATTCCTAGCTGATGCTCATATTTAAATATTATTAATTTTCTTTGAAAGAATTCATTTTTTTCCCTTTAGTTATCGCTGAAGCCATTTTTATCGATTTGTGTTGTTGAAACTGACTGTGGTCCAATGGTTTTTCACTGATTCATGTTTAAAGTGTACACACACATGTTGTAATTTATACTTACGATTAGACTGAAGTGCTGCAGTCTCATCCCAGGCATTCTCCTTCATTTTCATGCCGTAGTAATTTTTGCTACTTGTGTTGCACAAGGTTTCGTAGCCACGTATCACTTCGATTAATTGCTCTTCGTGTGCCATAGTAACTAAAATGACTACTTAAAGAAATTCCTTTTTAAGGAATATTTATTGGAGGAAAACTATTTTCAATATAACATTGTCACTTTTCAATCCAGACACGCTGGATCATCTGGCCATTGTACAGTCAATTGCTCGCTTTCATAACTAACTTTATAACATTCTTAGAACTGATTTAGCTGAACTATACTTGTTATTGAATTTCAAGAACCTCGAACATCTAATGGCATGGTGGATACAGCATCTGCAAGAATGTGACTTCTAAACTCATCACAAGTCTGGATGGCTTCACACCAATGCAAATGCACTTTCCGGAGACCATGCGATTTATTCTGCCAACATTGTGAATGCCAGGAGGAAAATGGATGTGCATTTTGGAAGGCAAGTGCTGCCAGAATTCAAGGCTCGTTATCTTGCGATGGATCATATATATAGGATGATTTAAACAGTAGAAAATATCAGTTAAATGACCCCACCTTGTGTCCAATTTCGGTGCGGAAAGAAGCTGGGTGACGATCAAGTTGGGAGGAGATATAAAGACTAAGACCGACATTCAAGGCATACTGAGTTCAGAGGAATTCCCTTGTACAGAATAATGACATGCTTTACAGGATTTGGGATAGAAATTATGGGAAACACATGAACTTATACTTGGCCCTACCAAAATGCAGAATCCCAGTAGTGCCAAATGAACTGCATACTACAGAAACAGGTGGATACTTCGATGTTAACGAGACCATCGACAAAGTTGGACTGAGTTTTTTCTGGATTCATTTGTCGGGAGGATGTTGAGAATTCGTGTCATCTGCGTGATTCCCATACCACAAGGAAGGGTCCAATAATTTACAGACGCGGTTCCCTCTAAACGAATTTTGGGGCCCCCTTTTAGAGGATGGCAATGTACATTCTCGGGCCATTTCCAGTCACTGAGAGTAAGAATGGACACATTCTGGTAGCACAAGACTACTCCACCAAGTGGCCTGGGGTCATACCAGTTCCAAACCAAGAGGCTTCCACAGTTGCTGATGCACTCGCAGAACATCTCTTCTCCGTGTTTGTAGTGATACTATAGTTTCATTCTGACCAAGGTAGACATTTCAATGCCATTCCATAGAGGTAATGATGATTTTTCGAATGAAGAAAACTGACATCACAGCATTACGCCCTCAGTCGGATGGGATGGTTGTGTGACTAAACAGTAACCTGGAACAATAACTGGCAATCTTTGTAGAGAACAACCATAAGGACTGGGATCCCGAGGTTTCCTTAAATCTCTTGGATTATTATTCGAAAGTCAACGAGTCAACATGGGTAATAACTTTAAGGATGCTGTTCGGGAGAGAGCTCTGCCTCCCTGGTGACCTACAGTTCATACATGCAGTGGAGGAATAAGCAGCAGCTCCCCCACAAGTTCCCAGTAAACTACATCAGAGTCTAGTCGACACCTATGAGCTTGTCCGGTGGCCCCTTAAGATTAATAGTGACAGAATGAAAACACGATATGGCTTAAGAATGCCCGAAAAGTTTTTCTCAAAACGGAGGGCTGGTGTGGGATTACAAATCTGAAAGGAAGAAAAGATATTGCCTGAAGCTGCAGAAAAGTTAGGGGGGCCTGTACAGGATCCTGAAGCATATAAATTATTTACTCTACCGGATTTATTGACAGGTTTCTTCGCTAAGCCTAAGGTTGTTCATCGACGCAACTGGCGCTGTGTGAGGGATCAAAAGTTGGATTGTCGGTTCGGGGTGAACATACTTCAGGAGGGTGCAGTTTTTTACACTGACTTCCACGCCAGGCGCCGGGCGTCGTGTTACCTGGTTACGTACAGTCTCGACACAGTGTAGGTGGCCTACTTTGAACCTACCTTCCTGCCATATGGACTCATTCACCACTGCATGCCAGGCAGCTGAGGAATGATTGACAACTGACCTGGTGGCCACAGCCCGCCTTTAAAAGAGGAATCGACGACTTGAGAGGATGTGAACGAATTCTCTGATTATCCCCTCGATCGGCGCAATGCGGCATTTGATAAGGTTTCTAGGTCAGGGCCAATGTCGTCTATAAGTACCACTGCAGACAGACAGTTTGCATTCTTTTGCATAACCATCTGGCGAATTAAGAGATCGGGCTATTGAAGAAGAGGAGTGGGGACAAACAAGAGAAGTCAGAGATTGTGCAGAGGTGTGTGCGTATGGCGGCGACGGATAGTATTGCGAGAGCGCTGAAGAGGGTGATTTACCCCACGAATAGTGTGTGGATGTGTAGGGGAACGCTCGGGGTGCTCCATAAAGTTACAGGCAGAAAAGACAAGTGATACCTGTATTAAAACAATATGGAACATAATAGAATAATAATATGGCATTGATTGTAAATACTGAAACTGTAATATCAAATATATAATTTTAATAGTAATTTCATTGGGTTTAGAAAAATATTTTTAAGGACTTTCTTTAAGTGTTTTTGTTAGTTTAGTGAGGTGGCGTACGATTGTGTAAATAGTATTTGTAGATAGCATGACTTAGTCACTATTTTGAAGATATAATGTATTATTTTTAAATTTGATTATTTATGTACTAATAATTGTAATAATATTAGCTCTTATATTATTATTAAAACTTCCATCCCTTAAAGAACATGTTTATACCTATAGACTTCGAAAAATCGTAACAATACTAAGTCTCTTACTGAAAGATACAATCATCCTTGAGAGTGTAGTTCAAGCAGATATTTAATTTTTAGTAACGCAAGCAGAATAAATAATATATATATGAGTTTTTCGATGATGCATTATTAAACGAAGAAGCGGAAATAAAATGGGTGCCAATTTTTATTAATTTTTATAAAGATGGAAAGTTGGTAACCTAATGTTTGCATTTAAAAATTATCTCAGCTGTCATTTTCTGTTGTAACATAGGCCACATTTGCAGTGTTATTCTATAATACACAGATTTCTCAAAAACGGAGTGGTGAAGGGTAAAGCACTTAGAGATATTTTTGTTTACCTTGAATGGTATACTACTATTCCAAAAGAAATTATTTAAAAATGCCAAAGAGTTGCATTTTTTAATGGGTTGATATTGACGACGAAATTTTTATAGGATCCATGAAGTCGTTTAATAATTCATTATTCAGAAACTGAGAAATTAATCTTCTATTCAGTCTGTATTACTAGCAATAAACATTTGATTCAGTTAAACCTTCAAGGATGATTCCATATATTTTTTACCTATTTTTCGATGAATCACCTGCTGAAGTTTGCCAGTAGAGTTCTGTTTTAGGATGTTTATGTTAAATAAGTGGTGTATTTATAACCTTGTATTTATATATTTGTGTATGCACATATTCATTCAAGAGCCAAAAAGAACTGGTATAGGCGGGCGTATGCAAATAACAGAGGTACGGAATCAATCAGAGTAACACGATGGGGTCGGCAGCGCCTATAAAAGACAACAAGTGTCTGGCAAAGTTGCTAAATCGGTTACTGCTGCTACAATGGCAGACTATCAAGATTTAAGCGAGTTTGAACGTAATGCTATAGTCGGCGCACGAGAGATGGGACATAGCATCTCCGAGGGAGCGATAAAATTTGGATTTTCGCGTACGACCATTTCACGAGTGCACAGTGAATATCTGGAATCCGATAAAACATCAAATCTTCGACATCGCTGGGGCCGGAAAAAGATCGTGAACGAACGGGACAAACGAAGACTGACGAGAATCATTAAATTTGACAGACGTGCAACCCTTTCACAAATTGGTGCAGATTTCAATGCCTCCTGTATACCTTCAGACATTAGTCGAGTCCATGCCACGTCGTCTTGCGGCACTTCTGCGTGTGATTGGGGGGCCCTACACGATATTAGGCAGGAGTTACAGTTTTTTTGGCTCTTTAGTGTATGTGCATATGCACATATAAATACAAAAACTTCAATTATTAAAAAATTGGGTATAATGTCACTATACACAGAGCGGACAAAAGTCATGCGATAGTAATATGCAAATATAAATATGGCAGTAGTATCGCGCACAAAATGTATAATTGGGCAGTGCATTGGTTGGGTTTTCATTTGTAGTCAAGTGATTCATGTGAAAAGGTGTCTGAAGTGATTATGGCCGCACGACGGGAATTAACAGACTTTGAACGCGGAATGGTAGTTGGAGCTAGACGCATGGGACATTCCATTTCGGAAATGGTTAGGGAATTCAACATTCCGAGATCCACAGTGTCAAGAGTGTGCCAAGAATACCTAATTTCAGGCATAACCTCTCACCATGGACAACGCAATGGCTGACCGCCTGCACTTAATGACCGAGACCAACGATGTGTGCGCAGAATGATCAGTGTTAACAGACAAGCAACACTGCGTGAAATAAATGCAGGAACCAATGTGGGACGTACAACGGACGTGTCTGTTAGGGCAATGTGGCGAACTTTGGCTGTACTGGGCTATGTCAGACGAAGACCGACTCGAGTGCCTTTACTAACAACACGACATCGCCTGCAGCACCTATCCTGGGCTCGTGACAATATCGGCGGGACCCTACATGACTGGAAAACCGTGGCTTGGTCAGATGAGTCCCAATTTTAGTTGGTAAGAGCTGATGGTAGGGTTCGAGTGTGGCGCAGACCTAACGAATACATGGACCCAAGTTGTCAACAAGGAACATTGCACTCTCGTGGTGTCTCCATAATGGTGTGGGCTGTTTTTACAAGGAATGAACTGGGTCCTCTGGTCCAACTGAACTGATCATTGACTGGAAGGGGTTATGTTCAGCTACTTGGAGACCACTTGCAGCCATTCACGGATTAAATGTACCCAAACAACGATGGAATATTTATGAATGAGAATGCGCCATGTCACCGGGCCACAACTGTTAGCGATTGGTTTGAAGAACATTCTGGACAATTCCAGAGAATGATTTGGCCACCAAGATCGCCCGACATGAATCCCATCGAACATTTATTGGACATTGTCGAGAGGTCAGTTCGTGCACAAACTCCTGCACCGGCAACACTTTCGCAATTAAAGACCTCTATAGAGGCAGCATGGCTCAATATTTCTGCCGGGGACTTCCAACGACTTTTTGAGTCTATGCCATGTCAAGTTGCTGCACTTCGTATGTAAAAAGTAGGTCCGACACGATATTAGGAGGTATCCCATGACTTTTGTTTCCTCAGTGTATGTTGTTTGCTATAAAATAGAAGGATACTGACATATTATTGTTTCAAACCAATGTTCACCTCTTTTCTTAAGCCTACCGAATAAAGAAAAACAAATTGGTGCCAAATGCAGTTTTATTTTAATTCAATAAACACAGATTTACAAAAGGTAAGAGTAGATAATTTTTGGTAAACGTTTTTAACCACTTTGACGAAGGTCTCTAAAAATTTTGCACCATCCAACATAGAATGTTGCAAATTATTTTGATACATAGTGTCGTCGAATGATCAATAGAGCAGGCACAATTACAACGGTACCATGGGTAACTGATTTTTGGTTGAATATTAAGAGTATAATAAAAAAATTAAATTACATTTCTAAGTATATAACTTTTTATTCCAAAATACAATCGTAATTATTCTGTATAACTGAAATAATACTTTGCAATATCGTCAACATGTTCACTCTAAAAATTGATGTTAATATACACCGAAGAGCCAAAAAAAAAAAAAACTGGTATAGGCGTGCGTTTGCAAATAACAGAGGTATGGAACCAATCAGAGTAACGCGATGCGGTCGGCAGCTAGATACGTTACTGCTGTTACAATGGCAGGTTATCAAGATTTAATTGAGTTTGATCGTGGTGTTATAGTCGGCGCACGAGAGTTGGGACATAGCATCTCCGAGGTAGCGATAACATTTGGATGTTCGCGTACGACCATTTCACGAGTGTACCGTAAATATCGGGAATCCGGTAAAACATCACATCTTCGACATCACTGCGGTCGGAAAAAGATCGTGAAATAACGGGACAAGCGATGACTGACGAGAATCATTAAACGTGACAGACGTGCAACCTTTTCCCAAATTGGCGCAGTTTGGTTTTGTGGATTGCCCTGCAGGATTCATGGTGTGAATTGCCTCCTGCATACCTTCAGACATTAGTCGAGCCCATGCCACGTCGTCTTGCGGCACTTTTGCGTGCTCGGGGGCCCTACCCGATATTAGGCAGATGTATAATTTTTTTTGACTCTTCAGTGTACCAAAATACTTATAAGGGGACATTTTGATCTTGTGTGAAATTTGCAAATAAAAACTTACACATAATAAGTAATATTAATTTTACTTTCATGAAGAATACCAGGAGTTTTAGTGACAATACATGAAAAAATTAATTAGGGTCTCTGTCGATTTTAAATAAAATATTATGAATTACGTGTAAAAATAAGCCCACTACACATACATAATACTAAAATTGGGTATATTTAGTGACACATGCCCACTTTATAAACACTAAATGTCATTGTAAATGTGAATCTTCCATTGTGCAATTTTGAAGTGTTTATTTATGTGGAAACATACCTTTTATACTGGAATATTTGGGAGTGTAGAGTTATAAATGCAAATTTTTCGTAATCCTACAACTTATGTGTAATTTGCAAAAACCAATACAGAAGGGTCTATTTGTAATTATAAAGTAATATATCTCAAAATAAAATTATAACTGCATATCTGTTTAAAACATATGAATATGCAGGTTAAGTGTAAAAGAATACCCCAACTATGAATATCTATAATATCAAAACCAAACAACCTACAACCTTGATTGACAAATCAAATGAACCGTGGAAGCGTAAAGTTTATTTACCATACATTTATAAATGTTCAATGGGACCACCATGAGCGTCCCGAACGACATCTAAGCAATAATCAAACTCGTTCCACGCTCTCGTCAGCATGTTCGGTGTTACGGTTTGGTTGGCGTTCGTAACTCTCGGTTTAAGGTGGTGAAGGTGTAACGAGCTCGCATTCGACATTTCAATGTGAAGAGGACGACGGTCTGATGTTTCCTTTATTGTGCGCCACCCCATTGCCACTTAGCTGTTCCCTGATACCAGAACGAGACGTTGTCGCAGTATAATGGTTTAAATGGCATGGTTCACTAACCTGAATTATTTTCTTCGCCATCATTTTGAAACTAGGCGTATGAGCCATTGAAACATGGATGTTTACATGGCTTACCATAGCGCTACTTCTGAGAATATGTTTGTAAAAATCGGTTAATTGGTCCCTGAGATATGGTATTAAAATTTAATTTTCTTATTTGGTGCTATGTTATCAAATTGCCTAGAAAATGATTTGTACGCGATACTTCTAATAAATGTTGACAGCATAAAACATTTAGCTGAATTTGGTTAAATTGTTCCATAGATATAAAAAACGTTTAAGATGAAAATATTTATATGACCAACAATTTAAAAATGAGTTTCTGACCCCCATAAAATATGTAAATTTACATGGCCTACCGCAGCAGTAATGGTAAACAAAATTTGGCGGAAATTTTTTGAATTTTCCCCAAAACACGACAAAAGTTTAGTTTTCTTACCTACGCCTGTATTGAGAAAAATATATGGTTGCAAAAGAGTTTCACCGTTTCCATAACTGATGCTTCTAATGGACACTGTTAGCTTGGTTGAATTGTGTAGAAGTATTTCACAGGTGTAACATACATATTTTAATTATTGATATTGACACCATTAAAATAAAGGCCAAACATACCTAAAAATGTTAGTTTATATACCATACTGCAGCACTACTAGTGCTAAAAATTAGGCGGGAATATGTTAATTTAGCCAAGTTTGGCAGGAATCAGTTATTTTTTCCAGAAATATGACAAAAATTCTAGTTTGTCTCGTGGCTCTATCCTAAAGAATGTTGAACAAAACAGAATTTGTGTCGACATATTTAATGGTTGTAACATATACTGCAATACTACCAGGTTAAGTTGGAATTAATTACATTGTTTTGGCGATAATGCACTTTAAGTTTAAATAGTTATATGGCCGCCATTTCGAAAATAAATATCTGACCTTCTTAAAACAAACTAGTAAGCATCACCTACCTCAATTCTATTTTTTTGCCAATTTTGGTTAGAAACGGTCAATTTTTCCTAAGATATGACGTAAAAACTTAATTTATTCGTATGGCGCTATCTTTAAAAATGGCGGACAAAAGATGCTCCATGTATATATATTTTATAGTTGTAAAATAAACTGCCAGCATACAAAGTTTATTTGGAATCATTAAATATTTTCTACGATAAAGCATACCAAGCTAAAATAGCTAAATGTCCGCTATTTTAAAAATACGTATCTGACCTTAAAACATACTAGTTTACATCACCTGCCACAATACTACTTGTTTTTCAAATTTGGTATTACTAGGTTAGTTGTTTCCCGAGATATGACATGAAGACTTATTTAGTTCATGTGATGCTATCTTAGAAATTATGGACAAAAGTTGTTATATTTAGCCCTATACGTTGCGTGTAATAAATACTTCTAGCCTTCGAAATTTAGACGTAATTGTTCCAACAGTATGCTAGATATATCAAATAAACCTAAAATATTTGTACGGCAGCCACTTTTAAAATAAGTGAGAAATCAATCACTCGCATACATTTTCATGGCTTATCGTAGCATTTATTGCATTTATTGAGCAGTTTTCGAAATTGTATTTAATATCTCGATTTTTTCATGTGTTGCTATCTTTTAAAATGGCGAACCAACAACAATATCCACATATTAAATTCTTACATGGTGAACTAGTCCAGTCAAAATAGATGAAATTATGATTCCAGCTTGCATTAATTCCCAACAAGCTGGATTTTTGTGCAGGCCTTGAATACGTCATTACAAATGATATGTCAAAAGTCCCCATCGATCCCGCTTGTGCGTTGTTTTTTATTCGAGGTCAAAGGTCACAAATTTGCGTTTTTTGCGTATATCTCTGAAACAACGAGAGCTATCGAAAAATGGTTCAGACAAAGTTTGTAGATCGTAAAATTGTCTACAAAAAAGATTTCAACACTTTTTCTTCTACGATGCACTGTTCTCGAATTATGGCTATTTTAAACATAGAAAATACGAATATGCACTCATACGTGGCCAGTATGCATCATCGGGTTAACCATTTGAACAAAAAATATTAGAACATAGTTTTATTTGCCCCATGCACACAAGTACGTGAAAAATAATAATAAATTCTGAGTGAGTCATCGTCCGTCCCTAATTCTATTGGGCGGTTGGCCTTGAGAAACATCTACCTGCGACACTCCATTGTTCGGGTCGAAACCAGCGTGTACCTGCTTTTCCCGAAGGACATAGCTCTAGTAAATGCAGTCAGTTTTGAACGGTTTTTCGTAGTGAATAGACGTGTTTGTGAATTATATTCTCTTTTTAAACAGTGCCGTTACAAAATATTGTAAAAATGTCAGAAGTTTTCTTTATTTGCAATGAATCTTTGACTGAAAGTGAAATTGTGGTCGTTGATCGTGGGCTAAAGACTTTAATGGATTCNGCAGTTATCTTGTCTCCCTCCAACATCTGCTGCTGCTTATCAACACTTGTTTCGTGTGTTCTACCAAGTGCAAGTGCGGCTAGGCAATGATCTAAATCCTGAAGATTGGGGCTGGAAATTGATGAATAATAGTTTGGAGCCAATCCAGACTTNTATGAACAACGTGGACCAACTGCAAAATTGTGGACGCAATATTTTCACATGGTATCAATTGCTAAGGAGTTTATAAAAGCTGAACGTATGGGAGATTGGAAAGCTCATTTGAATAGCATTCGAGAAATGCTTCCTTACTTCCACGCATCACGACATTTCCCTTATGCCAAATCCGCACATTTATATCTTCAAGATATGCTACAATTGGAAAACTTGATTGATGATCCTGAGGTTTTCGAGAGATTTACACGGGGATTTTTCACAATTAGACGTTCTGATAAATTGAGTTGTGGAACTTCAACGGATATGGTCATTGAGCAATCGATGATGAAGTCAATGAAAACGGATGGAGGTGTTGCTCGAGGAAGAAGTACGCAAGAGAGCGTCATAAGTAAATGGATTTATGGCATGCATGCAATGAATACTGTGTGTGAAAGATTGGAGGATTTAGCGGACGTAAGAATGGACACAACAGATCAGCATGTCGATGCAAGGGATTCCCGCGTAAAGAGAGATACTGGAGACATCAAGAAACTTCGTGAATGGTTTTCATCACATGATCCTTTTCCTGAATTGAACAAAATCATGTCCATTGCCAATGGAGTCGTCGGGGATGATAAAATCAATTGCCATAATGCTCGTGAAGTGGGTATTGCATCTATGAGTAAAATGATGGGCCAAACATTTAATAATATTAAATTGAAACGTGCTGATAAAGTACTACCTCTATTATCTATGAACAGTACCATGAAGATTCATGATGAGAAGGTCCCAATAGATCCTGTATTATTATTTCAACGCATGAGTATTACAAAGCTATTTGAAGATGAGCTTGTAAAATTCTTCGAGTACGAATTAGCCCCTTACCCTTTATCGCTCTTTGATGCAATTGGAATGCGTAAGACACAGAAGTCAGCCATTTATGATTGCTTTGAATGTGTGAACATTGATATCGAAAGTGCAAATGCTACCTACATCATTGATGGAGGATACCTGTTACATCGTGTTGTGTGGGATCGAGAGAGCACATTTGAGGATATTTTGGACAAATATCTTCAGTATGTTCGTAGACACTTTGGTCACAACGTTACTATAATATTTGACGGTTACACTGATTATACAAATAATATCAAAGCTGCAGAACAACGTCGTCGAGCTAAACAAACATCTTCATCGTCTGATAT
>NQII01000070.1:869860-930326 GCA_002778355.1 Clitarchus hookeri | reverse complement strand
AGAAAATTTTAATTTCATTTGTTTAATAGATTTGTATGTATATAGAGAAGGAGGTAATTGGAAATCACAATGAAATTGATCAAGTGAGATTTATTTGTACGCATAAATACAATTATGTCAATTTTTTTTTTTCGCTCGTTCCGCGCTCTCGCTTGCACTTCAAGCCTTACATGGAACGCCTCAGAGCGAGGTAACGCCGCATGAGTCATGTTTTTTCGTGCGTGCAGCCGGCTCTATCGAATTATAAGACGTTGTTACGTCAAAAAAAGCGCCGTGTACACTACCACAGAGGTGGTGCGGAAATGTGTGCATATAGTCGAAAATATGACTTTCCTGCGGTCTAAAGTCACGATATCTCGAAAGCGATGCTTTGTAGAAGAAAAGTGTTAAGATCTTTTTTGTAGACAATTTTACGGTCTACAAACTTTGTCTGAACCATTTTTCGATAGCTCTCGTTGTTTCAGAGATATACGCAAAAAACGCAAATTTGTGACCTTTGACCTCGAATAAAAAACAACGCACAAGCGGGATCGATGGGGACTTTTGACATATCATTTGTAATGACGTATTCAAGGCCTGCACAAAAATCCAGCTTGTTGGGAATTAATACAAGCTGGAATGTCTATTTTGACTGGACTATACTGTCAACACACAAAGTTTGGTTTAAATCAGATGAATGGTTCCCGAAATGAGACATATCCCTTTAATTTTAAAATTTAGCCATTCTTAAAGTAAGCATCTCGTGTGATCAAAACAATAAAAGTCAAGTGCCTTTTCTTAGTACTATATGTTTACCGAGTTTGTAAAAAAAAATTCATTTCACACTTTTAAAAGTTTTTAGAGGAAACACAAGAACAAACACACCCAACACGCACGCACAAATGTACACACACGCATACACACATACAGAAAAATGATCTCACAAGCCTTTCATTCCTTTGGAAAGGATGTTAAGAACTGCATGAAAAATGTTTTCTGTGTATCCGAACTTAATTTGCAGTAAATTATGACAATGTTATAAAGGTAATTCTTCTAGGGCGTGCATGTTCTTGAATTAGACCAGCTCGCTGAATTAAAAAAAAAAAATTCTAACTTTTTTTTTTCAATTGGCATGCTTTAGTTCAAACTTTCCCCTCCATAATTGAACACAATATGGCATTAAAATATATAAATGTTTATATATATTGTGCACAGTACAGTGCATATGAAATAAATAAAAATTTCGAATTATAATTTTCTTGATGAGAAAATTGAGATCCTTCGTATTATACATATGACAGTCATAAACATAACCACATTTTTAAAAAAATTAACTAGGAATTTTTTTTCAATATAGGTATGTTTTTTGTAATTTTTAAATAAATTATAACAATTCGGTATTTTACGGTTAGTTTGTTCAATTAGGGTTATACATGGTAGCCCACAAGACAACAGGCAAAGGTGCACATGTGCGATAAATACCGGATGCCCCAAATAAATGTTTATACTCTTTGAACAAAGAAACTATTAAAGATAATCTGATGAGACTGTGTGAATTTGAAAATGTTGGGTGTGTGCGTGTAGTTATTCTGCTGTTATCTGTTCCATTTTCAGCACCTAGTGGAAGCTCTACAATTGTAGAGTAAATTGTAGAAGTGATAAGGCTTTTTTGGAGCAACACCACTGGATTTTAAAGTGTTATTGGAAATGTGAGATGATGCTTGAGATGTAGACACGATGGAGAAAAAATTATTTACTGTGCCACAATCACATGTAACTTATGTGAGAAGTTTGAGAGGGATGGAACTATGTGTGATGTGAAGAACGGGCGGTATAGCAGGAATAAAACGACAATGGACGAAGGTCGTGTGGGGGGCTTTCTTGCACACATTCACACATTCTCACGGGAAGTCTTAAACCATATGGCAATATGCTTGTAAGTCAGGTGTCAGTAAATCTATTGTAACGCATTTTAAACAAATTAGGTGGAGGCCATATATTCTCACATTACTTGAATTAATACGAACTGATAGGCGTGTAAAATTTTGAAAGTGGGTTGAGAACATGGCCAAAGAAATGAAATTTTACCGATATTATTTGGTCCGATGAGGCCAACTTTAAATTAAATGGACTGTCAGTCACCACAAATGTGTGGACTGGGCTGATGAAAATTTACACTCCTTGATAGAGCAAGCAAATTATCTTCCTGGGTTAATATTGTAGTGCATTATATATGACATAGGGCTTTGTGAGCTATTCTTCTTTGGTGGAATGATAAAAGGTGAAAGTTTCTGTACCATGTTGCTGGAGAATTTTGTGTTAGCTGTTCACCAACTCTATCCAGATGACGACTGTTTTTTATAGTAGGACGTCGCACCACAACATTACGTTTGACATGTATGGTCGCTCGTGGATTGAACAGTCGTTGGGTCGTGGATAGACCGACGAAGAAGTGATAAGTATCCATCCAGACCTCCATATTGACGCCACTAGATTTTTACCTGTGGGGAACTCTAAAGAATGCTGTATACGTCTCAAAGCCACGGACACTGGATGTCATGAGATACGCAACTTTGACTGCCTGTGAATCTACTCCCATTCAAACAGCAGCTACCGTTTATCGTTCTGTTTGACAGCGTTCCAAACGTTTCTTCCTGCTTCCTGCTGGTGGCGGATGTTTTTAAAAATTGTAACTGTTATTAACATACACATACGCCAAAATTTGTACTTATTGCACCAAATACAAACAGTCCCACAATATTGTCTTCATTATTTTCTCTGTTATTGCTGTCCAAAGTGTGTTACATTAATTTGGGTCATCCGGTATTTTCCTTTTCATTTCCACATACAGCATAAGCCGACAACATGAAAACTAGGGAATACTGTAGAAAAGTGATGTAAAGTGAAATGAAGGAATGATAATAGGAGATTTGTGTCTGATGTGGAACAATTTATTAATTTGGTGTTATAATAATCTGGGTTGCGCATCCACCGATCTGTGACTTATTATCAAGAAGAAGGGGGCGGGGGTGAGAAAAATGTAAGAGTGAGTAATATAGGAAATTAAGCAGCTGAAGTTAAATTTGACGGCATATTATTAAAGGTATTTTAGGAAGTGAGTAGAAAGAGTGTAAGAGTGATTTATAAATATAGCAACAGTGAAATTTTTTGGTTGCTCACTGGCTGCGATAGTGAAAAAATATAACGTACTATTTTTGTGCAATTAAAAATTGAAGCTACGACCGTCTTGAGGCATTTCCTTTTTTTTAACTTTATTAATACAAATTTTAACTTATTTTTATTTAAAATAATTATGAAGTACAAAATTAAATACGGCAGCACACATAAATTTTGGAGAATTTGCTTATTATTATTTTTTTTTCACTTTTTCAAAACCGTATTGTTATCAATAATTTTTAATTAAATATCAATTCAAGTTCATTAGGAGTTCAAATACACAAAAATATTATATGTCCACTGCCTAAAGTCATTCGCATTGCTCCAAGTACAAAATATCCTATTTTTAAAATCTTAATTACAGGTTTTCAGTAATAATTGGAAATTTTTCTTTCAAACTGTTGGTTTGAGAGTCATCCCAAGGTCATTGGGTGGTGTAGGTCAACATCAAAAGCGGTCAAGATAACACACATCCATCAAGGCCACCATTTGAAGCAAATGACAGATCACATGCATCATACCCATGACCCATGTAACATAAACTGCAGGAATATAATTCTAGCATCATAGAAAACATGTTTTTCGCATTTGTGATTAAAACGAAATTTTTTATTTAAATGGAATTTTCTTTATTTTTCCAGGTGAGTTTAGAAGACATACGATGTCATTGACTATAAACATGAATGAATTCAATAATTACAAATATTTTTACCAGACAAAATTACATAAATATTTCAATGTACTAGAAAAAAGTTGAATTAGAAGAACTCCACAATATTTTTCATAAAGGGCATGCTGCTTTTGTATTAATTTATTTAAACAGTTTAGTTTGCTGCATTATTTGTATTAGCTGAATCGTAAATCAAATACCTAATATTTGGAGACCTTATCATTTTGCGTTATAATTCAGTACCAAGGTAGGCGACATATAATTATATGCTGGTGTCCAGACTAAGAACTAATAGTAGACATTCATCACTCTGGTAACTCCATTTCATGTGGCCAAGCGAAAGAACAGAACGAGGTCGGCCTGCTTTGCCTGCCAATGAAAAAGTGGTTAATAGTCCTATATTTAGTGAAGCCTTATTTTAACGCGAAATTGTACCGTCCTTAATTATATCCCTTTAATCACAAACTAAACCCAACAAAGCAGAATTTTCGTACTTTATACCTGAAGTAGTTAAGCCATACAGGTATTAATATTAATTTATGTATATTTAACATACCTCAGAGAGCAGAAATCATTTTGTCCGAGTGAAAGGTATTGAAGAGAATATTGAATCTTTTCAAGTGCATCGTATGGGATATATTTCAAGCCCATTTTGGATGAAGAAAATCCTCTTAGTGTAGTTCGATTTGTAGAATCTTGAACTGCCGAAACGATTTCTGTAAGGGCGAACTGAATATCATCTTCTTCGATATAATCACCATCATTTTTAAAGCATGAATCATGTAAGTCTAGAAATTTGAGAGATTTTTTCAGTCCTAAGAGTATTTCTGAAACACATCAACAAAAATAATTAAAAAGTGATAACATTCTCAAACATATTTGCTCAGTTTTATACATATTCGTAAAACATCAATATGTTATCGATATAACTTATTAAAATAATTTTATTTGCATTGATATATTCAGCTAAATTTGATGATGCTCGCGAAATATTAGTTTGTAGGATCTCATCTTTGAAGTTTGATGGCAATGATGAGTTCATGTTATCATGATGGTTTGATTGGAATGTGTACATTGCCAACCATGAGACTAAATAATAATCTCGTTCACACACATACAACTCAGCAAGACAAAAGACGGAAAAACCTTTTACAACAGAACAGACAGATTTATTATTATTGTTTTTTGTTAATTTCGTCGCTCTGTGTCTTCTCTGTTGGATTATCCATTATTTTCTCTGGTTATTTGCGTGGTGCCTGTGTTGTTCGTAATGTAATTTCTTTTGGTTTTATAATCTGACAAGGAATACTTTTCCTGATTTGTGTTTCATTATGGTTTTTTGTCTTATTAGGTGAGTGTTTTGAGTTTTATTGTTTAGCTGTGTCCACTGATATTGTTTTTGCACGGTTTTGTTCACTTATGTGGTGTTTTTGTTTTCATCATCGTGTTCTCTATTCTTTGGCTTTGCGTTCGTTGTCTGTCCTGTTTTGTAATAGTAACCTTTTTTTCCATTTTTTGTCGTTTTAATTTTATACATATTTATTTTTCATTGACAAGGAAACAGCTTTACCTAATTATTTGTCTGAGATGTTGTAAACGGTTTTTTCGTCTTTTGTCTTGCTGAGTTGTATGTGTGTGTGTAAGAATTTTATTTAGTCTCATGCTCGGCAATGAACACAGTCCAATAAAACCATCATAACAACAGTAAGATCTCCTTTTTACGCAATTGATTCACACGAAGATATTTTCGATTTTATTTGATGACAACCAGTAGAGTCAATCATGAAATTTAATGTGTATTAATAAGCATGTGGTAAAAGAGTCGAGATGTTTCGGTGGCTGTTAACATCTAGGTATCTGGAGCCGATGAGGGTGAAGTGGGTTGAGTATGGAGCAGCGCTGGAATGCAATGGCGGGGGACACGAGAGATCCCCGAAAACATCCACCGACCAGCAGCATCGTCCGGCACTATTTTCATGTGCGAAAATATGGGTCCCTCCAACGGGAATCAAACCCGGTTCGCCTTGGTGGGAGGCGAATAGTCTGAACACAACACCACCGTGGCCCCAAATATTTGGTAATAATATAATTCAGAAATGTTGGGCGAAAGGGATTTTTTAACGAATTTTCTGCGCACAGTACGTAATCAATTACAAAAAAACTTTTTTGGACAGGCCTGTTGATTCAAGAGATATGGTTCATAAAACTAAAAGAACAATAGCGCCACTTTGGAAATATGTGGAACTTCAATAATAATTTAGGTGGACATTCACATTGTCACTTGCATGCCTAATGTAGTTGTAAATGATTTTATAATTAACTGATAAATAATATTTAGCATAGTTCTTTTGATTATACACTCTTCCCACATGGTTGACTGTAGATGTTATCAAGAAGAGTATTTGGCACACAAAACAAATACTGTCAAGAAACACGTTTTGGTTCAAATTGGTTCATTATTTCCAAATAGAAATCACTTAATAGAGATAAAAAATTAAGGGCACAATTTCGAAAATAATTACTTCACGAATTTAATATTCCTTAGCTCATGCGAACTAACATTGTGCCACTTATATGTCGTATTTGTTGGGATTCGTTTAGAAAGTTCCAGAGAGATGACAAAACCAGTTTTATTTTCGGACAGCTTTATCTTTGAAAAGGGTATGTAAGGATGCTATAAGTATGTGGATTTAAATCTCGCCGCATGTATCGCACGAGTACCAAATATTGTTAAAAATATGTCAAATGGTTTGCTTTAAACGTCACGATATGCTAAAAAAATTATTATTTCGGCGTTAGGAAAATAAACGTTCGAAAACTTAAAGCATTTAATCTTAAGCACCTGCCAAATCACTTATTTATATGACGAAATTTGTGGAAACTGTTTGGGGTACCACTGACACACACATATATTGTTTTACATGTGGTACTATCTTACAAAATGTTCAAGGAAAATACGGCTGTGTATGAGGTTTTTTAATGTTTGAATTGAGTACTGCATGCAAACATAATGTTGCTTGAAATGGGCCTAAAACTCCGCATTATATAAAACACTAAACTTAAATATTCATAGGGCTGTTATTATGAATATATGTGAGACACTTAAAACATGTGACTTTGGGTTGCATATCATAGCACGACTTTTATGCCAGACTTGGCAGAGATATTTCCAATAGTTTCTGAAACGTTATGAAAAATCGTTATTTTTTCAGGTAGAATAATTTTTTTATGACAGACAACAGAAATTGTGAAATAGTTCGCTTAATTTCGAGATTAGGTGGCAAACATAGTAGTGCTCGTGTGCTATCTTTGGCGGAAATAATTTGTGGTGTATCCGAGATTTTATGTAAAAGCATTTGATTCAGGTTGCGTTACCTCACAAAATGCCAGACTAATGAGGACGCATAGTTTGTTTTTATTTAATGATTAAGATGGAACATTCATCTGGCAGGCGGATGCAGTTCATATTTTCGCCGATAGAGTGGTATGTGAAGCGACTAGCGAGTCACGCGTCCTTGTGTGCATCATTCTTCTCCTGACCTTCATGGATTACATTGCTGTAATAGCTGTCCCAACATCCTTCGCTGCAGCTGTATTCTGTAATTCGTTAGCTATAAGTTAACGCTATTTAATATCTGATAACGAAAAAATTGTTTGTGTTACTGAACAGCGATTCTCTAACGTCTGTTTTCCTACACATGTCGTTACAATATCGGTAG
This sequence comes from Clitarchus hookeri, assembly GCA_002778355.1. Taxonomy (NCBI): domain Eukaryota; kingdom Metazoa; phylum Arthropoda; class Insecta; order Phasmatodea; family Phasmatidae; genus Clitarchus; species Clitarchus hookeri. The sequence goes on along the minus strand of NQII01000070.1, from coordinate 922,781 downwards.
TTCTCGTTAACTACGCTGTAGGGAACCGATAAAACTCATTGTCTTAACGAGGGGTACGAGAACTCTCGGGAACCTTCCGATTCGAGTCGTTTTGCTAAAGTCCGTAAATAATTAGTAGTGTCTGAGACAATTCATCAACACTGTAAACGAAAAGAACAGTAAATGAAGTCAAATCATAGGAAACCAGTCAAATATTCCTCATTGAAACAGCAGTCGACGATAACTGTTGTTTGCTACGTGTAACGTTGAAAAATGGCGGGTATTCATGAACATCTTTACAAAATAGTAAATTTAAAACACTAGAATAAATTTTAAAAAAACAAAAATTGTTCAATTTGTGTTCTACGCTAGCTCTTAAAATATACAAAACAGGCTTAGTGTACAGAATATTTTCAATACATAACAATAATAAAACATTTATCTCTCAGGTGTTGTGGTACGACAGTGGATAGTGTTTTCGCTCTGCATGCGTATGATTTAAAGTTTTTTTTGTGTTTCGGGGTTCGATCTCAACGGTCATGAAAAAAATATTTAAAGGGTTTTAAAGTTAATTATTAATATTTTAACTAATATTCTCAATAATTTTATTTTATACAACAATATTAATAATGTTTATAATATCACAAATTTCACATATGTCTATCAGTTTAAATAAAATTACACTCAATTTTGTAATTTCTATTATTCTTTATTGTTAAAAATAATATTCTAAATGAATTCTTTATAGTTTTAGTATACATCACAGTACAATTTTTTCAACTTAAAAAAAAATGGTGGAGTGGAAGGGATTTGAACGCAAAAGACAAACGTGCCTTGACCAACCATACCGTCAAGACATCCTTTACAAAGCCAGCAGTAGTTATGTATTTACTCTGGAAATAAGTGTTTTTTTAAATGTATTTAAAATTTGTTTTTTTTTGTTTATATATATATATATATGGATCAGTAAAACTGCCTTTCTTTCTTACTTCCTTGATAAATTCATGCATTGTGATGAGCAACGTTTGGATTCACCATGGTGATTGAGAAACTGGTCAGGCAAGCAACAGAACGTTGTACAGAACCTATTAAGTTCTTGTATTTTTTATTATAAATTAGTTTTAAAATATGCGATCGTCGATGTAACACGTGCTTTATGACTCTATTTTTAGCTGTATCTCTTTCAGTGCTCTCCTGTTCCCATCTCCTAAACAATAATTGACCGGTTAACTGTGTTAAAGGTCGTTTAGCTGAAACGATCGGTATCAGAAAATGTAACGAACCATTTCGGTTCATCCTTTGCACTGGTGTTACCGAATCAAATCCTCGATACCCAACTATCGTTAGGCCTACATCGTATGGGGTTATCAGAGTTCGTTTCGAGGTTCCGAGTTACGGAATACAGCTGCAGGTAAGATCCATTTTCGCAGATCATACCTCGCCTGTCAGAAAGTATTTTCTGAAAAAAAAATTTCCTATCCGGCTGTTAGGCGGATGCTTCCATGAATGAAATAATATTTTTATATTTCCTTTTTTTTGCCCTAGGTTTCACAAACAATAAATTCCGTGTTTGTAAAACGCACCCCTTCCTCAACTTGTTGCATGCCGTAATTTTTTATGACTAAAAATTATTGACATATTTTCTCTTGGCAGAATAATAATGGCAGCCAGAATTCCAGTGAATGCTTCAAGCCGAACAAAAAGAAAGGTGGAACTCGCTCTTGCTGAATGCGGTGATATTGATTCTGAAGTAGATTCCGAAGATTCGTATGTCCCTGATGAAGCGGATATGGTATTTTCACACCATGACATCAATTTAGTGGACGAATGTGCGGAATCAGAAGAGGATATTGATGAAGAGAAAGTTCAGCCTCGAAGAAAGAAACAGCCATACACACAAACCTCAGGCGGAAACGTAGATGCTCTTTTTCAATAATCCGTGAAATATTACGGAAATAAAAAGTGTTTTGCATTGAACAATAGTTCTGTGATCAGTGCCATGCAAGCGGTGAAATGTAACATAACAAAAGTTCGTCTATCTAAGCCGGAAGGTCCAGCACATATGTTTGGTAAAACAGCAACTTCCAGAAAAGACTGGAACATTTCGTTTACACCTGATATAATATGTATTGTGGTGAAACATAATAACCCATAACTGGATAAAATGAGCAGTAAAATACAAAACAAAATACCAGTGTTTTACAAAGACGCAGACGAAGAATAAATAAATGTTTTGATTGGTTTTATATTGTAGTGTTACATTTTAAAACTATCAGGAGAATCTTTACGGTCTCTTGATAGTTTTAAAATCTCAAATTCAGACACAGGGAGACAAATTTGTTGTGGAATCAAGACAAATACCAGATGCTGTATGTTGATTAGGGCAACCAGATTTCATGATATTCATACCCGAGAAATCTGAGAAAGAACAGACAAATCAGCATGCATTTCAGACATGTTCAACATTTTCATCTCCAACTGTCAAAATAATTATTCGCTCGGTGCTCATGCTACTATTGACGAAACCCTCGTACAATACCACGTTGGTTTCAAAATATACATGCCTAAAATGCCGTCAAAGTATGGCATGAAGATGATGTTCCTTGCAGATATACTAAATGCTTACCTCTATAATGCCTACATCTACGCTGGCAAAGAGAGTGATGCATCCTCACTAACACCAGAAGAAAAATTGGCAATTCCTTCCAAGCTGTCATTCGCCCTACAAAACACATTCAAGGAACCAATCAAATTATTTCTTTTTACAGCTGGTACAAGTAAGTGGCATTATAATAAAAACTATTGAATAATAAATTGACTTTGTTTGGAACATGAAAAAAAATCAAGCCTCAAATTCCACTGGAATTTCTTCCAAACAAGAATAGAAACGTTGAGTCAAGCATATATGGTTTTACAAATAACCTCACAGAGATTTTCCATGTCCTGAAAAATGTCAGGGAGTGGTTTTGTCCTGTATGCATCATGCTGACTATATTGACGCTCAGAATAACAAGTCAGGGATGATATCATTTTATAACTCCAATAAATCTGGAGTTGACATGCTGGATATGAAATGCAGCACTTATTCAGCGAACCCCCGAGCAAAGTGGTGGCCACTTGTTACTTTAGTAGCTGTAAATAAGGCCTCCGAGCACCAGGGAAAGGGTAAGAGGTGCCAAGATGCTGCGTCCATCATCTTGGATGATTTCTCGGCATCCATCTTGTTTCCATATGCCATCTTATGTCCTTGACCGTGATATTTGTTGACCATCTGGTTTATGGTTGCCATCTTGTTTCCTGTCACTATCTTTTTACCTCTCACCATCTTATTTCCTGCCGTCATATTGTTTCCAGTCGCTATCTTGTTCTCATCTGCCAAATTGTTTCTAGTTACCATCTTGTTTCTAGTCGCCATCATGTTTCTGCCAGCAAACTTGATTCCATATACCATTTTGTTTTGCGACTTTATTGTGTTTTCGAAAGCCATGTTGTTTCTCTCTTTGTCCTCCAGATTTCTGCTAGAGTGTTCCATTGGCATCCGCCATGTTTGTTGCTGGCTAAGAGCGCTGTTGTCGCTCTCGTACGGCCACCATGTTGGTTCCCTCATCGACTGCTAGAGTACTACACTATTGCATGGCAAGTTTTTTTATGACAGCTGTAGTGCACCTGATTACTCATCTTCGTTCAACCTTTCCATCTTTGAAACTGGAGTTGACCACCAGGAGTGCCGCTATTTTTATTTAATTTCCATAATTCAAAATATCATCTGGAAGAAGGCGGGATAGAAATGCTGGACCTTACGTCGGCATGCAAACACCTTAGACCACTCGGCTATCGGTGCAGGTAGGGAAGTAAAGTTTTAAATTTAGTATACACATTGCAACATCATCACCATTTCCATCATCGCCATTCATACCAGATTTTATAATAAATTTTATTACAAATAATATGTCCCTTGATGTGGACAAGTCTCAATGAGACTGATATGATAAACATAAATATGTCATCTCAGTACATATGCTCTTATATTTATTTTATTGTAGTTAAACATGATTTATTTAATTCGCATTATGTTAAAATGTTTTTAAAAGTAAGGTATGTCGTAGAAGGTGGGCAAGGAGGAGACAGAATTTTTTTTGTGTTCATCTGCATAGGTTATCTTTATTCACATCAAACAACATGTACTACCAACATCAAACAAAATGTACTACCAATTAAAAGGAGATCAAGTTGGTGTAGTATTTATACTACTCTCCTTCCACATAGGTGAACTGGATTCGATTCCCAACAGAGTCGCTCCCGGATTTTGGCACGTGGGAATTGTGCCAGACGCTGCCACTGGTCGATGGGTTTTCTTGTGGATCTCCAATTTCCCCCACCCTTTAATTCTGGCACTCCTTCATACTCATCTAGCTTTGCACTCATGGATTCTCAAGACCTCGATGTTAAGAGGAGCCCAAAAGTCTTCACTGACTCACTAATTAAAAACCCTGGGAAGAAAAATTACAAGGTAATAAAAAATATTTTCCATACATTAAAATTATATTAACATGTGTCCACTTGACAAACCTATTCCAAAATAATTGTATATATACAAACAACGAAAAGTCACCATAAGATGAATTCAGTGGTCCTCATATTGAAAGACATTACTAAGCCTACCATACTAGACGAACCAACTTGGTTCATAATTAAATAAAAACACATTTTGTCCTCGCAAGCATGTTTACAGAATACTAGTAAAAGAAGAGACTTGGCCATGTGTACCCCTAACATTAGGGTAAAATACCAATGAAAATATTTTTCATTATTGAAACATATGTTGTAGAATATAATGTTTGTGTTGGGGAGAGAGTTGTGTGGCGAGAGTACACATTTCAAGCATTTTTATGAGGAAGCTTAGTTTTCGAGATATAAGTAAAAATACCAGTATTAAATCAGTCCGATGTACGACATACGGACCATAGTGATATTCGTTAGTCATAGTGGTACGAAGACTATGCTTAAAATAATACTATATACGAGATGAATATTCACCAACACAGAATACTATAAAAATTATGTATAATATTTTTAATATTAGGTTTTTTAAATTTGTTATTTATAATGCTAGGAGTATGATCTGCTATAATTAATTAATCAGCTCATCACACATATTTTCATTATGCTCATTTCAAATGCGATATTGCTCACACCATAAACATTTTATTGTAAAATATAAATTTTTTTAATGTATGTGTTAACACATTTTTGACATATTGTTACATATCTTTCGTGGTAGCTGTAATAATAAAGCTTTGAAAACTATGGTGCTACTACTGCGTTGTCCTCGAAATTAAAACCTAAGGAGGCATTTCATATCTGCACATAGAATCCCGCTTTTGCTATACAAAACTATGCAAAACATTGGAATGCTTGGTTATCCCTCCGATTAAAAATAACCGTATTTTTCGTACGAAATATATACATCCTTTTCTTCCGCCCCTTTCTCCTCCTCAAGCCATGATATATTATGTGTTCTAAAAACTATATTATAAAAAATTATGGAATACATTGCTATAATTTACACACCACCATATGTCAACTCATTCTCAACGACACTTCGCCCATCCATTGTAATTAGACACATGAAACATGAAACCAAAACGATTTCACGTAATACGGTATATGAAGTACTGTGTCTAGGTGTCAATATTTACGAATCGGTGAGATAAATCCACATATTTAGACTTTAGCAAACACTCGCATTCCTGAACAAGTAAAAGATTTATGCTTATAAATGGAAACAAGTTATAAGGTTATATATATTTAGTTTTAAATATTATCTGCATGTATTACAATTTTTGTCAGTTAGTTCTAGAACTAAAAGCTCACTTACTTATAAAACAAATTACAGCTATGCTAATCAACATTTAAATGCCGCTTGCCCATAAATTTTGATTTTTTTATCAAAAATAACAATAATTATATAATCTTTCTAAATATATATCGGGTAAGGAGGCATCGCGACGCATGCATTTCAACTATGTATGTACTATGCTATCAGTCGTCCCAAAATATAAAGAGAAGAACATAAAACTGGTGTCACTGTGTCACATTCACAGATGACCTGGATATCACGGAGGCATCCTATAGCTATCCATACGGACTGAACAGAAGCTCAGACCACAATGTCTGTCTTGCTTTTCATGCATAGTTATAATGTACCCCACATACCAATAAAACCGCTCCCCACTTACAATTATGTTGATTATATCCCTTTTCAAAAAGTTTTTTGTATTGTCCATATTTACGCATTTGATTTTACACTTTCATTCATCAAATATCTCGTGTTCCCTGGTAGTGAAGTTGCAGTATTGTGAATAATACATCGTGAGTTCAGTCAGCCCAATAGTTTCATGGAAAATACTGCACGATACATAAAATTTCTGTGTTACATATTTAAGTCTTACCCTCATAATGTGGCAACCTCCAGATTAAGGAGATAACTTACTTGATCATTCTGTGTCTCAGACACATATTTTCAAAATGATGGTCACGTAAATATTTCTAGTTAGTGAACCCTGTCATTTAAAACATTGGACTGATTATATCTGAAGTTGATGCTCTTAATCCTACTTCCGTGACAAAGTTTATTGCATGCTAACTTCATTTTAAGAGTTTTTATGAATTCGAATATCGCGTAACTCACATGTGTATTTAAATGGTCTTGAAACGGTTTCACATTTTTCTGGTTTCGTGTCTAATGAAATTGCTCTCAATGAGTCGTCAACGCCTACCTACCATCTAAGCTTAAATAACTTAGCTAAAAATTATTTGCACGCATGTAGTGGAAAGTAGGCTCATTAGTTATCACTAACGCCTTTTATAAAATAGGTATGACTCGACTCATCGTTTTCCGAGTTATAACAAAAATGTGTATGGCTTATGTGGTGTTACCTTACAAAATGCCACACATAGGAGGTTATATGCCTTCGATAAATACTACTAAAATACGAAATTTGATCTAAATTTATCAAAAGATATGGTAGATAAAGGAATTAAACTTTTAGCACTTATATGGCCGCCGTTTCGAACATAAGTGCCTTACCCATTTAAATCGCATAATTTTACATGTCCTTAAATATAATTACTTATGTGTCGATTTTGGCGAGAATGGGTAGGCTAGTTTCCGTGCTAGAACTTAAAAATTTATTTTCTCATGTAGTGCTATATTCAAAAATGGCACACGATTAACACCATCCCTTTCTAAATTCATGGATTACATAAAGCACTGTCAGTAGTACAATATAGAGAAGTATTGCACAAGGGAATAGAGAGTAGGCGGCAGGCGCTGGCCGGCCAACATCATGCTCTGCTATTCCGGTCGATCGGCGGCCATATTAAATCTAACTGAACTTTGGCCTTGACCCATGACTATGACCTTCACCCTGTGCTCGTGACCTTGAAAGATCTTCATCCAAAAAACTGCAAAGAAAATTTAAAACAAAAAAAATTAATGAAAAAATTAATAAAATAAAAAATTTATTTAAAGAATTATTTATAGATTTACATGTAGGATGCCCGGGGTTCGATGACCAGTGGATGGATCGACTAAGCTTCCGACATGACCGGCCCTCGCCAGGTCGACCAGTATCCATATCATCAGCCATGTTAGATGTCGGTGACTTTTACCTTTGACCTTAACTCTGGTGACCTAAAAGCCAAAAAATTCTAAAAAACACATATATTCCTAAAAAATCTAAAAAATTTCTAAAAATTTGTATATAAATTACTATTAAAAATTAGCTTAAAAACTTACATTTCCAGATGTTCCCTCCAACACCACCTTTGCCAATTTATTTTATGGGTTATTTGATTGTTCAAATACTTGCCTTAGCAATATAGTCGGCAGCCCGCCACCCCCTCACCAAACATTCTATCGTATGCAGTCATCTTGGTTTTTTCAATTGTCATTGGTTTATTTATTGCTGGAGGGTGCATTCAAGAATTTCATATGTTTATTTATACATCACTTAGGTGGCGCTAGTGTATTAATAATCGATATCACCACAATGCAGATTGTCAATTTAGTCACAAGGCGGCAGCCATATTTGTTTATATTTTTAATGTAGAGGATGCGCTGTTGGCGCCCTCCATGTTAGATTCTTTTTTCAACACAAAGTGGCGTCAATTTCTCGATTTTTCTGCTAGGCGAGCTGTTAGCAGCCACTCAATCTCTCGGTTCAGCCGCCAGACGAGCTGTCGACACTCACATTTATTTATAGATATAGAATATCTGTAATCTTCATCCTATTAAAAAAAATATTTTTCCAATTAGCAGTATACCAACATGCATGATGCGGGACCATGACTACCTGCATAAATAATTAAAACAATATTTTTTATTAAAAATGTAATGTTCTTCAATTAAAAAAGCATTTTTATTCAACTATTTATCCTTACATATCGTACAATGGCACAATATAAACAATTTTAAATAAGTTTGTTTTATTTTTGTGACTTTTTAATTTTAACTAACTTATTGCCAATAAGATAAACATGAAATAAAACACTATTTTATTCACTGGCATTTTTATTCAATTAATTTAATACAGACCTTCAGTGACTCCAAATTCTATTACAATATTCTTAGATTTATATATGCATCTCAATATATGCAACTTTGTTGTAGGTTACAGTCTTTTACGCATCTCGCCATTCACGCTTGTGTTGTCCTTGTACGAAAACATCGTGACATTTATTACACCACCACACTGTGCAGTGCAGATTATGTAGGTAACTACACTTTTGAGGGCATGTACCTAAGTCACAAGCGACCTGCTTGCGGCAAACCTGATAGCGAGGTGGTGATGAGAAATGCACTTCACCTTTACAGATCTTTGCATGTCTAAGTAAATAGTCGGTACGGCTGAACTGCTTACCGCACCTGTCACAGTAATATAACATGCGATAGGGATTCTTGGCACAATGAAACTTTCATGGTGCTGTACACCGTAGCCGAAAGCAAATGTCTTATCACAAAGTGACACTCATGACGACATAGTGGTTCAGGCAAAGACTCGGATGGGCCTGTTGGAGATGTAGGTGCTAGAGCTGAAGAAGCAGGTAATGCCAGAAATGGTGTTTTATGTACCTCAGCTGAAATTTTTATGGCTCCATTGGAGATTTTGTAGGCGTCACAGCTGAAGAAGTCGATGGTATTGTACCATCTGTAGATGATCGTGCTGCATTGGTGGCAGTAGATGATTTTGTGATGTTGGTGTCACAGCTGAAGTAGTTGATGGCACCATACCAATCTGAAACAATGGCACTGCATTGGTGTAATTAGATGTTGCTGGTGATGTAGGCATCACATCTGAAGAAGTCGATGGTGCTGGCAAAACAGGAGACATCTTACTCGAAGAATATATCGATGGCCAGAAACCATTGGCGGACATTGTTAACTCCACTTTAATGTTACTGGCCATGGATTGCCTGGCATAGAAGGTAGCCATAACGATCCACTTTTCACATTAGCCATTGTCAAACTAAGCCTCTCAGCTGACCCCCTCCCTCCCAAATTGCTTTTGATGTATGCATATGCAAACAGTATGAGGTAATTTTGACTTAGAACCAATCGTATTACTCCATTAATACATTTTTCGGACATAAACCAGCTAATCACGAGATTCCACGTGATTAAAGCTGGCCAATCGCATGCGGGCACCCAGACATCACGTGCAGGCAGGTAGGCTGTCTTTACGTGTTCATAATTATTATATTTAATATTGGAACCACATACACAAAGAGCCCGAAATATCCAAATTGCAGGCGAGACTGATAGACGCATTAAAATACTATTAAGACAAAAGCATAATTAATGAAGGGAATTCAAGTCTTATCACAGAAGTAAAATAGAGAGACGTGCTGTCGTAATCTTAGCTCACACACACGTCTAGCCGCGCTGCACCAGGTGTTGAATTGGACTTTGCCTTATCGCACTGTCAGCAGGAGTGGTGATGGGAGACTGCGGAAGCTTGTCGCTCCAGCAGTATATTTTACTTCTCACTCAAGCCAACTATCATTCAAAGGATAAAAAATACATATTATATCTGCACACACAAGCTAACAACAGGGGAAAAGCATGTTCAAGGGGACCCAGGCTGGATTCTCGACTCGATCGGACGAATTTAATTTTTTCAAAATCACTCCACTTGAATGCCAGGAAGATTTCTTGGCCGAGTCTATACTTGTTCCCGTTTGTCCTAGCAACTCGATCCGTCTCAAAAGGGTGTAAACTTAACAATTTTTTAAATTATAATTTTAGATTGCACACCACCTAAAAAAATTAAATTTTAAACTACTATTTTACGAGAATCGAGTAGACAGAAAGTAATAAAATATATGTATATATGTCAATTATAAGAGAAAGGGGTTGCACCATTATCTCTCGCATCAAATCCGCGACATCAGAAATTCATAACAACAAGTCATCCTCGTTTCAAAAAAATAAAAATTTTAAAAAATTATATAAAAACTAAAATCGCTCATGTAATGCAGGCAAATATGCAAATATTAATGTAAATATCGCCATATTAAGCACAAACATTTAGTTAATATCAGAAATCACTTGCATTTTTCAGGCACACCGAGAAACCATTTTGCATTTTACAAGTGTTTAAAGCTACCATTTTGCACCCGATTCGTTGTTGGACATTCTCACAACACTAGGAATATATACCGAAACGGGTCATTATTATTCTCTTCCTAGCCCAGTGAACGAGACCTTTCATCTGCTGATGCATATACATAGAAATACTTCCACGCCCACATACATAGAGTTCAATTAGTGTTAAACCGTTTGGAAAAAAAACGAACAGAATATTCAATCAGCACGCTTCCACAAAAAAGTGTGTAAACGTACTTTCAAGAATAAAAGATTTAACCCTTGCTGTGCCGGGAAAACGTAAGGCATTTTTGCACCAAAAAAATATAAAAACTTGCATGAAACCCAGTTAATGGAAGGGAAAACCGGCCTTCAATTACATAAATAGGAGGGGGGAAAACGCCCATTAACGAACGTATGATTATACACATCATGACCAGAACAGTGTTATATATTTATGGTTCTGAATCAATGCGATATTCTGACGTAAAAAAAACTAAGTATTTTTAGTTGTGTTAATCTTACACCTTCAGAAGAAACGTCTATGTTTACACATAGAGGATCTGACCATTAAAAAAAAAAGAACTGTTAGTCCCCTAATATTATTATTATTATTTTTAGATTAACACAGTATGCTACGTAATATCAGAGCTGAACACCGATTTTAAAATAGTCCTTAGTTCATTATGAGCCTGCAGATATACCAGTGTATCATAGACATGCAAGTGATAAATTTTCAAAAGAACAGATGCGAGAGCCAACTTGATTATTATAGATGTTCATTTTTGCGACAAACTTCGTGACCCTCTATAATGCCCAGGAAGAGTTATGATGTTTGCTAACATGCTTGTGCTATATCAGCCTCTCATGATGCCACGATGATAAAAAATCTCGTGTTTTGCAAACTTATAGGCAATAAATTTTCGAAAAAATGTTTAACATACCCTTGTTTTCACACATGAGATTTATAACCCTCGCAAAATTAATAAAATATCAGTCGGCAGGATTCAGTCATCAGGAAGCAGGAGTCTGTCTACAGGAGTGAGTCAGCAGGAGTGAGTCGGCAGGAGTGAGGCGGCAGGAGTGAGGCGGCAGGAGTGAGGCAGCAGGAGTGAGGTGGGCAGGAGTGAGGCGGCAGGAGTGAGGCGGCAGGAGTGAGGCAGCAGGAGTGAGGCGGGCAGGAGTGAGGTGGCAGGAGTGAGGCGGCAGGAGTGAGGCAGCAGGAGTGAGGCGGGCAGGAGTGAGGTGGCAGGAGTGAGTCGGAAGGAGTCAGTTTGCAGGAGTCTGTCTACAGGAGTCAGTCGGTAGTAGTCAGTCTGCAGTAGGCAGTCTACAGGAGTCACTCTGTAGCAGTCTGTCGAGAGTGAAATATGCTTGATGTTGAAATAATTTTGCGACATAATACTTGATATACCAATATATTTCATACATTTTTTGTTATAAATAATTAAGTTCATATACAAAGAAGATTTTTTTCTTCAAACACATCTGACAAAATTATTCAAAACTTTATCGACGACTACACACATCAGGCACTTATGTTCCAGGTTGGCTTCCTAGTCACCGGGTCGTGCTTACGAGTAAATGTCTTCGACCGGGGCAATTTCACAGGGTCAGTTGGACTGCTCTGTTTGTGTGGTTCGTATATATAATAATGATAGGCAGTTAAAGCCTGCTTACCTGCTTTCATGTGATGTCTTAATGCCCGCAAGCGATTGGCCAGCTACAATCACGTGGAAACTCGCTGGTTAGCTAATCGATGCCCGAACAATGCATTAATGGAGTACTATTGTTGATTCGATGTCAATATGATGTCATAGGTCTTGCATACACATACATTGAGGGGAAAAAATTCATGGGATAGCAATATGCAAATATACAGATGGCAGTAGTATCGTGTACAAAATATTTAAATGGGCAGTGCATTGGGTGGGCTTTCATTTGAATTCAAGTGATTCATATGAAAAGGTTTCTGTGGTGATTATAGCCGTACGACGGGAATGAACAAACTTTGAACGCGGAATGGTAGTTGGAGCTAAACGCATGGGACATTCCATTTCGGAAATGGTTAGGGAATTCAACATTCCGAGATTCACAGTGTCGAGATTGTGCCGAGAATACCTAATTTCAGGCATAACCTCCCACCATGGCCAACGCAGTGACCGACCGCCTGCACTTAATGACCGAGACCAACGATGTGTGCGCAGAATGGTCAGTGTAAACAGACAAGCAACACTGCCTGAAATAACAGCAGGAATCAATGTGGGACGTACAACGGACGTGTCCGTTAGGACAGTGCGGCGAAATTTGGCTTTACTGGACTGTGCCAGCAGAAGATCGACTCGAGTGACTTTACTAACATCACGACATCGCCTGCAACGGCTCTCTTGGCCTCGTGAACATATCGGTTGTACCCTAGACGACTGGAAAACCGTGACTTGGTAAGATGAGTCCCGATTTCAGTTGATAAGAGCTGATGGTAGGGTTTGAGTGTGGCGCAGACCCCACGAATCCATGGACCCAAGTTGTCAACCAGGAACTGTGCAAGCTGGTGGCTCTATAATGGTGTGGGCTGTTTTTACAAGGAATCGACTGGGACCTATGGTCCAACTGAACCGATCTTTGACTAGAAAAGGTTATGTTCAGCTACTTGGAGACCACTTGCAGCCATTCACGGACTTCATGTAGCCAAACAACGATGAACTTTTTATGGATGAGAATGCGCTATGTCACCGGGTCACAACTGTTCGCGATTGGTTTGAAGAACATTCTGGACAATTGCAGCGAATGATTTGGCCACCAAGATCGCCCGACATTAATCCCATAGAACATTTATGGGACATCGTCGAGAGGTCAGTTCGTGCACAGAATCCTGCACCGGCAAAATTTTCGCAATTATGGACGTCTATAGAAGCAGTCTGGCTCGATATTTCTACCGGGGATTTGCAACGATTTGTTGAGTCCACGCCACGTCGAGTTGCTGCATTTCGCCTGGCAAAAGGAGGTCCGACACGATATTAGGAGGTATCCCGTGACATTGTCGCCTCAGTGTATATTATAAGCAATTGGGGGACAGCTAGGAGCTTACCATGACAATGGCTCATGTGAAAGGTGGATTGTTTCGGCTAGTTTCTATGCCAGGTTTTCGAAGGCCTGTTATGTTAAAGTGGAGTAGATATTGATTATCCTCCAATGGTTTCTCGCCATCGTTTTCTTCATCGAGTGAGATGTCTCCAGTTTTACCAGCACCATCGACTTCTTCAGCTGTGGTGTCTACATCACTAACAGCATCTACTTCCACCAGTACAGTATCATCGTTTCAGATTAGTATCGCACCATCGTGTTTTTCAGCTGTGACACCTACATCTTTACCAACATCGACAGCCACCACTTTAGCACAATAATTTACAGATGCTACAGTACCATCAAATTCTACAGCGGTCATGCCTACGAAATCTTCCATAGAGTTATCGAACTTTACAGCTGAGGTACCCAGAACACCATCGATGGTGTTAAATGCATCTTTAGCTTCAGCACCTACATTTCCACAAGGCCCATCCTAGTCTTTGCCTGAACCACTACGTCGTCATCAGTGTAACTTTTGTGATAAGACATTTGCTTTCGGCTACGGTCTACGGCACCATGAAAGGTTTCATTGCGCCAAGAATCCCTGTCGCATGTTAAATTTGTGTGCCGGTTGCGGTAAGAAGTTCAGCCGCACCGACTATTTACTTAGACATGCAAAGATTTGTAAAGATGAAGTGCCTTTCTCATCACCACCTCGCTATCAGGTTTGCCGCAAGCAGGTCGCTTGTGACTTAGGTACATGTTCTCAAATGTGGAGTTACCTACATAATCTGCACTGCATAGTGTGTTGGTGTAATAAATGTCACGATATTTTCGCATAATGACAACACAAGCATGAATGGCGAGATGCGTAAAAGACTGTAATCTACAACAAAGTTGCATATATTGAGATGCATTTATAAATTGAAGAATATTGTAATATATTTTGGAGGGCATGAAAAACTACATTATATAGTGTTTTATTTCATTTTAATCTAATATGCCATTATGTTATTACAATTTAAAAGACAAAAACATAAAATTAATTTAATTAAAAAGTATTATATAAAATATTATTGTAAATACGATTATATAATTGAATAAAACTTACTTTTTAAAATGGAACAACTTTGAACTTTTAATAAAAAAATATGCATTTAATAATGTGTAAAGGTAGTCAATATCCCGATTCATGCATGCAAGTATACTGCTAATTGGAAAAATTATTTTTTTAATAGAATGTAAATTATAGATATCTTATGCCTATAAAAATTTGTGTATGGCGACAGCTCGCTTGGTGGATAAACCGAGAGAGTTAGTGGCTGCTGATAGTTCGCCTAGCAGCGAAATCGAGAAATTAATGCCACCTATGATTTGAAAATAGAATCTAACATGAAGGGTGCCAACAGCGAAACCTAAACTTAAAAAATATAAATAAACATGGCTACCACCTGGTGGCTAAATCAACAACTCACATGGGGGTGATATCGATAATTAATACACTATCATCACCTAGGTGATGTAAAAGTATACATATCTAATTCAATATGGCATCCTCCTGCAATGTATTAACAATGACAAACGAAAAAACCAAAATAACTGCTTACGATAGAATGAATGATGATGGGGATTGAGGGCTGCTGACTAATAAGCTTAGGAAAGTATTAAAACTAATTAATATGCAATAAAAAAATTGGCAAGGGTGGTGGTATAGGGACCTCGGGAAATGTAAGATTTTTATGTACATTTTTAAAAAATAATTTTTTATATAAATATTTTTAACATTTTTTAGATTTTTAGGAATTTTTTGGATTTTTTAGAATTTTTTTTTGTTTCAAAGTTATCGGTGTCAATGTCACCGACATCTAACATGGCTGACAAGATGGACACTGGTCGACCTGCCGACGGCTGATCATGTCGGGAGCTTATTCGATCCACCTATCATCGACCCCCGACCTCCTACGTGTAAATAGTTGCCATAGTTGACTTATAAGCGCACATCAAAGTCGAAATGTTACAGTATCGTATAAAACCTAACAACAGCAAAAAATTAATTAACAGCGCAAGTAAAGACAATTAGCTACTTCAGGAACCTTTTGTGATTACACAGTGGAACGTATGTGTAGTGTGTAAACATTGTTGATAGGTTAAAATGTGTACAACATAGACAGTTTACAAATAAAACAAATTTTCTCAAAGTGATTAAAGAGGTTTCCTGATGTAGCTCAGTGATTTTACTTTCACTGTACTTCATGTCGTTGCTGTGATTATGTTAGATAGTACTGTTAGTATCAACACAAAATAGTAACAGGCGACTTAGACATGCGCTTACACATAAACAAAGACATCTAAACATGTCTTATTTTGCGGAAAATGACAATTAATCTAATGTCTATATGTTGAGCAGTGTGTGGCACAATTAAAGACTTACTATGTTGCCTGCAAGTACCCATGAACAACTGGGTATGTGCCACAGATACGGAAACTTGATTCGGGCCGTCCGCGCACACGGCGCACAGTTCGGTTTGAGGAGGAGGTGCTGGCACGTGTTGAGAAGCTGCCGTCTACAAGCACACGTGAGGTGGCACGTGAGTTGACCAGCGACTACTGCAGTGTCTGGAGGGTTTGGAATGAAGAACTGCTACAACCATTTCACTACCGGAAGGTACAGGCATTACATGCAGACGACTATCACCATCGTACCCAAGTCGCGCTATGGTATCCGGAACAGTGTAACAGTAGTCCTGGGTTTGCATCACGTATCCTGTACACAGATGAAGCGCTTTTCACGCGTGATGGGATGTAGAATGTACATAACATGCATGTGTGGTCCGATGGCAAACCGCATGCCACTCACACGTCTGGCTACCAGGTACGGTTTTCTGTGAGTGCGTGGTGCGGTTTAGTAGGCGATATGTTACTTGGACCACACTTTCTACCACAATGGCTGATCGGAGATGCGTACGTGGTATTTCTGCAGGAAACATTAACGGAATAGCTGCAAGCTGTCCCGCTTGACATTCACCGACGTATGTGCCTACAACATGACGGTGCGCTGGCACACGTCGCAATAAGTGTGCGCAAGTACTTAAATACACAGTTTGGTGGTCACTGGATTGACCGCGGAGGTCCAGTGCCGTTACCTGTAAGATCACTGGATCTAACGCCACTGGATTTTTTCGTGTGTGGGACTACATTAAATCGCGTGTGTATGCGATACCTGTGGTATCAGAAGAGGACCTCGTTCAGAAAATAATCGCTCCTGCCGACCACATCCGAGTGATGAACGGTGTATTCCGAAATGTGCGTCGGTCGATGTCTCGGAGTTGCAATGCCTGNCAGTGCCGTTACCTGTAAGATCACTGGATCTAACGCCACTGGATTTTTTCGTGTGTGGGACTACATTAAATCGCGTGTGTATGCGATACCTGTGGTATCAGAAGAGGACCTCGTTCAGAAAATAATCGCTGCTGCCGACCACATCCGAGTGATGAACGGTGTATTCCGAAATGTGCGTCGGTCGATGTCTCGGAGTTGCAATGCCTGTATTGCAGCAGGTGGTATGACGTTCGAACAGTTCTTATGATCTTGCAATTATTGTGGGGTACGTTACTTTCGAAGTTCTGGTCACTATGTCCCTCTGGTGCTAACTCTGCACCGCTACATGTGTGGTAAGAGTTGCCTATGTCACAGGCATAACACATTATCTGTTTCGAACATTAAACATCCATTTCTTGAGAGGCATGGGGTGTAGCATATTGTCACAGGTAAACATTTGTTGATACAATTACCATACTACTTACGTACTGTAAGCCTATAAATGTGTGGTACGGGTTTTTTACAATGTAGCGTGGTCTACGTGTTAAGGACTGTAATGCTGGACCGAATATTCATGTGTGTTTTGAGCGAAAACGATGGTTCTTACGCACTTGCAACAAGAGGGCCATATTTTTTACGTGACACTGCTGAATATGTCAGCATCAAACGTTCCATAATCGCGACGGTACAAAAGTAGCATAATATAAGAGGGTGACCATCCCTGTTATTTTCATTACCGAGGAAGGTATAAACACATGTTGGCTGTAGGTTAAGGATCCCAATAACAAAAAACAATGTTCGGAGTATTGTCATTTAATGTCACTTAGTTTCCGATATTTTGGGAGATTACTGTTTTCAAATATGATTTTCAAGGTGTCATTCCTCCCTTAATATTGAATTAGGTACAAAGTGCCCTTCATATTTTCTACTTACTTTTTTATTAGGAATCACCTCCTGGAATTTGCCGATGACTTTTAGAGACACGTTGTGTGTATATATATATATATATATTTACTGTAAGGGCCAAAAGTGATTTGAAATATTGGCTTCTTGGCCGGTGCAGTGCGCGAGCCTGTGGCAATAAATTATGCTCAGGCTTGTGAAGAATGCGGGTTTTTCTTCCCGCAGGGGCGCACTGGAGAGAGAGTAGCCACCCGGCATTTTACCTGCCAGGAGGCTTGGAAATTAAAAAGAGTGTGCTTCGAGCCAGGACCAAGGACAGTTTTGTTAGCAGCTAAGGCAGTTATGTACTGAAACAGATGCGATGTTGTAGAGTGTACTGGCGAGAACATTAGATGAGAAATGAGTGCCCGCTCTACTAGGGCGAGTCGTCATTTTTGTGACCAGCTTTCCCCGCCTCGCTATCCAAAGAACCCCGTAAGCCCCATTAGCGTGGCGGTGGACTTACAACATTTATATATACACTTAAGAGTCAAAACAACTGGTATAGGCGTGAGTATGCAAATAACAGAGGTATGGAACCAATCAGAGTAACGCGATGAGGTCGGCAGCTAGATCGGTTACTGCTGCTACAATGGCAGGTTATCAAGATTTAAGTGATTTTGAACGTGGTGTTATAGTCGGCGCACGAGAGATGGGACATAGTATCTCCGAGGTAGCGATACCATTTGGATGTTCGCGTACGACCATTTCACGAGTGTACTGTGAATATCGGGAATCCGGTAAAACATCACATCTTCGGCATCGCTGCAGCCGGAAAAAGATCATGAAAGAACGGGACAAACGATGACTGAAGAGAATCATTAAACGTGACAGACGTGCAACCCTTCCTCAAATTGGGGCAGATTAGATTTGTGGACTGCTCTGCAGGATTCATGGTGTGACTTGCCTCCTGCATACCTTCAGACATTAGTCGAGTCCATTCCACGTCGTCTTGCGGCACTTCTGCGTGCTCATGGGAAGGGGGGGGNGGGGGGGCCCTAAACGATATTAGGCAGGTGTTCCAGTTTTTTTGGCTCTTCAATGTATAAATATAGTCATAATTGTGACACACTTATTTTCGGAATATTTGCTGCAGATTACTTTTTATCTTATGCTGCAATATATACAAAACTACGTAATCTAATTGATCTAAACTATGTATAATGTCAGTATACCACCATCGAATGTGCTAATACATAAATTTTATGCCTTCCATATATGAAGATTGTCACATGAAAAATATGAATATTTTATGCCTTTATTAATGGATCAATCAAATGATTTTCANTCCATATATGAAGATTGTCACATGAAAAATATGAATATTTTATGCCTTTATTAATGGATCAATCAAATGATTTTCATCAAATTCCTCTCACAAGTAGCACTATACTAGGATATTTAAATTTACAGGTTTAAAGTGGTTCAGTAACGTATTAAAAAAATTATGGCACTGCAAATATCTAANACTAGGATATTTAAATTTACAGGTTTAAAGTGGTTCAGTAACGTATTAAAAAAATTATGGCACTGCAAATATCTAAGTTTAGTAACTTCTACCATTCGAAATATTAGATTGATTAAATTCGAAGTTGATGCTCTAATCCGACCTCCTTAATGCCGTTGATTGCACGCTAGCTTATGGGACGAGGTTTTCTGGGTTCGAGTTCCGGGTGAGGCACGCGAGTATTTGAAATTGGGTGTCTAATGTTGCATTTGTTTCTGGTTTCATCTCTTATGATATAGCTTGCAATGAGACGTTAAGTTTTACCTACCAGTTAAGCTTATTTAACGATGTTTTTAAAGGTAATTACCATACCACTTTACCAATTTTATCCAAATTTTATATACTGAAAATTTTAACTACAAGCATGATATATACCTACAAATAGTGAGTTTGTCAGTCATTTTGTAAGGTAGGGCTAAATGAATTATTAAAGTTTTTGTGTAATATCTCGAAAATCAATTTACAGATTGCTACCAAATTTATCAAACAAGTAGTCCAGCGGCAGCTGATATATACAATAATGATAAACGTTTGTAATACACTTATTTTTAATATGGCCACCATTGAACTATTTTAGCAGATTATGCTATATCTTTGAAATCGTGAAATCAATTCCAACTTAACTTTGTATTCTGAGGGTATTTATATCAATCTCCAATTTGTCTACACAGACCCTCTTTTGTCCTCCATAATGTAAGATTGTACCACATGAATAAATATAAATTTTATGTCATATCTCGGGAAACAATTGACCGATTCCTACCAAATATGGCAAACAAGTAGTACTGCGGTAGGTTATGTTAACTGGTATGTTTTAGGTTTGTGAAACACTTGTTTTCATAATGGCGGCTTTATTGCTATTTTAGTTTATTATGTATGGCATATCGTCGAAAACATGTAATTAATTAAAATGAAACTTTTTATGCTGGATGTATATTTTACAGCCATGAAATTTGCCCACACAAAATCTCTTTTGTCCGCCAATTTGTAAAACATTGTCACATGACAAATAAAAATCACCTGATATATCCGGAAAAATTCCGATCTATACCAAATTTGGCAAGTAAGTAACACTAGAGCAGGAAATATAAGCTGATAACCTCTGAGAGAGTAAGACATACATGTTTTCATAATGGCAGCCATATAAAAATTTTAGCTCTGAATTTTTTTTATGAAACTACAAAACCAATTTTCTCTTAACATTGTATCCTGGCAGTATCAATTAAATACATCACAATAGTCAATGCAAAGCTTAATTAAGAGCCATTTTGTAAAATAGTCATACATGAAATAATCACATTTTTATATCGTATCTCGGAAAACAATAAAATGATTTCTTTCAAATTTGGCAAAGTTGTAGTACTGTGGTAGTCCATAATATTTTATGTGTTTTAAAAGTGTAAGTCTCTTATCTCCTAAATGGCGTCTAAATAATAATTATTGCTTTGTGTGCTATATCTACGAAAGTATGTAACAGATACACATTTAAATTTGTATATTGTATCTATGACATTCACAGAATTTTATAATAATACATAAACTTTTTATCCTCCATTTATGAAGCTCGTCACTTAACAAATGTGATTTTATGCCATATCACAAGGACCAATAAACGGATTCATACCAAAATTTCACTAAGTGTACCTACAGTAGAGTATGTAAAACAAAATGTGTTATATGTGACAGGCAAGTTTCAATAGGGCTTATAAAAATTATTAAGTTTACTTTTTTTATATTTATGAAACGTTTCAAAAATTCTACCAAATTTTATATGCAAACATTTACACATGCGGGGATACTCTTTCATCGGTTTTTTATGTTTGCAAAATTGTGTGAGGTGATTGAATAAAACATTTGCCATATTTCGGGGACAATTAAAAAAAATTTCCACCAACTAAAGAACAACTACAGAATGCAATGCAATGTTATATGATTTAAATAGGGCCAGACATTGATTTTCGGAATAGCGGCACTATAAATATTTAGATATGTTAGGCATATCTGTTTATAAATTTAACCATATACAGACCAAATTATTATGTATTAGAAACATCCTTTACAGAAACTGTTTTTGGCATTTTTTTTAAGAAATCTCTGTTTAAAAAAAATTTAGTTTCATATCATACTAGCGAACCGGCCCGTCTTCGCCCGGGTACAATGGAGTTTTACAGTGATACACTAAGAAAGAAATTCGGAAAAGACAATTCATTTATGTAAAAATCGAATTACAAAATTATACTATGTTGACTAAGTTTTTAATTAATAACGGGAACAGAAAAGGAAGGAAAATTTTTTTACCCGGTAGCCAAGAAGCAGGGTATTGTTTTGGGAGTGTATTTGAGCAACTATCGCGTAGTTACCACATTTTCGCTTTCCAGCGTCGATGTATGAAAATCAAAAACGTGAGTTTCATCAAGTTGTAGCTTTATAAATAGGTGTTCCTAGGTACTTCTTTTTGCGCTTGGCTGAGGGACCTTAATCGTTCACCCAAGTTAAGCAACGTTCCCAGGGGCACACATTTGGATGGGTGACTGTTTAGTGGCATAACGTCTGAGTGCTTCCGGGCTTCGGAGGGCACGGTTAATATTCGGCCCCGGTTGTTATCGATTTATAGCAGCCGTTAAGGCATTCCAGAGGTCCTTGGGCGGCCTGATAAACTCTGACACCAGAGGAAAAAAATATTTCGGTCACATTCCTAGCCGTTGCAGAATTAGGTTTTGTTATTATTCCACAGGAACCGCACAATTTTCCGGGATAAAAAGTATCCTTTGTCCTATTCCAGGACCTTAAGTACCTACATACAAAATTTCATCAAAATCCGTTTAGCCGTTATGGAACTGAGATCGGTCACTTTCCCAGCTGTTGCAGAATTAAGATTTTTGTTGTTATTCCACATAACCCTTTCAATTTACCGGGATGAAAAGTATCATATGTCCTATTCCAGGACATCAAGTACCTACATACCAAGTTTATCAAAATCCATTAAGCCGTGGTAACAAACGTACACAAACACACACAGACTTTCGCATTTCTAATATAAGTAGAAATAGTTGGATCTCGGAGACCTATAAACGGATTTCCACCAAATTTCTCACATAAGTGGCATTATGGTAGTCCATGAAAACATACGTGTTTTTTTAGTGGTTCAGAAACTAATTTTCAAAATCATATCAGTGTAATTATTTCGGGTAAGTGAACCCTAAAATTCAAAACATTAGACTGATTACATCCGAAG
Source organism: Clitarchus hookeri (assembly GCA_002778355.1). Taxonomy (NCBI): domain Eukaryota; kingdom Metazoa; phylum Arthropoda; class Insecta; order Phasmatodea; family Phasmatidae; genus Clitarchus; species Clitarchus hookeri. The sequence continues at coordinate 900,086 of NQII01000070.1, read as the reverse complement.
ATGATGCTCCGAATTCTATATCTGTGGTGCAGTTGTTTGCATGCTAGGTAGCTTAAGTTTACGAGTTTTTCTTAATTAGAATTCCTGGTAAATCATTCGTGCATTTTAATTGTCTTGAACTGTTTCGCATGTTTCTGGTTTCATATCTAATGATATTGCTGTCAATGAGATGTCTACACCTACCTGCCATCTAAGCATTTAAGGATTTCACTAAAATTTATTTGCCCTCGTGTAGAGGAAGTTATATACATTAGTTATCGGTAATTTCTTCTTGATTTTTAAACAAATGCACAAGAGGTTTTTGATGAAATATTGAGTGATTCTGTTAAAAAAACATTTGTGATATAGAATTCTTTAAAAAGTGCGCTTGTATCTGCTTATAATATCTACTGAAGAAGCATTCATACAGCGTAGTTCGAGGGAACTATAAAAAAAAATCAATCACCTACTACCTCCTGAAACAAGCGTGTCCCCTAGGAAATATTAGTTTTAATTCATGTTGGAAAAATTGCATATAGTGTCCATGTGCGTTATGCAGCTTTCTTAAAAGTAAACATGTCTCAAATAACCCAAACAGAGAAAATTCCAAACCTTGTCATGTATCATTTAATAATTACAGTGATGATAATGTGCACTCCTCCACATGACATACGTTCTTATCATTATAAACATTTACTACTAAGTTAAAAATCATTACATTTTTTTATCCTATAGCTCCCACCTGCCGCAAGCTCTCGTTATGTGCATTCCGGCTCTGTGGGGGCTGACCCACCTCGACGCCCCCCGCCACTGGCAGACCCACTTGCTGCCTCGTCGCCCCCAGCTCTAGCAGCCCGGGAATTATTGACAGAAGTGAGGCCTGGCTGGCGTCACAGCCCCTCTTCCCCCCCTCCTGCTGGAGAATACGATGAGTATAGAGGTCGTGCAAGAATATTCTGGGAACTAGGACCCTTGGCGCAACGCGGTATTTAGATAAATTTCCAGGTGATTGCCTAGGTCTCTATACATACAAGCCAGAGTTGGATTGTCGGTGTCTTTTGGTGGAAGCCAATTAGCTGAGTGCGGTCATCGACCGATGTGTAGAGGACGGACGACGACGGGAGATTGCGAGACAATGGCGGAAAATGTTTTTGTGGCGTGAATGGCCGAGAGGGCGTGAAACCCGACGAGTGAAGGCTACTGTGCGTGAGGGCGCTCGGAGAACACTAGAACATTGAGGACTGGTGGAATATGGACCAAACTGAGGTGGGACTGTAGTAACATGTGATACGGACATAATTGTAAATATTGGAACTGCCAAATATGGGCATATAATTTATAAAATAATTTAACATGTTTTGATACAATGTCTATTGGGACTCAATTTTAATGATGTAATTACATTAATTTCTAGGGGGTGATTGTAAATTGTAGTGAGTGAATTATTAATTGTAAACTGCAAGTGATAAAAAATTAAGAGGATTTGTTTCGAGAGAATTTTGTTTGTAGTTATTGTAAATAAAATTAGGAAATTATAATTAACACTCATTTAAATAATGCCTCCATCCCTTAACGAACCTGGTTTAGCTCACTGATTTGGAGAAATTGTAACACTGGTTTAGGAAATGGGATGGAAGCAATTAATTAAGAATAAAAATTGTATTTAAGATCAAAGAAAATATTAAGTATTAGGGTAATTTTGTAGATATAATAATAGTCCTAATAATATGCTAAGGAATTATTTAGAAATTTTTGAAAGCTTACTAGGAAAATGTCAGCAGACAAAGAAGCACTCCGCTCGTTGTTCGAATGAATAAGTGGCCAAATAAGTAATGTAAATAGTCAAATTAATAGGGTGATGGAAACTGTCGATAGTGTAAATGAAAATGTAAATAGTAAAATAGATAGTGTTACCGAATCTGTTAGTAGTGTTAGTGAATACGTTAATAGTGTTAGTGAACCAGTATACAGGAAAATAGACACTGTGAACGAAAATGTGGATGGAAAAATAGACAGTGTGAACAAAAATGTAGATGGAAAGATAGAAGGTGAAATAGAATTAATGAACAATAAAATAGACTCTGTGGATAAGAAAAATGACAGTGTGAGCGAGATAATTGACAGTGTGAATGAAGGGATGACCAGTGTTGAGCACAAAATGAAACAGGAAGTAAGCGCCCTCAAGAAAGAATCTCAGGAATTCTTACAGCAGCAGGGGAGAAGACATGCAGCGGCTGTGAAGGAGTTAAGATCCACCCACACCGAGCCAGCGAATGTGGCAAGCGAAGAAAAGGTAATGGCCGTAGCCAGTATAGCCATCGGAGAAGATGCCCAGCCGTTCTGCAATCTGGGTACGCGTCAGCAAGAGGTGGGTAAAGGCGCCACAATAAAGCCCGCCCCCTCTGATGGACAGTAACCTTGGCGCGAATACTGGCACCAGTTCGAGATCGTTGCCGCCCTGGATGGCTGAACTGAAGAACAGTGGGCGTACTGCCTGGCGGCTGTACTGAGGGGACATGCATTGAGCATACTGCAGTCCCTGCCAGAACGATATCGACTGGAATACTCAATATTGGTATCGACCTCGGAACTTCGATTCGGCGACCGATACCTGCGACACACCAACCATTCCCAATTGCGAAGCAACGTCCAGCGACCAGGGGAACCACTGTTCGAGATGCAGTAGGACATCACCTGGCTTTCTCACCTGTCTCTGGAAGGCTGCTCTAAGGAGGCACGTGACGTCATCGCAATATAATTTTTCGTGCATGCTATTATCGATGCGGATGTGCACCGAACTGCATGCCTGGCATTGCCAAAGAGCATGTTGGATGCCCTGGGCCAAACATTGGATGTGGAATCAGCGAAGCAGGAGCCGATATTCCTGCAAGAAGTACAGGCAGCTACCCCGTGCAATGACGACGATGGAGATAGTATCCTGGATGTCTTGAGGAAGTTGGAGACTACATTAAAAGATATTGCTGCCAGAGTATGTGCTAGAAAACTCCAATTTTGTCCACCTATGCGTGGGGAATGTCGGAAGAGTGGCCAGACAGGACACTCATAAATACAGTGTCCGCAAAGGAACTGAAGGACCCATCAGCCAGATGTGAGTACATCTGAGAGCTTGTTAAGAAGACTGGAGGCGACGGTAGGGTAACTTTTGAATTCTGTAGATGCTGCGATACCTGTCCCACGTCGATGGAGGCGCCTAGAAAGCCGGAACTGTGGACAGGAGGGACACTTACAAGCCTGGTGTCCAGGGGTGCCATCCCAGACAAGTAATCGAGAAACTGGAAAAGGATAGCTGCACGAAAAATTGTAAATGACAGCCACAGTTATGCCTATCCAAATCACAGTACCGTCTAAACTACTGGCAAAATTATATCTGAGCTAACAAAGAAATATCGCTATATGGTGGTAAGAAGAACAACGATACTGGATTCGTACCGCATAAGAAGTCACCCCACAGTTAATGCAGGCAAGGAAACGAGAGAAGTCCAGTTTACAGACGAAGCTAAAAATATTCATCTTCTGGAGAAGGGAGACAGCCGGGGGCAGGAGACGAGCATATCCCATTATCTAGTATATTCAAGATGAACAAACCATATATTCCAAGATTTGCAGACGATGCATTCAAGAGGATGCTAGTGTGTCTGTATGAAAGGAAACACATCTCAGCGCCAAGGATTTTGGTAAGGCCCTTATCAAATATTTAAACGAGTAAGTGATACTTCCATCTAGTTCTGTCGCCGGGACTCTTTGAAATAAAAGTCTTAAGTTGTAGTATATATCGGTGCTGCAGCACTCAACGTGTCACTGCAACGCCCACACACTGTGGCATCTTCTTTGCACACACCAGCTGTGAGCTTGGAAGCCGGCTCATCAACATCGCTTCGCTTAGCCCCCGCCCCCCTTCAACCTCCATAACACAGCGAGCCAGGTTCGATTCCTGTGGGCGCACTAGGGGAATCGTGCCGGATATTGATGCTGGCTGGTGGGTTATCTCGGAGAACTCCCATCTCCATGATTCTTACATTCTGCCACCTCTCAATATCCACCTTGTTTCACCTTCGTTAGCTCTCAACACTCCGATGCTAACAACAATTAAAAAAAACATTACGCAAATCGTTCCCATCAACTTTCTCCAAAACACATTCCTCAAAAACATTCCTCAAAAACATCCCTCAAAAATATTCCTCTATAAATTTCACAATAAATAGTCTTTAAAACAAATCCTCAAAACCTTTTATCAAAAATCATGCCTCGGGAAATATTTTTGAAAATTAATAACTCAAAAATGTACCTCAAAACATTCTTCAAAAACATCACTGAAAAAATTATTTAAACACATGTCTCAGAAAATTCCTCAAAAATACAACTAAGAAAATATCTCAAAACATTATTCAAATTACATTCCTAAAAACAATCCGCAATAACGATCCTAATTAATATTCCTTTCGCTGCGGGATTTTTTTTTTCATTTTTTTTACCCAAAAAGTGTAAAAAAATGTAATTTTTTTAAAATTTATTATTATTAACTTATTTNTGATTTAAACACATGTCTCAGAAAATTCCTCAAAAATACAACTAAGAAAATATCTCAAAACATTATTCAAATTACATTCCTAAAAACAATCCGCAATAACGATCCTAATTAATATTCCTTTCGCTGCGGGATTTTTTTTTCATTTTTTTTACCCAAAAAGTGTAAAAAAATGTAATTTTTTTAAAATTTATTATTATTAACTTATTTCTAACACATAAACTATATATAAAGTATATACAGGCTATTACATGTGCAGATTAGTGTGTGCAGGTTATTACGTGTGCAGACTTTCATGTAGATTTATTGATATGGTAGTCCTCAAAGCAAGGCACAGGACAGAGTAGAGGATAAATTTGCATGTAAGTAAATTGAAACACACAGGAAGAATATACAAAGTTTTCACTGTTTTTTACATGTGCAGACTTTCCTGTAGTTTTTTTTACTGTGGTACGCCTCAAAGCAAGGCACAGGACAGAGTGGAGGATGATTGGGGCAATTCTTGCACATGTAGATGGTTTGCTTCCGTTTACAGTTTCCTCTTCCTTTTTGATTGCATTGGTTAGGCATTATGGAGCAAACAATACAATTTGGCTTGTGGTTTTTGTCACTTTGTAGTCCAATAAAATGGCGTTCATTCAGTCTGGTAAGTGGGACAACATCAGCACAAATACGGCCTTTCTTTTTTGGTGCTGGTCGAGAATATTCTTCCAGAAGTCCCTCAATGACGCAGTTCCTGTATTGTATTGCAGACATTTTAGTATCTCGTGACATATTGAAGGCAATTTTCCCATTCACGAGTGCTGCTTCAACCATGAAATGCCACAATACATGATACCACTTCCTGTTTTTGTGATAGTAACAGTATGATGATGACAGTTGGTCAAAACGATCTACACCATTCATATTCCGATTATACTCCAATACCATTTTTGGTTTATAAACAATTCTGTACCCATTTTCAGTTTGTTTAGCTCTTGTTTTTACTTCCGTCAACTCATTGCTATGCACAGTTGACAACAGCGTAACTCGTCCAGTATCTTTCCATGAGCACACAATCATTCCCTCTGCTTTGTTCAGCCAAAATTTTGGCTTGTCACCTTTCTTCATTTTGCAAACTACTGGTTTACACTCAGTTGGCATGCCATGCCTGTTTGTTCGAACTGTCCCGCAAGCTCCTATGTCAATTTCTCTGAGGAACTGGAACAGTGACGGGCTGGAAAAGAAATTGTCACAATAGAGAATTCGCTGTGTGTGTTCAAACCCCAAAAGAAGTTTTCGAACCACTCGTTCACCTAACCCCAGGCTGCGATCAACATTTGCTTGTAGCACGCCTTTTCCGACATAAACGTCGAACCTCAACAAGAAACCTGTTTCACTGTCACACAGTGACCATAGCTTCACACCCCACTTTGTAGAAGGTTTTGATGGCATGTATTGTTTGAACCATAGACGTCCTTTGAAGCGAAGCATGGTTTCATCAATAGATAAACTTTGACCTGGTTCAAATTCAAGCAAGTAAGTGTCTTTCACTATGTCTATGATTGGGCGAATTTTGAAGAGAGGGTCATAATCCTGATGCGCTTTTGGAAATTGCTTTTTGTTGTCAGCGAAGTGCAGAAATGACCTGAGAATCTGGTATCTGTCACGAGACATAATGTTTGAATAATTTGGGGTATCATTTATCCAGGATGTTTTACAGAAATACTGTTCTATTGATGTTTTGCGACACAAACCCATACCAATTTCTACAGCTGTCATTGCCTGTATTTCCTCAGGAGTACACTCATTCCACTGATGGTACCTTGAACGAGGTGATACTTTTTCTGTTGTCATATTTTCATAAAACTGGGATGCATATACATTTGTTTGGTCTGCTACTGTAGCAAAAGTAGACCTGGGAAAAAATTTGTAAAAACAGTCTACTGCTGTGTCATTTGAGGTTATGTTTTTTAGTGACGAATGTAAAGGAGATTTGTTACACCAGTCAAGCAAAATATTTATATTTTCACTGTCCGTGTTCAACCAGTCATTACTATTTACACATACAGTTTCAGTTTTCTTCCCTTTCAAAAACTGTTGCGCAGGATCATCACTCACTGTGTCACTGTCACTGTCACTATCACTCACATTTTCTGACTCCACACTATAAGTTATTTCATTTTCTGTATTGCGAAAACCAACTTCGTTTTCAGATTCACTTACTTCCAAATCTGAATCTGAATCAGCAAACAAAATATCGTAACATTCTTTTTGCGACAATCCTTTCCTACTACACGATGCCATTGTTGGCGAGAATAACACCAAAGATAATACACTCACAGTATGTAAATACTGTGCCATTTATAGTCAAAGATAGTTTCAGAACATTGAGGTATCAATTTTATAGATAGCAGCACTTATTAGAATACAATTGCATGCCGAACGCACATCACAACTTAGGAATCCACCCAATTCGACTAAAGTCGCATGCCGCAAGTAAGCGATAATTCTCTGCATTCGACAATAGTCGAACATCGCAGTCAAAGAGTTAAAAAAAGTCCCCAAACACATTCCTTAATAAATATTCCTCAGGAGACATTCCTCAGAAATCATGTGTCAAAAATCAAACATAAAAAATTATAACTTAAAAAGTATACCTCGAAAACCATACCTCAAAAACTTAATTCAAAATACCTGACAATTTTCTTTCGGCCACCGTGTTTTTCTGTTGTGATTTATGATTTATCAGCCTAAGCAATTTATAACAGCTTAATTCATACCTCATATCATCTTTCATGGTGATGAAAATCACGTCTGTTAGGTAAACGCCAAATCTCCACCATAAAAAGCTATAACAATTAAACCTCCATTGTCTGTTGTTTTAATAAAATAATTAATTTTTTGATGGGAAACAATGTTTTGCATTTTTCTACAAAAATTAATTTTAATTATGGAAATAAATTGGTAAGCTTTTCTAGTGTGAATGTACGAAGAAAAAAAAGAAGGCCATGTAGGACCCGCTACAAGCTGTTTTGTTATAATGCATTGTCGCAGCATATTAGAACAAAGATTCTGATCGATATTTGTGGGTTACTGAAGTGAACACAAAATGTTTTAAAGAAATCGTTACGAGACAGCGACTCACAAACACGGAGGTATATTGACCAAGGAATTGTTCAGCGAAGTTCAGTCTAGCCGGTAAATTCTATATGGCCGCTATACTCGACATGACCTATACGAGCTGAAGGGACGATGTGACCGATATGAGTGGTATGGTCATAGAGGTTGGTATGAGCCATATGGTCGGCATGTCTGACAATGGGAGAACAGAATTTTTGCACCTGGCCAATTAACACATCCCTTCATTTCACAGAATTTGGAGACTTCATTCACAATTTCCTGCAAACAGGCCCGTGATTATTGTGAGTAGAGAAGGCGAAGATTTAAAAATCTGCTCCTCATTCATCACCAGAAATAATATAAATCAGGTAACCATAAAAAAGTGCAACTGCAATAAATGTAAGCCCCCTTTCCCATCCATACATTATTGCGTACTCTCCTCTGTGAAATTGTGGAGACATTTTTGAAACTTGGTAACATATAAATTGCCTAGTCGAAACACAAAAAAAGGCACTCTACTCCCGATTGGAGTTCTTCTCGCTCTTCCAATCAAAGCTGTGGAGGCCAGGCACCCTAAAAATATGATTACCTCCATGGAGCTACCTGGAAGACGCAGGACTAAGCACCCAAGGTGGCAAAATACATTCCAAACAGAGGCCGTGGCGGTGAAGTGGCAAGTGTGTGCCTCTCACCAAGACGAGCTGAGATCGATTCTTTGTGGTGACACCCCGATTTTCGCATGTGGAAATTGTGGTACACGTTGATGGTGGTCCACGAGTCACTTAAGCACTGCTGTAATCCTCCCTGCAATTCAACACCTGCGCCATACCCAACCTACTTCACTCTAATCGACAACACTTTCAGATATTAAGCGCCAACATAATTTCTTTCAATTCTGCAATCCAGTCACATTCAATACAAAATTCAATGGGATGCTCACCATTATATTTTTGTAACTTAAAAACATCGATCAATACCGCGATTAATCACTTGAAGAGTAACGTAAAAACGGAAATATATTTCTTCCGATTTTTTTTAACATTCCGTACTTTCGCATATCACTCAACTCAGTGAAATGACTGGAGTAAGGGTGTAAATTAGTGAAAAAAGCAGGGAAACAAGCAAGGTGCTCCAATAATCAAAGGGGCCGCAGCGATGAAGATGCTAGTGAGCTCACCTACCACTTATGCAATCCCGGTTCTATCACTTGTGAGGATTTCCACAAATGGTAATCGTGCTGGATAATGCTGCTGATGGGATTTTTTTCTCAGGGAACTCAGGTTTTTCCCCGACCGGCAATGTTCCAGAAATCTCATCTCACCACACTCATTCCTCTAGCTGGCCGGGAGTTTCAGGCGCGTCCCTCGACCAGGCCAGCCATCTCTGCTTGGACACCATATTTGTCTCATCGCATCCATAGACTCTACCCTAGGTGGGAACAGCGAGGGGATTTTAATTTTCTCGATTCATCTTTTGGAAATACAATGTAACTCACCAATTTTCCAGTTTTCAGTTTGATTTCACTTAAAATGGAGGACTGACAATAAGAAGAACATTTTAAAAATATTTGGAAAGCATAAATTTGTTATAAATTTTTCAAAAAGCGAAATTAAAATTTGTGAAAAGAACATGCGAGCAGACTGAGAAAACCACCATACTCTGTTTACACCAGCATGGTTCCCTGGAAAATAAAATGTGCCAATTCTGTCGCAGTAGTGTGAAGAACGTACTGGCATTGAGGTTGTCCCCTGTACGAACAAGTGTGTGCTGAAGTAAGGATGCTGTGCGTGTGCTTGTGATGGATGCGAGCACTCTAACCATTGAGTCCCTGTGGCCGCTTCTTATGTTGCATCGTGGAAGATGTCATTGTTGCTGTATGGGCCTGGGAACTGTTTTCACTAGGGGCCTGAACTGATGAGTCCAAATATTCATAATTTTGCATTTTGCAATCGGCCTTATGACCTGAATAATTTCTCCTGCTGCATGTGAAAAATACTCCATGTACGCATATACACTGTGTGATCAAACATATGCAGACACTCACTGGAAATCGAAGTAAAATGTTGCGGAACCCCTCCATCGGGAACACTGGCATTCAATACGGTTTTGGTCCACACATAGCATTGATGACAGCCTGCACTCTCGCAGGCATACTTTAAATAATGTGGCAGAAAGTTTACTGGTGGAATGACAGCCAAATCCTTGCGGAGTGTCGAAATAAGAAGTGGTTAAATGTGGCTCAGTATTGTTTAGCACGAAGTCGGTATTACAAAACTCCAGATATGTTCTATCGGATTCAGATTAGGAGTTTCTGCAGGCTAATCTATTAGTAAGATGGCGATGTCGACAAAATAGTCCCAAGTATGCCCTACAGGTTAGATGGGTGCTTGGTCATGTTGAATGACACAATAATAATCTCCGAACTGATCTTCAATGATAAGCAGCATGAACATGGTTTAAATGTAAATGTAATCTTGTGCTTTGAGAGCACCACAGAAAGCAAAAAGAATGCCAAGCACCCTCCAGGAGAAGCAAGGTCACACTGTAACAACATTACTTCCAAATTTCACAGCCGGCGCTATAAATGTTCCTTACCAATAATTCGCCGCATCCATGTCCTATCATTGGATTGTCACATTCTATACCATGATTAATCACTCCTCACACTTTTTTTCCACAGTTAAGTGGTTAAATTTAGATGCTCCCTACACCACACGAGTTGGTGTTTTGCACTTGCCTGTGTGATGTGTGGTTAATTGGCAGCTGATCACTTATGGAAACCTGTGTTACCACACTACCACACTTCATGCCGAACAGTCATGGTGTTTGGAGTATATCACGATGCAGTTTGAAATTCCTGTGTGGTTATTGCGATGGATGATAGACGTTTATGCTGTATGGCACTCTTCAACATTATATGGTCTCTGTTGGTCAACATGGGAGGTCGGCCTGCACTCTTTTAGGATGTAGTTATCCCTCTTTCCACTTCATTTTAACTTCGGAAACATGGCTGGCTACATCATTGTTCAATGCTCATGCCTCTGTGCATAAACAAATGTGTTTCCTGCAGAAGGTGCTGGATTAATTTAACTAATAACTCGAAGCTTTTGATCATCTCTATACAATACGATCATTCGGAAATAAAAATATGGTGTCATTCATACCATGAATCATATTATTGCAAATTCGTTATTGGTAGGGGCAGTAATATTTCACGAAAATATTTCGATACAAGATAGAATCCAAAGCACTGTAGGGTCGTCCAGCTTCTTCGATTGGCTAAAAATTGTTCTGACCCTTGTTAACCGTTTGCGCACGAATCACGAAGGTTCAGTGTCGGAGATACTTAGTCCTAAACGGCTTGGTCAAAGACGGACACGGCACCAGCAGCTAATGGAGGTATAACAACAGCTGAGGTGTGTATATGGTATTGAAGTTATCTGTGTGCTCCAACTTTTACTCGAAAAGTCACTCGCCCTAGTTATTGACAATTTTTTCCCTATTGATGTAAGTAGGACATGTATTCCGCCACCTTAATACATTTTCATGTAAGTGTGTATATTTTCGGTGATAAATGTATTTCATTTCCCTGACTACGAGGTTTAACTTTATTTGTTTCTTGAAATGAGGCCTGCACTCGTATTTGCGGAAGTATGCGGATCGAACACCCTTTGAGAATTTTCCAATATTGTTTACCCTATTTGAACACAATGTAAAATAATTGTGGGTATGCAAATTTTTTAATATATGCATCAGCAGATTAATATTATCGCGCATTGGGATACAAAGCTAATAATATTGCTTGTTTCTGTATATATTTCTAGTAATATCAGATGTACCATCAACAAATCGTGTGCTAAGTAACTGAAAAATGCAAAATTATAGTTTGGAATGCCTGAAAAATGCTATGAAACCTTAATGCGAATTGTTGATACCAAATTTATCTTTGTGCTCTGAAAATAAATTTATCCATACGTATTTACAAATGTAAGTTATTATTCTCTTGTGTGATTTTTCTTTCCCGAAATGAGTAATGCTGGTGGCTCGTAATTATTATTGCTAATGTTGCGGATTCCATGTGTGAGAACATCCACAAACCAATTTCTCATATAACGAACAGGGATAACCACTTTTTATTTGTTTTTTGTATATTCTATTATTCGAAAATAGTAGTGTGGCTTTATATATTCTTGGTACTACATGGGAAACATCTGTGGAAATCACTAAATATGGAAAATCGTCTTTCGTGAGGTATGGCTTTATCTTCCAGGAGTTCACTGGTATGTATTTCGAGAGGCTACTATATTTAATGGCTAAATTGTGTTAGCATGAAAGTTCACATATTTTTTAAATGAATATATATATATGTATGATTGAGCTTAATAACAAGGGTTGGATGCATGTGTGTCTACTTGAATAGGTATTGCCGTATAACTTTGTACAGGAGAATTGCATCTTGGGAATAAAGGTGTTTTTTTTTCTTTAAATGCTTCATAATCAATGAAAAATATTGACGCCTATTGCTGGAGTAGAAATCTTACACACATGTGTTCACTTCTCACTTTTCATACAGCTAATCACATGGCAGTGTGGTTGATCTATGGTGATGAGGCAATAGTTAAATACTACTGCTGCTCAAAAACACTTATTAATTTATAATACACATGAACGTATGAAAAATCACACCCGTTTGCTACACTGAAATATATTCAATATAAATTTTAATATGTACATAAATGTTAACAAAAGGAGAAAGCTTGTTTTCTCGAGGGGCACTGGGTATTTCAATTTTTGTTAAAAATTTTCCTCGAACCCTGCTCTTATAGGCTCTTCTAATTCACATACTTTTCATGTACAGAGTTTTCGTTTTTTTTTCAATCTCCTTGACGCGTGACATATTAGGAGTATTACAGCGGCGCTGCAACCGACACGCCCCCCCCCCCCCCNTCGTAATCACCACCGAGAAAGGTCAAGCTGAGGTAGAAACGCTCTTCCAGGCCCGTACATGTGTCCTGCTGTGTAGGCCTCCCCACCCACACCCCCTCCCTTTAGCAAGGCAAGTAAAATTTGTAAGCTCCGAGATTCACGAGATAGGCGAAGCAGTTCGCCTGAAGTCAGAAAACATGCACCGCGGAAATATAAGCTGAAATGGTAATTTCAAGGGGCAAGATCACCACTTCCCCCCCTCAACCTTCAGGGAACCATGGCACATTTTTGAAACGCATTGTTCTGCTTTCTACTACCTCACCCCCTCCCCTACAAGGGGACACGTGTCAAAAATTAGGGAGAGAGGTTCGAAAGGATATAAGCCTCTTTGCGGGGAGGGTGGGTTTCAGTTGATCGAATCAGTCAGAAGAGTACGTCAGATCAGACAGTTGAAGATTACCGCACTGAGAGGTTAGTCCGCATCAGTGATCAGTTGAAAATCAGACGAGCAGAGAGCAGCCGGGGGATATCAGACCCCCGACCATAGCAGTATGTCAGTAGGGACGATCAGTCAGTTTATTATTACAGCACAGAGACAGCAGTACGTCAGTAGAGCCGGAGAGTTCGTCAGTACCGCGCAGAGAGAGTTAGGCTGGGAGATCGGAGCCCGGTCACGTCCATCAGTCGAAGCAACAAGCAGCAGGTAGCGCGGGAGTTCGGTACTGCCACCCTGGAATGCGCAGATAATAAGTCGCGACATTAAGGGGTCAGCCAAATCGGGACGCGATATGCGAAACGCGAAACGCAGGGCAGAGTCAGAGACAGTTAGTTACCAGAGTCACGTCGGACGAGTAGTTTCACCACGTCGGGACGCTAGTTAGCCAGCCAGTTACCGCATAAGTCAATCAGTTTACAGTCAGTCAGTTGAAACACACCGAGAAGGCGGAGTCGAGTGGTGAACTTGACCGAGAAGTGCCATGTCGAGCAAGTGGGATTGTCCAGTGCAGCCTGTAGCCGCGAAGGACAGGTGGGACCCACGGGGCCCTTCGCCGGGACGTGGTAGGATAGTAAGCAGTCAGTTACTACCCTACACTGAGAACGGGAGCGAGTGGTGAGCCCCAACCGAGGGGCGCCACATTGAGAGGAAGCCAGCTGCGTGCAACAAGCCAACCACAGAGGGCCTGTAACAGGGCCATCCAGCTCTCCAGACCCATCAACTGCCAGAACAACTACCATGCAACATGTGCAGATAAGTAACCCCGTCGTCACTCAGCCCCTACAGTGTCAGAAACGTAGCCCGAACATTGTATCCAGCCCTTCAGGCCTTGAACTCGCAGGGCATTAATAAAGTATGTGTAAAATCCTGCAACAGTGCCGGGAATGTAAAAGTAAATTCCCGTTCAATAAACCTTTTCCAAACTAAGAAGTCGAGATGAAGTCATCGTGTAATTTACCCTAAAATCCCTGGCACCCTATAGTCTGTGCCTGGAGGAATTAACTCCGACCCTATGAACCACTCTGTGTGCCACAGGTGGGGAATAGCGTCATCCTGAATTCTCACACTTCATTGACTGGAGTTTGGTTATTCAAAGCGGAGTTAGAAACATAAATTACATTTTATTATTGGTATGTTTACGTGGGGAGATAACAGCAAGATTTGCCCCATTTGGGCTATAATTGTGTAATTATCCTTCGATTTTCCACTCTCGTTATGGACAACAACAGTCATTTAGACTGTGCTGGAATGCAGGCCATTTTTTCATTATTCATCCCAGAACCTGATACTATTATCCAGGGAGGGGCGTAATGGCTGCTCACACGATGCCATGTAATCTCTGGATATTGCTGAGAATGGTGGTGAATTACATTTTAGCCAATTAAAGGCATTTCGTTTCGTTAAAAAATGTCTTAGCGATAATTATGTGAGCAGCGATCTGTATTCTGTGCATGACCAAAACTTTTGTGTTTTCTAACACATTGGGTAAATACATACGAATCATCACATTTGCGGCACAGGTGCCGACATATCGCCTTTGCAAATGAGATGGATGGTGAATATATAAATTTCAAAAAAATTAGATCCAGTGCCATAGTTTGTGAGGTAACATATTCTTACAGAGGCTAACTAGCACAAAGGGACGCTTCAAATTTGAGCAAATGTTTTAGTTTCGCAGGAAAATATGTGTGTATTACAAAAACATCTAATAATACTCTGTGGCATTGTGTAATGGAATAGCGGAATATAATATAACATACCAGACAAGAGAACTGTTTGTTGCCTCTCGCATCCGATAAGTAAATCTGGTGTGGGGTGACTTTGTTCATATTAACTACTTTCCCCCCACTAGCATACTATGTCACTAATGCTGAAAATAATAGCAGTATTAATAAGGGATTAAGCGAGGTCAAACAATTGGTCGGACTATAGTGGTCGGGTGAGGGGTTACAGAAAAAACTCCAATGAATAACCAGCTAAATTTATTTGATAGAGGGGAGGCAGTAGCTTGAGGAGGACTGGGGGAAGGTAGTGATGCGTTGAGCTATGGCGTGAGAATATTTCGAGACTGACTAAGGATAGGGGGTCGGGTGTAATGTAAAACCAATAAAATGTCTGACAGCTGCAGGGAGGAAATATGTAAAATTAAACTGCTAATACAAACTGGCAGTTTTTGGGGTGGGGAGAGGGCATCGAGGAGAGTGAATAAAAATTTGGTTTTGAAGAGGCGGGTTTTTTACATAAAACCAACGAAATGTTATAGGGGAGCAAATAAAATTGAAAAATGGGCGTGGAGGAGACCCGACTAATCAGTCAAGCTATGAGTTGAAGGGTAATGTGTTTTGCAAATAAACGAATAAAAAAATAGTGGTGGGAGACAGTCATGTGCTAGTATTCGTGCTGGAGGTGAGAGAGCTCTGCCATCTTTGTTCCAGACATCCAACATTTTTTTGATAAATTATAAGATTTTTGTAAATTTTTTTAAATTGAAATTTTCTAAATTTTTAGAACTTATAAAAAAATTATTTTTAACATATTTTTATATATATTTTTGGGGATTTTGCAGTTTTCTGGGATTTTTGGGTTTAAGATCATTCAAGGTGATAGTATTGGATCAAAGTGACGGTTGTGTAGTCAAGGTCACAAAGATCCAGGTTTGAGGCGAAGTGAAGTCACAACGTAGTGGTCACTGATATGTGGAATTGCAGGATCTGTAGGGGAGCAATCAAGCTGTAAGAAAATTCTGCGGCTCTTTTTTACATATAATTACTGTGCGGATTTTTTGCTCACCATTGTGTCTCCTACTTTGAATGGGTTGGGTGATATATTTGGTCTTGCTCCTTCCATGTACAGGCTTGAGATTTTTGTTTGCTCTTCTCCATATCTGCCGACTGTCCTTTGTTATATCTAGAAAGAGGTAATATAGTGGCCGAAGATTGGAAAGAGACATTATGTCAGTACGAGCCTGGCATGAGTAATTGAATGCCATCTGTAACCACACTAAATAATTGTACTATGTATCCTGCACATTTGCATGGTAGGCAATTACAGCTGAACAAAGGTTTCTGTTTAAATGTCTTGCATGCGATGGCTTTGGGTAATAGAGGGATATGTTTAAATGAAGAATTCCATGGGAGAAATAGAGGTTTTTTAATTTCTTGGAAATAAAATGAGGATCGTTATCATTAACAACGATGGAAAGGATCACAGAAATCTTGATGATAAGATTTTCCATTGCTGAAAATAAAGTGTTAGCATTAGCCTTTCGTAATGGTATAAGTCAAGCGAATTTGTAAAAGGCATCAAACCATACCAGCAACACGGTGTGTCTAGATTTTGAACGAGAGAAAGGACCCACAAATTCAATTACATTTTTCTTTTTTGGTCGATATGCTTCATCTGATGTCAAAAAACCAAACTTGGTAAATTGGGCCAGGTTGCTAAGAGCACAGAGTTTGCATAGTTTAACTCTTTTCGTAATATCATGTTCCATTCTTTTCGAAATTAAATGATACCATGGATAATTTTGTAGATCCCTTATTGTACACCTTTTCGTGAAGTGTGATAGTACAGAATAACCATATCGCATAAATTCTGGGGAAGAACAGCTCTATAAGCTTCTAAATTTAGTGAGTGTGCATACAGCAGGACTTTTGGAAATATTGTATAGTTTTTGTCAAGGTCGAGTTTTGAATTAATCCATGATATTGGGGATGTTCGGATCTGCTTGCTGGTGAAATTTTAGGTCTTGAATAGAGAGAGAAAAATATGTGAGAAGTGCACTAAACAAATTATGTGGTTTTATCAGGAGGTCGTTGATAAGATGGATTCTCAAACATTCGGGTCAATATCTGCGACAATGTTTGGGTGTCTCGAATGTGCTGGATTTGGAATTTAAAAGACGAAATTTGGACAATCCAATAACATTATTTACCTAATTTTTTAAGTTGGGCCAATAGCCTCCTCAAGGCTTGGTTGTCGAAATCTAATAGAAATTCCTTATGTTCCGACAATTGCCTTAATTAATCAATGCCAAAAATTACAGCTAAATATTTGAGTTCATAAGATGATGATGTATTTCCTCCTGATGATTGAGTGTACGAGAAGGAAAAGCTATGGGTTGGCAGTCTCTATCGAACTCTTGAGACAACACTGCATTGACTGCTACACTTGATGCATTTGTCTGAAGAATACATGGTTTTGAGAAATCTGCCATACATAGAAAAGGTGGGCTTGCTATAGTTTATTTTTAAAATAAAAATGCTTTGTATTGGTCAAGTACCCACTGGAATTGAACATTTTTCTTGCATAATACATTCAAAGAGGCTTCATGTTTAGCAATATGTGGAATAAATTTCAAATATAGTTAGACATACAGATGATTTAGGCAATGCCTTTGACATAACAAGGAAGTTTATTTTGAGAATGGCTTCTTTATGCTCCGGATCAATAGTTACTTCTTTACTTGGGACCAAAAGATATAGAAAATATATTTCCTAAATTGAAAATTAAAAGCCTGTGAAAATTGGGTTTTGAAAACACAATTTCGCTGAATGCCTTGTCCTTTCAGCCAGCGGTAGGGATAGCGGCGATTGACCCACAGTACGTCCCACACGGTTGAATGGGACACGTCCATTTGGCATGCTGTGGAGTCCACTAGCGGAGGGCACGTCGTCGATGTGCTGATGTATTAATTCGTCAGGCCGAACAGAGCGCACAGACCGAGGACGACCAGCATTAAGAATGTGTCTCTGCAACATTGGTAGCATAAGTTACCTTTTTGCTGCGGACTTTGTAGGCATTCTGCAAGGCATTCTGCAAAAAAAGTTTTCATAAGGAATCACCTGCCGCAGTTTCGGCAATTTATTTCCGAACATCATGTATTATGTAAAAACTTCATTTTTTTATGATATCTTAACAACCTTATATACCTCTGAATTTAACGCCTACACCTTGAGCTGTGAACATGCAAAATTTGGTGTAATCGGTTGAATGGTTTCCGAGATGACATAACCATAAATATTTAAATGGTCGCAATTTTGAAAGTATGTACCTGGCGCTGTCTAAAACTATAAAAGGCAGATGTCCGTACTTAGTACTATATGTGTACCGAGTTTGGTGGAATTAAGTTCATGCATTTAAAAATTGAAAGTGGGGGACACACACACACTCATTTACACACACCCACACAGACACACTGTCTGGAAAGCGATCTCATAAGCCTTTCTTTCCTTCGGAAAGTAGGCTAAGAAGTTAGAGGGAACTTGAGAATTCGAAGCGAGTCACTCACCTTTACTTGGGAATATCCTTTAAGTACACGGTAGTCAGGTAGCGGCAAACATCTGGACGCACTTAACTATGTAACTACAATTATACATTTATATAAGGACACTCCTTAGGTCACTACATGCCCTCGGTTATTGTTTGGCAACCAACTTCAAGTGCTACCAGACTTATTACTAAGAATCATGCACCAGTAACTAAAAAAGAATATAATATGGCAGAATCCTCATATGTGTATAATACAGGTTGCTGCAGGCAGTATTGTGGAGGAGAGGAAACAAAGTGTAGTGGAAGTGTCGGCCACTTGATGGTGCTCCGGATTCCTCGTAGGTACAGTTAGGGAAAAATTAAACTCTTAGTGTCACCAGGAGGAGCGCATGGACCAAGAAAATGAGAAAGTTATTGTTGATCAGAGAAAGGGGAATAGGGGAGACAGGATGGTATATTTGTTGATAGGTCTCACACAGTGAAAAATAAGAGTAAAAAAATGCTGCAAGCTGAACTGTATAGCAGAGTAGAGCATGGCAGATCCTGCCCCTCCGAGCTTTAATCGGCATAGGACATAATGGTGAGCGCATAGAAAGGCACATAAGTGAGATAACGTGTCTAGAACGTGGTCCAGGGTGTGGAACGCTACTGTTGGAATGGACATTTCCAGCTGGCAGAGCAACAAAATTTTCAACGCGGTTCTATAATGTAGGGAAAACTCCCAGCTAAAAATTAAATTCCTTCAAATAAAATTTTTCCAAAATAAATATACACATTTGCCCAATGTAATATCAATAAAAAAATATTATAGTGAAGCCCAAAAATAAAATTAAATATTGCATAAATGGGGCACACCTGTTTCCAGCTACTTATGTTGTGACGGCAGCCGAACCAACTGGGTCCACCAGTTTATCATTTACAGAACTTCCAGTAACATATCGGTGTTGCTTTTACAACAAGGACATTGACTACATGGCCAACGCACATTGGCACGAAATTCATGAGATTCCTAATATTTCGTGTCGTGTTTAACGAAACAGAAGTGTAGGTGGTATGAATAAGGACGCAGACTTTGCACAGATGAGTATTAATAATTGTTTTCATCTTAATGTCGTAATATAGATTATAATCCATAAACTGAAAAACTTATTGTGTATATTTTATTTCATGTTTTAATCCTATGTTATAACTACCCTGTTATACATCAAATCTGACTTCGTTAAAAAAGATATTATGCATATATATAATGTAATAGCTGGTTACAGCACATATATAAAAGGTTGTTGTGCTTATCTACGCATAAGTATATTCACGGGAACTGTAAATTATATTTGCGAACTGAATTTCTAAATCCATACCCTAACAGGTTCTAAATTTTATTCATCTGTGCCTATAAAAATCGTAGATGCTGTAGAGTCTCATGCATTGGTACAACACGACTTGAGAAAATGTGGTAACTACGACGTAAACTGGCACGAGTTGGCTACAAAAACTCTGCATATTTATTTAACTAGAATATCAAAATTAAACATTCGTGTGGACATATGAAAATAATCGTATTTACGATGTCATTTTCAAATCCGACAAAGAAAAATACAAATTCTAGTATATGTTGCTCGATAAACCCTTGTGTTTAGAAATTATTAAAATTAAACAACCGTAAAATTAAAGAAAACTATTAAATTTACTTTGCCTTTTTATAAACATATATTCGGAATAGTTCTTAAAAATGATAAATTATGTATGTATGTAAACTTATATGTATCTGTATGAATGTCTCTATAATGTTGCACGTAATTCCTAAGTACGCCATTAATGTCATAAGGTTTTTTGCAGGCAGAATATTACAAATTCACAAATTAAGAAGTAAATAATTTCTACAGAAACATTAATTAAAACAAAACTATTATTACAACAAATAAAATAATACTCTTTTAAAGGAAAAATCTTTAGGTCCGTAACTTTGAAAAACTAACATCCGGTAAGGCGTCGCTACGCACCCTCCAGGGACATGTCACAGCAGCTGGGGATACGCCTGTGTCCACCAGTAACATATCCAGGCGACTAGCAGAGTGGGATCTGTCGTCGCTGTGTCCCTTACGACTTCTACCATTACGAACTGAGCATCAGCGAGCACATTTGACCATTTGTCGGGTTGGCGATGAGTGGTGTTCAGCTTCGAATCACGGTTCTCTCTGGATACAGCTGACCGCCAAATTCGAGTCTATAAAAATTCCCGTTCAGCCTCGTGATCCATGCTTCAGTTGTACCAGCTGTGGCAGGATCATTCTCAGGAGAACATCCGACGTCTGTACGCCGCAGTGCCCGACCATATCGCCGCCTGTCTCAGTGATACAGGCGGTCCAACAAATACTAAGTGCATCCCGCAAGTGTTGGTCTCCTGCAATACATGCTTGGTGTGGTAAAATATTTTGATAATATCTGTATACATACTTCCATCTCCTGTGCATATACCCACTTATGTGCCCCTGCGATAGCCCATTCAGGGTGATCAATATTTTGAAAAGAGTGTAATAATAATAATATCATCTTTCTCCAAAGCTCTGCGTGGTGTCATAATTGATTTTCCTCGATTTGTTGAAGATGGCAGCCTACAGATGATGTAAACAGATGGTCGGCGAAATGAAACTGGCAGCTTACAGCAGAGGAAAACCAAAAGATGGTCGAAAACAATATGGCGGACGAAAAAAAAAAAGTCATACAAAAAAATAGCGACCAGAAATAAGCGACAGAAGAAAAAAATCAGTAGTCAAGATAATGGCCAAAAATAATATAGCTACCAGAATAAACATGGCTCTACAATGACACAAGGTTTTGTCCTCAAAATAAGCAATTGCATTGCTTTGTGGAGCAAGGGAAATTTTTCTTTCTTGGTACAGTATTTTTCAAGAGAGAATTTAATAGCTATTGCATTTTTAAGAAAGATAATGCGACCGATGAATAAGTAGAATGGTAAAGAAATATAAATAACAATTTGTGGAAGATCTTTGAGTTTCAAGGAAAGGTCGGGAAATCCTGTGGGTAATTCTAAGAATTTTGACTAGCTGTATTTAGGAGAAATTTGGGGAAAATATAATGAAAAATTAAAAAATTTATGTGACAGAAGTATTGTATAGTATGTCTGGGGAGAATGGCTTCTGCTATCGGAGGTCGGAGTACTCTCCTGCGATGATGTAAAAGGCGAAGTTGGCGTTCGATGGCCTTTTTGGAATTTCATATCCCCCTCGCCAATACCCATCCCACAGTCAGTCATTTCCAGCAACCCATAATCCTTAAAATTATCCCAATATAAATTTATATTTTAAAAAAAATTTATAAAAAATAAATTAAATGAAAGCGTATAAAAATAAATTACGACAGTGTCACCGCAGAAATTTTATTTATATTTTAGCTTACTTTCCAAAGGAAAGAAAGGCTTATAAAATCACACTCCTGTCTGTGTGTGTAAGAGTGTGTATGAATGTGTGCGCATGTGTGTGTGTCTCTGGATTTGTGTACCCCCTTTCACATATAGTACTAAGAAAGGACATCATATTTTTATAAATTGCGGTAATGTTGGTCACTTACTTTCAAAATGGCGGACATTTTAATATTTAGGGTGATATGACATATCTCGGAAAACATTCAACCTATGTTAACCTAATTTTGTAAAGAGACAGTTCAAGTTGTTAGCATTAGATTCAGAGGTAAATATGGTTGCTGGTAAGCCATTAATGAAAATAGCACCTCATTAAAAATAAAGCATTTATGCTTTATCTCGGAAAATGCTCCACCAATTTTCACCAAATTTGACATGTATGAAAAGCAATGTTAGCCCAGGTGAATGCAAGCAATTGAAGTTAATTAAACACTTATTTTCAAAATGGCATCCATACAAATATTTTAGGTTTATTTAATATAAATACCATATCACTTGACCAACTTCAACCAAATTTTGTACACTGATAGTATCTATACAAGCATCATATAAGCAGAAAAACCACAACTTTTGTTCGCAATTTTGTAAGATAGTGCTAACTTAATATGAAAAATATTTTTGTTATACCTCGACAAACAACTGACACATTGCTACTAAATTTGGCAAACAAGTAGTATTGTGGCAGTTGATATGTAAAGATATGTTTCAAGTATTTCAGGCTTTTATTTTCAAAATGGCAGCTATATGGCTATTAAAGAATAGTATGCTATACTTTCGAAAGTATGTAAACAATCCAAACTGAACTTTTTATGCTGCGAGTATATATAAAAANATATGAAAAATATTTTTGTTATACCTCGACAAACAACTGACACATTGCTACCAAATTTGGCAAACAAGTAGTATTGTGGCAGTTGATATGTAAAGATATGTTTCAAGTATTTCAGGCTTTTATTTTCAAAATGGCAGCTATATGGCTATTAGAGAATAGTATGCTATACTTTCGAAAGTATGTAAACAATCCAAACTGAACTTTTTATGCTGCGAGTATATATAAAAAACATCAAATGTGTATACACAGAGCCACTTTTATAATCCATTTTGTCACATATTGGTAAACAAATAAATACATTTTTAAGTCTTCTCTCGGGAAACAAATGACCAATTCCTGTCACATATGGCAAACAAGTAGTACTTTGGTAGGTTATGTTAACTGATATGTTTTAGGTAAGACAGATAGTTATTTTTAAAATGGCAGTCATAAATATACTTTAGTTTTGTATGCTCTATCGTCGCAATCATGTTATTTACCCTAATTGAACTTTGTATGCTGGCTGTATATATAGTATTACAACCATCAAATTTATCCACACAAAATATATTTTGTCAGCCATTTTGTAAAATAGCATTGCATGATAATTTAAAATTATGCGAAATCTCCGAAAAACAAATGCTTATTACCAAATTTAGTAAACAAGTAACACAATGTCAGGTAATGTAAACTGATAACCTGTGAAAGGGTCAGACACACATATTTTCAAAATGATGGCCATATAAATATTTTTGAATCGGAATTTTTTAAATACGATACTACAAAAAAAATTTCAACTCAATTTTGTATGGCGACAGTATCAATTATATTAATCAAAATCGTCAATACAAAGCCTCAATTCTGCGCTATTTTGTATTATGGCCCCACATGAAATAACACAATTTTTTATTCGTATTTTGGGAAACAATTAACGGATTTCATTAAAATTTGGGCGAAGCAGTTTAGTTGTGGTAGACTTTTTTAATTTATGTGATATAAGTGTGTTAGACTGTCATTTTCCAAATTGTGTATGTACACACATTTAGCTAAGTGTGCTATATCTACGAAACTATGTAACCAATCTACTTTTAACTTTGTATTTTGTATCTATAGCAATCATCAAAAGTGATAATAATACATTAAATTTTCGTTCTCTATTTATGAATATCGTCACATGAACAATGGAGTGCCATATCCCGAGGAACAATAATCAAATTCGTACAAAAATTTCACAAATTATCGCTACAGTACGGTAAGTAAATTAACATGTGTTATGTGCATTAGGTATGTTTTAATGGGGTTTATATAAATATTTAAGAATAAATGGTTTTAATCCATGAAATATTTTAACAAAATTCAACCACATTTTGTACGCAAACAGTATTAATTATAAGTATCATTTATGCTTACAGAGATCATCTTTTTCCGGATTTTTGCTTAGTATTGACATGTGAGTAAATTAAACATTTTGCCATATTTCCCGAACAAATCATGTAATTTCCACAAAATTTTCACACCTACAGAAGGTCAAGTAAAGTTCCACAATTTAAATTGTGCCAGACAATTATATTGAAAATGGTGGCCATTTAAATATGTATATGTATTTGGCATATATTTAACAATTTAACAAATTCAGTCAAAAATTATATGCTGACTGTATTTATTAGAAACATCGTTTACAGAGCCTATTTTATGACAATTTTGTAATGTAGCCCGATTTAAGGAAATAAGGTTATTTTGCCATATCTCGCAGACAAATCAACGGATTCCCACCGCATTTTTCACACAAGTAGCGGTTTGGTAGGCCATGCAATCTTATGTGTTTTAAGTGACTCAGTTACTTATTTTCAAAATGATGGCCATTTAAATCTTTCAGGTTAGTGAAACCTATTATTCCAAACATTAGTATGATTACATCTGAATGTAGTGCTACGAATCTTACCTCGGTGGTGGAGTTGATTGCACGCTAGTTAAATTATACCAGTTCTATGAATTCGAATCCCAGGTACGTCCTTCCTGTATTTTAATTGTCTTGTTACTGTTTCACATGTTACTGGTTTTATCTCTTATGGTATTGCTGTCAAAGAGACAATGCGTACCTGCCATCTAAGTTTTTAAGGATTTCATTAAAATGTATTTGCACCTATGTAAAATACTGCAGGCACATTAGTTATCAGTTACTTCTTATTGTATTGATTTATAATTTTTTTTTAAATTAAAGTATATTCTATTGATTTAATTTAGTACATTATTTTGATATATTTATCCCCTCTACTACCGACAAGCCACACCAAGGAGTTGATAGGATTAATCGATTTTAATAATATAAAAAGTATTAATTTGGCAGTGTTATATACCACCGGAATCATCTTTTCAAGGCGAATGTTATCGTAATCTCATAACGATTATGTAACCCTATGATAGGACCATTATATTAGATTTAAGAGGTATGACCTACACCCTCTCCAGACCAACTTTCATCCCACGATCATGACACCCCTCCCGTCCGTCCCTTAGTACTCTCATTAAAAGACCATGAACATACCCACTCCACTCCTTACCAACTCAAATAGCGTCGACTGCTACCATTCTTCCTCTGCTCATCCACTTTTCACACACTGCTCGCAAGATCAGGCCGCTGGCGGGCCTTGTCAAAATAATCGTGAAATGATCACATAATCTAGGAATCAATGCATTCTTAAATTATTAAAAATATTTTTCCAATCTACTTCACCTAATGTTTAAAATAAACCCAGATATTCCATACACACATTAATGTATCGAACATGTATTGTTAACGGAAAATCGGATTATACATTTTAAATTACGTAAAAGTTGTGTTTTTACATGGTAGCCGGTAGCATTTTAAAAAATAGTCATGGTGGGATGGGGATTTTAACCCAGATCTTCCCGAACAGCAGTCAGGTGCTGAGCTACAAAACGAACATTTCCTCGTATAATTACTATAATTTTGAATGTATTTAACATTTGGTTATATTATTATTAAATTTATTTTCAATCAGTACATATATTACTTATGAACACTATTCTTTTGGAGTTATATTAGTTATTTGCATTGTATTAAGCATTTCAAAAACTTTTTAAATGCAAGCAATGTGTCAAAGAACTCATTTTTTCATTCAGGTTTGGAATATTATATCAAATTATGTGACTATGCTCACATTGAATTGTTTTAATATTATAGGCTAAAATAATCATGCACCAAACCACATGTTCGCAAGTTGAGGGTTGTAAGAAAGTGTTTATTTACAGGCATATAGGGCTCATGCAATTCAGCTTGCAAGCATAATTTCTAGCTCCGGGAATGTGTGAAAACATGTATGAGCCCTTTAAAGCCATAGTGATTATATAAATTTAAAACATTTGCATTTAAGTATTTTTTTAACAAAATCAACTCATAACATTATGGTTTTGATAAAGCGTTTATATTAAAATATTACAATTTTTATTTTGTTTAAATATATTATCAAAGAAGTATTCAAAAATTATTCATGTTCGTCAATGCAGAGCTCATACCCTTATATGTATATCACCTACAGAGACCACACATGTGGACTGAGAAAACTGAATCCACCCCAATCATAACTCCACCCAAGTCTGGTTCGTGACGAGACTGACTGAGCCCAAGACTGGCTCCTGCCGTGACCAGTTCCCTCAAAACTGGCTATACCAACTTACAAAACTAGGCCAACTGACCAGCAGTTAAACATATCTCGATAAATGAAAGCTCAAAATTAAACCTCAGTACGAAACACCAACAATGAAACCTAGAAATGAAACATCTAAATGAAACCTAAAAATAAACATAAAAATTAAACCTTAAAATGAAACATTAAAAAAAAAAACCTCTAAAATAAAACTAAAAAAAAAAGAAACTTGTGTATCCATTGCCATTTTTATACAGTTCCTATCAGAAAAAGAATCGCCGTCTTACCCAAATAGTTATACTTTGAGCGATGGGACTACAATTATTTTCTGAAATAATCTCGTCCAAAATGGCTGTGATTTTTAACCAATGTTCGAGGAGTGGAATGTGTATGGACACCTTTATTCTGCCTGTTTTATATTGTGAATTGAATGAGGAGGAAGAAGACTCGAAAGAGAAGGAGGAGAAGGTGGAGGATGAGATGGTGGAGGAGGTGGAGTAGAAAAAGGTGGTGGAGGAGGAACCACTTCAGGGGATTGGATATGAAACAAATTGACTTTGAGCCAAAACTCTTTAAACTGCAAAGTCTGGCTGAAACATCCTAATCATGCTTGACTAAGGGAACAGAAATCCCATTAAGTGAAGGACATATGACAAAACAAAGGATTGATCGAAAGATCGATCGATGTATTGCGATAGATCGAAAAATTACTGAGGATTGGTAAGGAGGATTTATGAGGATTGAAGAGTATTCGTGAGTACTATTGGTGAGGATTAGTGGGGAGAATTGGTAATGAGGATTTGGGAGGTTTAGTCAGGATTTCAGAGAATAGTGAAGGATTGGGATTTATCTAAGTATTGATGTATGAGAAAAGCACTAAATATAACACTGATTTATTATCACCTAAGCCACCGAAAGCATTGCTATTTATGGTGCATGAGGTGCTGAATGCAGAGCAGGTGGAGCAATTGTGGAGCGATTGTAAAGCGTACGATTATGAATGCGGAGTAGGTGGAGCAATAAGATAGCTATTATGGAGTGATTGCAGAGAATATGCTGCTGATTGCGGAACAGACAGCGCAATAGCGGAGCGATGGTGGGGCGACTACGGAGCATATGGTTCTGATTTCGAAGCAGGTAGAGCAATTGTGGTGCGATTGTATAGTGATTGCGGATTGTATGGTGCTGATTATAGATCAGGTGGAGCAGTTGCAGAGGAATTGTAAAGCATTTGCAGAGCGATTGTAGAGCAATTGCTGAGAATATGGTGATGTTTGTAGATTAGGCAAAGCAATTGCAGAGCGATTGTGGAGCATTTGTGGTGCTTGCAGAGCTAATGGTGGTGCATATAGTGCTAATTATAGTGCTTGAAGTGCATGACATGCTGACTGAAGTGCATGCAGTGCTGATAGCAGTGCATGCAGTGCTTATAGCAGTTCATGTCATGATAATTGCAGTGCATGTAGTGCAAACTTTTGTGCATGCGGTGCAAACAGTTGTGCATGTGGTGCTAACTGTTGTGCATGTGTTGCTAACTGTTGTACATGTGGTGCTTGCAGTGTGTGCAGTGCCTGCAGTATGCACAGTGTTTGCAGTCAACTCTTCGCACATGTCGCCGAGCATTTCGACTATCAACATCTTGGAAGACATCATGCTATCTTGAAAATTACATCATATTGATTGGCACCTACGGCTTTAAACCGAAAAAAAATTCAATGTATTTTAGAAAACTTTAAAATCACAGAAAAATCATAAGATCTTTGCTTAAACTATGACGAACCTGAAGATTGTGGCAAAGTCCCTGTCTTCAGCCACATGAGGTCTCGATATTTTCTGTGATTTTAAAATTTTCCTTTCAACAATTGTGATATTTTTTCTGTTTTATGTGGTTGATGCCATCCGAGATCGTGTTCCTAGGTCAAGTTCAAGGCCACGTGACATCTTCCAAGATGTCGGTAGTCGAAATTCTTGGTGACATGAGAGAACCATTTCTACAATATGTCCACCAAAATAACCGTACCCACCATAAGCACCACACACACACAGCAATTAGCACTGCATGCACCACAATTAGCACTATATGCACTGCAGTTAGCAACTCCCACACCGCAAGCACCACAATTAACACTGCAACTAGCACCAGATGCACCACAATTAAAACATATGTCATTACTACAGCATGCACAGCAATTAGGATCGCAAGCACTACAATCGCTCCACAATTGCTCGGCAATTACTCTGCCTGCTCTGCAATCAGCACCGTATGCTCCGCAAATGCTCGGCCTGGTCTGCAGTCAGCACCATATGCTCTTCAATCGCTCCACAATTACTCCACAATTTCTCTTCCTGCACTGCAATCAGCACCTTATGCTTCGCAATCGCTCCACAATTGCTCCACAATTCCTCTGCCTTCGCCACAATAAGCACCATGTGCACTGAAATCGCTGCACAGTCACTCCACAATCAGCAATTTACACACTGCAAGCACCAAAATTGGCACCATATGCGCAACTCGGTTTCATAATCAGTGTTATTATTCGTGCTCTTTTCAGACATCAATACTTAGATAAATATCAATCGTTAGCAAGCCTCTGTAGTCGTCACCAATCCTCAACACTCCTCACCAAACCTCCTCACCAATCCTTCAATCAATCCCAATCCCTCGATAGATCCTTCGATCAATTATTTTGTTTGTCATCTGTCTCTTCGCTTAGTGGTATTTATGTTCCCTTAGTCGAGCATGTTTTAGGATGTTTCATCCAGACTTTGCAGGGTAAAGAGTTTTGGATTACAGTTAATGTATTTGAGTTCCAAACCCCTGAAATGGTTCCTACTCTTCTTCCACCTTCTTCTCCTCCTTCACCTACTCCTCCTTTTCCACCACCTCTGCCTTCACTTTCTCCTCCTCCACCTCCTCCTCCATAATTTACTCATCCTCATCCTACTCTTCATCATTATTCATTGTAAAATATTAAGCAAGCAGAATAATATATATGACAAAATGGTAGGGGTCCATACACATTGAATGCCTCGAATATTGTTTAAAAATCACAGTTATTTTAGATGAGAATATTTCAGAAAATAATTATAGTCCGATCACTCAAAGTATATTTCCATTTTTGGATGATGACAGTCTTGGGTGGTTTCAGTATTGAGTAGAGTCAATCTTTTATGAGTTTGTGTTGGGTAAAGCTTGGGTGGTTTAGTCTTGGATGGTGTCAGTCTCCTGTGTGCAAATGAGTGGACTCTGTAATTATACTTGCAAAATCAATTTCATGAGCCTGCCTAAATGCCTTTAAATATTCACATTGTTACGACCCTCGTCTTGCGAATATAAAGTTTCCTGTATCATTATTTAAAATGTATATATGATAGTATTCAATATAATCACAGGGATATAATATTATTTAATATTTTAAATATGACTGAAAAATAACCGAATTCAATGCATTGCTTGCCTTTTAAAAGTTTTTAAAATGCTAACTTCATTGAAATTAAACAAAAATATCTCCAAAATAATAGGGTTCATAAGCCATATATGCATTGATTGAAAAGTAATATAAAAAGGGAATGCAGCCAGTTCGTTTGGACGATGACATTTAGAAATTTGAGCATAACATTCTGTCCCATGTTTCGTAGCTTAGTGGTCAAAGTATTTTACTGCTGTTTGAGGTGACATGGGTTAAAATCCCCATGATTTTATAACAATCGTTATTGTTTAATTTTACCAGCTGCCATGGGAAAGCACAAATTTTACGTAAATTTAATTTAATAAACCTCTTTTGCATTAAAAATACACGTCCGATACATTAATCACATTATTAAATATCTAGGAATTGAAAAAAAATTTAAGATAAAATAAATTAAAATAATAATTAAAATTAATATTAAATTCTTCCATTCCTAGATGTCGGATATTTTCACGATTATTTGGCAAGTCTCCTCAGTCGACTAACCCACGAGAGGTGCGGGAAAATGTATTGTGCTG
>NQII01000070.1:681471-869797 GCA_002778355.1 Clitarchus hookeri | reverse complement strand
CATGGTCGTTGTATGAGAGTGCTGTATGTCGGAGAAGGAGTCATGATCGTGGGATGACTGGTGATTTGAAAGGGGATGGGAGGGGGCATGCCTTTAAATCCAATATGGTTGTCCTGTCATTGGGTTACATAAACATAATAACATAACAATAGTAATCGCATTAAAAATACATTTACAGAGATATATCACTGTTTACTAATTATTTAATATTTTGTAAAGTATATTTAAATAAAAAAATTTTTTTTAAAGAATTTTAGATTTTCGACTCCTTAGTGTGCCTTGTCGGTTGTGGAGGGGACCAGTATAGCCCAATGATGTTGTGCGCCATAAATATTGTAGTGATAAAACTCGCTTACATAAAAAAAATATATAAAAACCAATTCATAAATCATGGAGTGTAGCGACACTGTAGTAATTAATTTTTCTATACACACGGGCAATCATTATTAGATATCAAACGTGGCAAGCCAATATCTTAAGTTTACATAAATTATTTTTTTTATAAATTAAATTTGTTATTGAAATAAATCTTTGTTAATCTCATTTTTGGGGGGTTGCGGGTTGCTGGGAATGGTCGGCTGTGGGAAGAGCAGTGGCAAAGGGGCAGGTGAACATCCAACAAGGCCATCGAGCGCGACCTTAACCTGTGATGTCATCGCAGGAGAGTCCTCCGACCTCCGACCCTAGGAGCCGTTGACCCTAGGCATACTAAACAATACTTGCGACATCAACCAAAACAGCGATGTTAGCATAACCAAGATAGCGGTTACAGTTCAAGGTCAAGGGTCATGCCGAAAATTATGTTATCCAAGATACCTAAAACATGCAATTTTTTCAACTTCCTAAATCCTGTTCTCGGACCAACCAAATATACATATTTTAGTACTAATCATTAAGGGAAAATTTCTTCTTGAAAGTTGGATTTTGGATTTTTGTACCTTTTAAATTTTTTTTTTTAATAAAAACTTCCGAATTTATCCCTTTACCCAAATAACTACTGTCCTCACACTCTAATACAGACAAAACAGGGGAACTAAGAACTCATTATTACATCACAATATTACTTCTGCCAAAACTAGGCAAAATCACAATTTTGACACATGTAAACACGAGTTCGTATTTAAGTGTTTAGATGTTCGCTCACGATGTTCTCAGAAATTACTCGAAAATATTTCTTTAATAATTGTTCGTACGTGTATTTTACGGCATCCTACTCACAATAATTATTGTAACTCAACCAGTTACAAACTCATAATATTTTGCGCTTGATGCAAACCCAAGATTCATATCAGTGTAATATTCCACATAAACTACATTTTGTATTTAAATTTATATTATTTATCATTGACTTTCAAGAAACCAGCTGCTCAGTAAGTGTGCGTTTTTTTTTCTTCAAAGAATAGGTTTGTAATGCCTGTATTAAAAAATATAAGGACATTTTTTGAGTAGTCTTATTTTATATAAATCCTAATATCTGTATTGCAAGCTAAGTTAGATATTCCATACCTGCTAAACTTTTCACATTAATTTTACATTCCATAAAATAGAGGTATTCAATCGGCGAATCTTTTATCAATGTATACTCTTCTTCTGTAGCCATTCCAGATACTAAACCATAAACTCGTAGGTTAGGTAATATCTTGTTTAGTCCTGTAAAATAAATCAAAGTACAAAATTATATTTTTTTATGTTTCTAAGATATTACCAAACAAGGTTAATACATATTCTGATAGTAAAATCCATAGTACTTACATATTTTACTTTCAGGTGCACATCTAACATAAAAAAATTGAATTTCAAACTGCGCTGTAAGTACAGCAATAATATGTATTCTACCATTTGATTGTTAAGCCTCGCGTATGATCGAAGGAAACTCACTTGTCAGGAACTCAATTTTATTGCGTAAAAAGGTTGACCACTGGAAAAGTCATAAAAGTAAATACTGATGTTCTAAAAAAACATAACACTTTCCGCAATGAGAAAATTGTGTCACATGTTATTATATTCTCGCGTTATGTTAAAGTGGTGAAAATTTAGCTGATAATGAAACCATCATTTTATTTGGAGTACACAAACAACGAACATTGGGTAAAATAAAAACAGTTACCTAATACAACTAAACATATGATAAATATACTGTAATTTTAAATTTTTCTTGAAAAAAATTAATAGGATGGTTTAGAGCACTGGATGGCAACCAATCTACTACATAGGTTTAATAATTTATAAACATGTTGATTACCGAATATTATTAAAAACAGGAAAATTAATAAGCCCGGATAGTGAACAATTTTAGTGGCTTGGGAAGTTTTTTAATTTTTGTGGCAGGGGAAAAAATATTTTCAGCAGAAGGTAGCTTTAGCCGATTTGAAGAAAACGGTTGCTAGCTGCAGTGTCCCAGCTTTCTGATTTCTTGAATGATGCATGGTAGCCATATATGTCGGTGATCTTGTGCGTCCTTGACTTTACCTTTGTGTGCCAAACTTGTATCCGTTAAGCGAATTGTATTCAACCACCATATAATATTTGTCTGCTATCTGGTTTTTCGTCCGTCATCTGGTTTCTGCCATTTACAATCCTATGTTTTTTTGTTTGTCATTGGTTCTTCGGCGCACATCTTTGTTTCTGTCTCTTGTCTATAAGAATGCACTCGAGTTGACCATCTTTGTTTCTATCGCCATTCACTAGGGCCACTCCACTCGTCGATTATTACTCTACCAGCAATATTTGTTTCTCTCGTTGTCTTATAGTGTACTGGTGTCGTCCAATTTTGTTTCTATCGTCTGCAGTTAGGGTTCGCTATTGTTTGCTAGATGGCGACCATGTCAAAGCACATCTTTATATCTAACTAGTTTTGCCCCGCTGCTCCGCTCGCGTGGACAACAGAATTATTGTTTAGGTTTTTTTTTTAAATACAGTCGAATTTTGCTTAGTAATAATTTTTTATACTCTATACATATTATAAACCTAACATCTCACTGTCTGTCTTTCTGTTAGTGCGCTTATCACTCGAGAACCACTTATCCGATTTCCATGTTTTTTTTATTCATAGCTATGTTCTCTGGCCAGGTTTTAGTATAAATTTTGTTACGTAAAGTAACATAAGGAATAAGTAGTGACGATAATAGTGAATCAAGTACGAATAAAGTTTGCCGCCAGCGCGCACTCTTGCAATATGCTGTCTAAGCCGTTAAAGATGGAACAATATGATGTAGTAAAGAATTGTGTAGAATAAAAAGACATAAAAAAACTCCGCGGTAGCATGTATCTCAGGGAGCGGCAGAAATAACTCCCGAATTTGAACGGCTAATAAAAAATACACAAACGATTCTAGTCAAAATTTTATTAAACCATCTAAAAGAATAATTTTTGCCATTTAGTTTCATTGAATTTTTTTCATTTTCACTTAATCTTTAAACATAATATTTTTTTAATTTTCACTTAATCTTTAAACATAATATTTTTTTAATTTTCACTTAATCTTTAAAAATAATCTTTTTTGAATTGACACTTAATTATTAAACATAATCTTTTTTTTAATTTTCACTTTTTAAAAATAATCTCACTCAAATGCCAACCGTGACATGTCTGAAGCCTCACTCTGAAATTACGCATTACTCTTCTCGTCATCTCTTGTGGAATTTCCGCGATTTCGTGTCGGATAGCAACTTTGAGTTCATCGATTGTCGTCGGTTTGTTTTTGTAGACTCTACTCTTCAGGTAACCCTAGAGAAAGAAGTCACAGGCGGTAAGATCGGGTGAACGAGCTGGCCACGGGATGTCGCCTCGCAGTGAGATTAAACGCCCTGGACACATTTGTCTTAGGACTGCCGTAGATTCTCTTGCTGTGTGAGCGGTGGCACCATCCTGTTGAAACCATACAGCAGGATTTACACGTTCATTCAGTTTCGGCTCCAGGAAGTTGTGTAGCATCTCTACGTAACGATGAGACGTTACTGTAACTGTTCGTCCTTACTCCTCAACAAAATACGGGCCTATTATTCCAAAGTCTGCTACAGCACACCAAACAGTGACACGTTGGCTATGGAGAGGTCGCTCACGAAGTTGCCGAGGATTATTTTCTGCCCAATATCAAAAATTATGTTTGTTGACGAATCCTGATAAATGAAAATGTGGTTCGTCACTTGAGAGCATAACTGCGTCTGTTGGAATGTTTTCCAGGATATCCTGTGAAGATGCAATACGGTTGGCCCAATCACGTTCACTAAGTTCCTGCACAACCATGATTTTGTACAGATGAAAGTGGAGGTCTTGGTGTAAAATTCTTCTCACACTACGATCAGATATTCCCAAGCTGGCAGCGTGCCTACGGGCTGGACGTCTTGGAGATTTGGTAACTGCTTGTTGGAGTAATTGAACGTTTTGTGGAGTTCGAGCGCTGCGAGGTCTACCTGGCGGTGCATTTTTTAAAGCCGAACCTGTGACTCTAAAATGTTTAACCCACAATAGAACGGTTTTCCTGTCAGGGACTGCACCGTGCCGACCTATTTCGAAGCACGTACGAAATAATCTCTGCGTTGTGAGTACAGAATCGCCATTTTTAAAATAGGTTTCAAGGACGAACGCACGATGTTCACCGCTCCTTGCCATGGTGACGACTGAAATGGCAGCAGTGGTGCTGCACTATGACACAACCCCGGGCCGCCTACCACCACTAGCGCCGAACCCATGGCGGTGGCAAATTCGGGAGTTATTTCTGCCGCTCCCTGTATAACAGAGAAATACTAATAATCATTGCGGTGGTGTGCAATTCTAATATATTATATGAAGTTTCACTGATGTAGTCATTGTTAACTGTTGAATCTACTATGTTATCTGGTATTGGTAGGCCCATGCTTTTTATACATTTTCCTGACAATGTCTGCACTTGCTTTTCAATTTCAATGAGTGCAAAGTGAAAATTTTCGTCACTGAATGTTGCTTGTGAATTAAATGGTACAAAATGCTTATTAGTATTTCTCTGTTATACATAGATATATGCTACCGTGTAGTTTTTTTCGGTCTTTTTATTCTACACAATTCTTTACTACGTGATATTGTTCCATCTTTAATGGTTTAGACAGCGTATTGCAATAGAGCGTGCTGGCGGCAAACTTTTTTCCGATTTGATTCACTTTTGTCTTCACTGCGTATTCCTTATTTTACTTTACATAACAAAATATATACTAAAGCCTTGCCAGAGAACATAATTATGAATTTTTAAAAACACGTAAATCGGATACATGGTTCTCGAGTGATAAGCGCACTAACAGAAAAACAGAGAGACGTTGAGTTTTATATTATATCCAATTATGTTTGGTACTGTACTCTGCAGTCTTCTGCTCATTTTTTCCATTGGCTACTGTTTATTTACACCTGCTGAACAGTGGGCTTACCTTCATGAACCACATAAGATACATATGTAGCAAAGCGGTGGTGCTTTTCTCTATGATGAGATCATCTTGACTGGTGTACTTGGGTTTGCACTTCGGTACCATGGTGATGATTTACAAGGCAGTATTCTAGGCCATAAGCACATATGCTGCGTCTGTGTTGTACCTCAGATCGTATCATGTAATGGTTCAGAGACACCTTAACAGAGCCCAAAGAGCTGTACTTCTATCTGTAACTAAAGTTTACATAACTGTGTCAACTGAGGATCTTGTAGTGCTGGCCGGAGTTCTTCCAATAGACTAGCCTGTTATGGAAAGAGGTGAGTTGTTTGAGGAATTCCGGGGAAGAAGACCAACTCCCCCGCCAAAGAAAGAATACAGAGATATGTCACTACTGCAATTGCAAGAGAAGTGGGACAACTCAAGCAACGGAAGAGAGGTGTACCGGGTGTTCCCTCACGTGAGGGAATGGTACAAAGAGAAATGTATAATAATTACTCATTATCTCGCCCAATTGATGACCGGTCACGGAAATTACAAGCATAAGCTGCACCAGTTTCGGTTAGTGGACTCACAGTTGTGCCAGATGTGTCATAGGGACGACTGTGTCTAAAACATTTTGTATGAATATGGCAATATTGAGGACTTGAGGATAGCCGCACAGAGGTAGCTAATGGAGTATGGGATTGAAAATATGGATCGTCACATAGCAATAAAGTGGAGCGGGACTGCACGAATCCTCGAGATCTTTGCTCACGACTAGGGAAGAAGGCTCGAAGAATTCGAGACACGGATATAAGATAAAATCCTTCATGATGCTGGGGAACTGCACATTGTAGATTCTTCTTCCAATTATCAGTGTTGGGTGACGAGTGTAACGAAAGTAACGCAGGCAGCAGATGGCCGTTAATCTGGCGACCAGTCATCTACATCAGCGCAAGGATTACCAGAATATCAAAAACTGAACTAGTTATTAGCGGTGGAAACTGAATACAAACAGAAGCTGACAAACATATCACCAGCTTAGGTGCAGAAGCGAAAGAAATGGGGAGGACAGAAATAGCATCATAGCAGACATGGGACATGAAGAGCGTACCCAGGCTCCGAAGTAAGAAGTTCCGGCAAAATCAGTGTAAGATCTGTGGAAGCAAGTAAGTCGGGAAGATGGACAATGGGCATTAACCTCGAAGAAGAACCGACCATCGGAACAATGACTGAAGAGCCTGTTTCTGTGCATCTACCTAAGCATAAAATAATGGTATAAGACGTCGAAGCCATGAATGGAGAGTTTGAGCTCAAGTTATTGGCAAAGCACGAAGACATGGCTTTTTATTCGGCAGAAATAGAAACATTAATACGGAACATGGAAGGCGCACAAGAGATGATTTTCAGTACCCTGAATGAAAGGACAAGATGGTACTTGCAACAAACAATGTTATAAGGAACATAGAAGACCTCACGAACATCATGAAATTTGTGCGTGGGGAAGAGGTGAGGAAATCTATCTTTAACAACATAAGAGAGAGACCATAAAGACATACGGCCATAGATACTTCGACCACACAAAGACCTTCACAGGGTTTAAGGTGGTGTGCTACTGATAACACAGCTTAGAGGAGGTCTGACTGAAATTAAATCATTATGGAAATAGTCACATCCTCGCAGGGAGGTTAAAGGGAACTTTATGAATGATGGTGAAACGCGTTCTCTAGAATCCCCTGACCAGGCATCCCGGATCAGTAAAGAAAAATTTCCGGTGATCCATTCTTGAATAGCTCGGGGAAGCTCTTGAAGTGAGGACAGGTTATTATATGAGAATAGGAGAAAACCTATGAGAACAGGGTGACAAATGGCACAGAACAAGCTGGACGACAAGACCAGAAGAGGAGAAAGTGCCGTACAATGACTTACTCCTCAAAGTACAATCTCTGTTTTGGAGGACGGAGGGTGTGCTAGCTTTCGGGCCGTAAAAACCTGCTTGTTTACACCATTGGCTGATATAGGGCTGGTGTCTTCACTGTTGGCTCTTAAGGTAGAATTTTGAGGTACTATAGGTGGGACCGTCTCCTTACTACTGTATTTCAATGCAAGTATCTGAAATATTTTCTGGAAGCTAGTGGTTCCGATTCAGCCACCCTTGTTTCGCCAAGCAACTGAATTTTAAAAGACATATTTATAAAATGTAGAGGCATCCATATAATTATATATTGTTTCTGAAACATACAAAATATTCCAAATATCTTATATAGTATTTCAACAACCATAAAATGATTTATTTATGCTTTCTAATCTATTTAATCATACTGGATTTTGAGCTGTTTTATCTTCAATTGGTACAACGAATTCATACTAAGAAAATACAGCAGTGATTGTAAATATAAACTCCTTTATTTATAGATTGCATTAGTTTTAAATTTCAATTTTCCATTCAATATAAATTGATTTGCTATAGGTCATCTACACCAAAACTCCTAACTTTTCTCTTTGGAAAATTCTTTCTCATAGGCATGTTCAAAACATTTAAAATACTTTAATGAATTAACAAATTTTGTTTTTACCATTGTCTCTTTATTCTAATTTTATGTTAATATTTTCAGTACCTCTTACCCTTCAAATGCTGTTATTCAAAAACGAAATAAACATTATATAAAAATATCATATACATTTATTTTCTCTTTATATTATTCAAATATTTCTCTTCTTACTAAACGATTATTATAACTATACATTTTGTTTATCCTCACTTATAAAGATAAAACATAATTGTTATTTGTGTAAAATTCGTTACTAAAATCCATTTTTAGTACCATAAAATCATTAATAGTGACATCAGGAAAATTTATATTTAAAAAAACATGTTCGTAAATAGTGTATTGCTTTAAAGTATCAAAGAATTTTGATATTTTTAATATTTATTAATTTATATCTTTTTTCAATTTGGATTTATATAAAAACATTAAATATCTCTCCTATTAAAATATCAGTTTTTAAAATATATTATTGTCTCGTAATAATAAATAATATACGTGTTGTAATTATTTAAATCATATTTTATTCAATATTTTCAAATTTGCTTGCAGTATAAACACCGTATAATGGTAATTTAGATATAAAGTTATTGCTTATTTTACAAACTATACCGTCAACAATTTTTTTACTATAAAAATATTTTCCATTAATTGTATTAGCCATGTTGATGTTTTATTCTATTTAGTACAGAAATATAGTTTTTTTGTATATACAGATGCCTAAGTTAACTGATTTTGTAAAGCAGAGACTATAATAGTGAATTTTGATTCAACATAAGCTCTTGTTGCATAATCATTTAATATAGATTTTGGGTCAAAATTGTGCTTAAAATATTTACTTAAATTACCAATCAATGGTTTTACAAATATATCTGTCATTTAAGTGTAAGTAAATTATACTAGAAAAAATATACCCTCTAGAAAACGAATACCGGTCTTTCAAACAAACAACCACATATAATTAAATTTAATTACAGAAAGATGAAAAAATTTATTTTAATAAATTATTATTTTGATATGTAACCTCAAAATGACTCAAAGTATTTAACATCATTATTGCTTTTACAATAAACCCAGTCAGTGTATTGACTATATGAAAATCCTAAGTTAACGCAAGCTTATTAATTTGTATACATTTTAGTTGTAAATTTATCTATCATATAAACACATGTATAATGTTTGACTTTTAATTTTTTTATATATTTTTATACCAATATTAGATAAGGGAGATTAATTACATTTGTTAACGTTCTCCCTCTTCTTTTCCTTTGCTACAACTCCTTCAAAAACATAACTATTTTTCACAGCTAATTTACGTGTATGATGCTATTCTAAACCTTTTTTAATCCTTTCCAATATAATCTTCGAAAGATACATTCATCTTATTGGACATAATTCATTTTATCAGGAAATATTATAAGAATCTAAAACAGCATTTGGTTTACATGGCTTATTTATTCTGATAGAAGAGAACGAAACTGGAAAATGTTTAATAAGATTAAAACTGATGATCAAATATATGTGTTTACCAATAAACATAACTATTTCATTTTAAAGTTTTATACATATAAATTATAAAAATTTTGATGTACAAAACCAATCACATAATAAAAAATGTTTATTAGTAATTACATTAACTTAAAGAGATTTTATAGAAACTTATTTATCATTAAAATATATAATTTAGAATTAATAATTAGAAAAGTATTAACAAGATTATTACCACAAAGATTTGATGAACACATTATATAAACTGAAGGTGTTTCTTGTTTTCCATAAATACTTTGAATATTATCAATATTTATTTGAATTAAATGAAAATTATTGGAATTATCTACTGTAGACATTATATACTTGGAATCATATGTATTGTGTAATCCTTAGTTATAACTAATTTCACGAAACCAAAAAGATAATAGCGATATTTTCTGATCACCTGTTCAGTCATAATATTTTAAAATACCATGGTTAATTTTTAATCTAATTAATATATATTTTATTGTACAAATTTTCAGGATAATATATATGACCTAATATTTTGTATTTTAAAATGTATTAAATGAATTGGATGGTATTTTTTTATATTTATTACTACCTAGTTTAAATGATATTGCCATTATCGGGAAGGTTACAACAATGTATCATTTTTAGATTTGTAAATTTACCCCAAATGTTGAAAGCATTTTCTATTATTTTAATAACTGGGTTATTACCCATTGCAAAATGCCATCTGCTATTAATTTTATTCCATTTTATTAAATATGTAAAATACGCGAAATTTCATTTGGTACACATCTTGGTTTATTTATTAATTTCAATGATTCTTCATCTAATGTATCAGTTATTTCCAAGTTATTTTATTCCTCATAAATTTTGAAAACATCACTATATATAGTTTGATCAATATTTAAAAATAAATTTTTGTTATCATTATTTAAACGCATTTTGTACTTAAGTACATGATTACACATAAATAGTAAGTATCATTTGAGCACAAAACTGTAAATAATTTTAATACTATAAAAAATAATACATAAGACTTCTTTAATATATAATTTTTTTTTACATGTGTAAAGGCTAGTAGTGTGTTGTAACACTGGCTTCTTAGCCAGTGCAGTGCGCGAACCTGTGGAAATGGAATATGCTCAGGCTTCTGAAGAATGCGGGCTTTTGTTACCGCAGGGTCACACTGGAGAGAAATTGGCCACCCAGGGTATTACCTGCAGAGAGGCTGAGAAGTGACTATCAGTGTGTGTCGAGCAGGGATCAGCTAAGTTAGTTACTCAGTGGGAGAGATACGATATTATATAGTGTGCTGGCGAGAACAATAATTAAGAAATTAGTGCGAGCTCTATTCGTGCAAGTCATTTCCTTTTGACCACCCTCCCCGGTCTCCCTATCCTAAGAACACCGTAAGTCCCATCAGCCTGGTGGTGGACATAAAAATTTTGTGTCAGAAGTGGGATAAGTGAGAAGTCAGAAAGCTTGTGTTGATACAAAAGCTTAGTATGGTGACGCGACCAACACGATGCTTCTTACCGCCGCCGGTCGAGAAGAGTTCGTCAAAAACTCGTGCGGGAAACGGCAAAGCGGCGAGACTGTTTCTTTGAGTGCCAACAGTGAGGCTAGGGCCTCCTGCAAGCCACCCCGTCCCGGAACACCCTCCCAGGGACCTGCTGACCTGAACCGCTACTCGGGATGTTGACAACCGCGCTCCGCGCCCGCGCGAAAAAAAAAGTGTTCCCGACGGAGTTAGAGTGGTTGCTACTCTTCGCGAGGAGTATCTATGAACTCCAAGAGATGCGCTACCTGCTAAGCACCGTCGAAGATGCATACATCTGGTGTGCTATGTAAGGTAACACTGCCGTCATCATAGACATAAGCATAAACATCTGGCCCTTGAACATAAATTAAGGTATGTTGGGTTAATTGTTTTGCATCATGGCAGTCAGCATCGATGGTAAAGAAAAGGATATTCAAGTAGCCTTTAACAGTTATTTGGCACAAATTCAGGATTTGCGCAAGAAAAAGTATTATTATAAAAACAGTTAAGACTCAGACTGATTTTTCACCACCCAGTCACAATGAATCTTTCTTGCAACCACCTGTTAGCGAGCGAAACGTTTCGTTAATTCCAAGCAATCCAATATTTAATGGCCATGCCGAAGATAATGTGTTAATGTTTATTTCTAAATCGGAGGAAGTTGCATCATTTTGTAACTGGACAGACCACGAAACTTTGGCAATTACTAAACTATGTATTTCAAGAGAAGCTTTGGAATTTATTTTATCTGACACTGCTTGCAAGGAAGCTCGGAGATACCAAACTCTAAAGACATGTTTGTCTGAGGAATTCAAGTGCAGGCATACTAGTCGATTCTACCGGGAACAGTTAAGATAATTGGAATGAAATACATGAAGATGTTGAAGAGTTTGCAGACAGGATTCGCATGATCAATGTTAATACATTTGACATTGGCAATGACGAAACAACGAAAGATACCATTAAGTATGAGGCTGATCAACATGCGTTGGATCCCCTCCTCAATTGTATCTCGGGAGAGGTTGGCAAATTTACATGTTTGGCCAAGGCCAGAGATGTATCCTCTTCATTACATTGTAGAAACAATTGATATACTTGGAAAGTGCCCAGTATTTTTGGTTTTTAACTTCACTTCTGGGTACCATTAAATAGAGATTAATCCAGATGACAGGCCCAAAACATCTTTCATCACCTCAAAGGAATTTACAAATATGTCCGATTTCCATATGGGCTAATTAATGGACTGGCTACATTTCAACGAATGATGGATAGTGAACTTAGAGGACTGATACCTTCGCAAGCAATGTTGTTCATTGATGTTGTTATTGTCTTTGCTAAAGATATGCATGAGCATGTCGAACTACTCAAAGCTGTTTTTCAGAGGGTACAACCTGCAAACATGTATTTGTCTCTTGAGAAGTGCAAATTCTCAGTATCAGAAGATTACTTCCTTGGTCACATAATCTCAGCAGCAGGGTGGAAACCTGATCCTAAATTTATAGATACAGTTGCAAATTATCGAGCACCAACAGATGTCAAGGAACTTAGGTCATTTTTGGGCCTTTCTAACTTTTACAGTCGATTCATCAACAACTTTGCATACAATGCAAAACTTCTTACCCTACGGCTGAGAAAAGATGTAAAGTTTGTTTTGACTCCCGAATGTGAAAAGGCAATAGAGACATTGAAAACATTACTCACTTCATCACCAGTGTTAATCTACCCTGATTACAGTCAGCCATTTATCCTGTCCACAGATGCAAGTAGTGTTGTTATAGGATGTTTTTTCTCACAGTTGGTAGATGGAAAAGAGTACCTTGTTTCTTATGCATCTAGACAACTTAATAAGGCAGAACTGAATTATTTAGTGACTGAAAAGGGGCTCTTGAGCACAGTTTGGGGAATCAATCATTTTAGGTGTTTCTTGTATGGGAAGCCATTTCCTGTAATTACGTTTCATTCTAGTTTGAAATTACATTATGCACTGAAGGAACCAAGTGGACGTATCATGTGTTGAGCTCTGTGACACAGCGAATACAGTTACACTGTAGTACATCGTCCTGGAATGTTGCATGGAAATGCAGATGTATTGAGTCGTAAGGTTCGTATGGCCGATATTGCTGTCGAATACCTGCAGACAGCCTAACAGCAAGATCCTGCATGCCAAGAATGGATGATGCAACCTCAGTTTGTTTGTATTGTCGATGTGCTGTACAGAGAAACTAAACATGGCAAGAGAATTACTGTGCTAGGGTCCATGTATGCTGCAGTATTGAAATAGTGTCATGACTCATTATATGCATGCCACTGTGGTAGGAAAGCCACAAATCAAAGAGTCGCACAGAAGTATTGGTGGCCTGAAGGACAATAATATGTTGACAACTACGTAAAAATCTGTAACAACACTACCACCAAACACACCAGGCAACCGCAGTACACACCATCGGCATCCCAGTAAGCAGACTTCACAGCATCGTCGTCAAGGTAGTCATGAGAGAAGTTCCCCATCGCCACCGGTGCATCGCCCTTGCCCCTACAAGTTGAAGAGACGCCAGAAGAATTGAAGCCAGTTTGTGTGATAGTGATCATGAAGTGAATAGAGGCCGTTGTCATTTTTAGATTCAGTGATGCGAGTGCTTTTTAACGAACAGGGGAATAGTTTTTTTGACATGCGGTGTTGTATCCAAAATAGTTCCTTGTTAGTAAAAATATTTGATTTTGTTGGTATTCTTTGAATAATGTGTTTGTATAGTATTTACTCATTTTAGTAACTTAACTTAGCTGAAGTGTTGACTGTGTTAAATGTACTAATAACTTTGTCTTGCTAGATTGTGTGAATCCAACGAAGGGTAACTTTATAGTTTGTATTGCTGCCTGACTGTTCCCATCAGTTTATGTATTTCGGAAACATCCTTGTTACTTTATACATAAAATAAAGACTGAATTTGCATCAAGGAAACTATCATACTTATTACTGCTC
The DNA here is from genome assembly GCA_002778355.1 of Clitarchus hookeri. NCBI lineage: Eukaryota > Metazoa > Arthropoda > Insecta > Phasmatodea > Phasmatidae > Clitarchus > Clitarchus hookeri. The sequence goes on along the minus strand of NQII01000070.1, from coordinate 855,853 downwards.
TCTGTTAATGGTGTGCATGTGTAATGAGGATTCTGTAAATTATGTTTCGCTATAAGACTCAACTTCTTTTTTGTAAGGAGGGGTGAATTTAAAAGCTAAAAGTGTGTTGAAACACAGACTTCTTGGCCAGTGCAGTGCGCGAATCTGCGCCACGGAATTTTTCTTAGACTTGTGACGAATACAGACTTTTGTTCCCGCAGGGGTGCACTGGAGAGAGAGTGGCCACCCGGGGGTTTAACCAGCTGAGAGGCTGAGAATTGACCATCAGTGTGTGTCGAACTGGGACCGAGGGCATTTGTGTTCGCCGCTAAGGTAGTTTATGTAGTGAGACAAATACGATATTCTATTGTGTACTGTCGAGAGCATTAAATGAGAAACGAGTGCGCGCCCTACTCGTGTGAGTCGACATTTCGTGTGAACACCGTTCCCGGCCTCCCTATCCAAAGAACTCCGTAAGCCCCATCAGTTTGGCGGTGGACTTACTTAAGAAAAAAATTTAGTTCCACAGTGAAAAGGTTTAACAAAAACAACTATTCATACATTCGTTCAAACCGTTATAAAATCTTTAATCTTATATCTTTATTGTCCATTATTATTTTTCTTATTCATATACATACATAGTTATAAAACAAAATTATTTTTTCCTAAATTTGGAACAAATCACTTTGAATTGTTCATAAATCATAACGCCACCAAACGAAGCATCAAATGTATTTTTATGTAAGAGTATTTTCTACTTAGTTTTGACCATAGATTCGAGTGGTGCCGTCCGTATAAGCGAGTCACCTTATATCCTATATCCGGTGTGCGTTTTAAATTTGTATCAACTTGCCAAAAAAAAAAAATTCCAAAAATATGGTATTATCTCTCACTTACTATTATTGTATTTTTATTTGGTTTGGGGCTAATAAAATAAATTTCATATTATTTAGTTTTCCTCTTATATAATATTCCGTTATTACGACTTTACAAAATTACACAATCGTCAAAAATTAAGAATTATTTACATACTTTTAAATAGACTATTTCTTCACTAATGTTTAAAAAATTGTAACAAATTACTTCTCTTTAATTTTTGGAAACTTTATCAAAATCGTTTTGTTACAGCAGATATTTTGGATTATTCAAACTATATAACCAAAAATGTAATTTATTAAAAATTTAACCCCTGCTTTTGTATACAATATTAACCATTAAATATGTTTTTCTACTGTGTAATAAACCAACAATTATTGTTGGCATATTTCCAGGCAATATTTCGCCATTCATTTCATTTATTAATTTTTCTTCAGAAATCAAAACACCATTACCCAAATAAATTTTCTCCATTTAGAAGTGTGGGTTGGTATGTCTGATGACAAGAGCTGGGGGCTGTGGCATCGTGGCACCGCCCACCATCTTGGATGACATTACGAAATTCCAATCTTCTCCCTAAATGTTTCCGTTTTCCATTAAAAAGATTAAATGTCTCTAAAAATTCCCGAGAATTTTTACATTTTCCCCTCAAAAAGCATCGAGCAATTCATATGTAAAAACGAGCCACTCTAAAGCCCTTTTCATATAATTTTAGGGGCTCACTTTTTACTCGCAGGCCTCAACGCCCCTCACTCCACCACTAGCCAAGCTCACCTCACCCCTTCCCTTCCTCAAAATCATTAAAAAATTATGAAAAAAGTAAAAAAAAAGTAAAAATAATTGTAGAAATGGAAAACATATAATATTTCCTCACCCTCCCTCTGCTCAACCTCAATACCCTTAATAATACTTCCCCTACCCTTCGCGAACCTAACAACCCAAACATAAAAAATCTAAATATATCACAAAAATCGAAAAAAAAATTGTAATAACATTTGAGGAACATATAATGGTAAACTCACACTTACGCACCCGCCATTAACTTAATCCCCTTCCGCTCACCAACCACACCCCACAATAAAAAAAAAACCAAAAATTAATAAAAATCGATACAAAATTGCATTGAAGACTCCGGCCACCATGTTGGATGACAGTGACTTTGACCGTGACTCCAATAACTTTGAAGAGAAAAAATCGTGAAAAGATGGTAACATCTAATAAATTCATTAAAATTAAATAAATTCATAAAAATCTAATAACATATAACGATAACCCACTCTCCACTTGCTCGACCCCAACACTCTTAACCAAAACCCACCAGTCCTCAACAAGCAGCCACCCAATCATAAAAATCAAAAAAAGACACAACAAATTCGGAAAAAAAAATTCCAGGAACACACATTGTTTACATCACACTCCCCTGCCCTCCGTAAACTACACTCACTGCCCTTCATCATCCCACCGTCAAATCATAAAAAATCGCAAAAATTAAAACCAAAAATAATTCTAACTCTCGAAGATCATATAATTTTATCCCACCATTTACCTGTTCCACCCAAACACCCTAATCAACACTACCCACCTCTCGCAAACAACCCCAATCATTAAAAAATAAAGCAAAATTGCCAAAAAAGGACAAATAATTCTAATAATAGAGGAAAAATTACATTGATGACTCCGACTGCCTTCTGTTTCCCAATTACTCAACTTTTTTCGACCCTGCTATTTTTGATGTCGCCTGCTGTAGTTCTCTTGTCTGCTAGAGTGCACCACTAGTGCCGATAATTATGTTTATTATTGCTAGAGTGTGCCACTGTAATCCGCCATATTGAAAGTCATCCCTTCGACCACCATTCAACTGCCGCCTGCTAGACATGCTGTTGTCGCTATCGCTCGGCTGTCATGCTGATTCTCTTCGTCTGCTAGCGTATGCCACTGTTTCCGCCATGCTTGTTTATGGTAGCAAGGATCCCTAATTACTCACTACTGCTTAACTGCCAATTTATTTACTAATTATTTATGCTATGCCATCATTCGAGATTTAGTCGCCGGCTATTTACTCTGCTTCCTCGATCCAATATATTGGATTCCATTGCTGCTTCTCGATTAAGCTACCAGGACACCGCCTTTCTTTCGTGCTTTATCATTCCACATCGATTTAGTAGCCTCTCTCCAACCTGCCATTTTGGATTAAATCACTTCCACCAAATTAAAATTTGTCATATAACCTTGACATTTAACCATTGAAATCTTCCATTTGGTTTGTCATGGAAAAAGCAGGGCCAGAAATGTAGAAATTGTGTAGGACCTCTCATCAACATGTACTGCACTCAAGCAAGTCTGGTATTTCCAGACTCGACCTTCACCTCCTTGCTCCAGTTCTCAGGGTAAATTTTCTACTACTTCAATAGCATACATCCATATATGTTGCATCCAACCTGCCGAGAATATATCAAAATACTAATCCGCTCTCATTTTTTAACACTTCATTTCAATATATATCTCTGGCACCAAATCATTGATTGTAGGCATTCAGTAATAGGCTATTAAAGCAAATATTTATGTATTAAAATTCAAATAACATATTTTGCCCGAATAAATTCATATCGTTCTATTATCATACCCACTTGCAGTACCGACTTGTAGTTGGAGGTATGAAAAACAAGGTCATTGTATTATATCTATCAGGAAAGCACACATAGTACAATCCCAATGAGAAATAAAATATATATTTTATACTTTGAATATATATATATAGTTTTATACTTCAATCTACAAATATAATAAAGAAAACAGAATCCCAACAATCTTCATTCCATTGATGTAGCATATTTCCAGCAACAGTTCACTTTTAATNTATCGTTTTATACTTCAATCTACAAAGATAATAAAGAAAACAGAATCCCAACAATCTTCATTCCATTGATGTAGCATATTTCCAGCAACAGTTCACTTTTAATGTAATTAATAAAATTTGTTTATATGCAGTTCATGGAAATCTATGCAAAGAAGCGTCCAACCAGACCCCTTAGCCATATACTCTTCTTCACGATAAAGTATTTTTAAGGCCTTACAGCCTCTGGGATGCAATAAACATTGTACAGTGCTTGATTCACAGTCTTGTATAATCGAAGACTGATTCCTTCATGAAAATGTTGAGGCTTTTTGTAAGTACACTCCAGCCAAACATTGTTTTTATTAAATTTTCTTCAACTTCTTCTGCTAATTTATTGATTATCCTATGCTTAATGTGGTCCAGGTATGTGCATAAGTTTTCGTACTTACAAAGCTATTTCCAATCACTTAATCTTTTTTGTACCCTTGAATGCTCATAATTTCAGGTTGACTACATTTGATGTTGTGTCATCAACTGCAAGTACAGGTCGNGATTTTATTAAATTTTCTTCAACTTCTTCTGCTAATTTATTGATTATCCTATGCTTAATGTGGTCCAGGTATGTGCATAAGTTTTCGTACTTACAAAGCTATTTCCAATCACTTAATCATTTTTGTACCCTTGAATGCTCATAATTTCAGGTTGACTACATTTGATGTTGTGTCATCAACTGCAAGTACAGGTCGTTTCTTAGCTGCTGAAACTTTGCCTTTACAATTCTTCATATGTCTCTTCAGTTTTCCACCACTCATAAACAGATGTTTGCACTTGACTCATAAGGATTCATAAGTTGCTTGGCACAGGAAAAAACCCATAACTCAAGTAGTTTTATTCATGCTTCCCTGCACTTTGGTTGTAGGCAAATATCTTGTCGCAGTAACAGCACCGAAGCACAGACGAATACATTGATAGCTGCACTGCTGTAGGTGTTCTATCCGAAGAAGTCTATGGTGCTGTTGGTGTCAGGTCTGAAGAATTCGATAGCACTGTGGGTGCCACACCTGTAGAAGACGATAGTGTTGCTGCTGCCGCAGGTGTACCATCTGAATAAGTCAATAGCACTGTGCCAAACTCAGACATTGGACCAGCAAACTTTGGATACACAATATAATGCAATTGCTTACATGAGCTGAGACGAAGTGTATTTCACGACTGCCACTGGCAAACTAAGCTTCTTAACAGGATTCCATCTCCTTATATACCAATACGCCGGCACCAAACCATTAAATGTCCAACCCACTATAACTGAAATTGACCAAGCAACTAAAGAGTTCAGACCAACCCATAACGGAACACCTATTTTATCTGCTCTGCCAATCGACACCACACATACTCACCACCCAAACCACAATGTAACTAAGCCATATCAAAAACATTCAGTCCGAGAGGACTAACCAAGAAAAATATACCTATTACCCATTCCATCTGTTCTACTGACACCAGAATAAATATTCTCACCATCCACTATAACAAGAGCATAAACTGACCATTCAGTCCACACAAGCCTTACCAAAATTAACCTACTGCCTATACCTTCTGCTATACACACCGACACCAACCAAATATAATAGTTATCAAACCACCCAATAATAATAAAGTATATAAATAAATACCAATCAATCATAGAGTCTATAAAGTACAAAGCTCTTTAGACACTGCGACACAATCAACTTCTTCTTATACGATCCACCCTACCAACTGACACCAGATAACTACACTGACCACATATATAAACCACTTTAAGTAATGCATACCTTAACAGTATAGAAAATCACCGACAGTACAACTCACCATCACACGCAAACTGAACACAATTTGACGTATGCCAACAATCACCTAACAAATGTACTGGAAACCATACCACCCAACATAACAACCACACCATCCATCAAACCCAAGTGTACCATGCAACCAAACAGTCCAGATGAACCCATAATACGGATGTTGCTAACATCACTCAAACTATCATTATCGGCTGATCCCAGGTCACTCAACATACCATATTCTATAACCCCAGAAAAATTTTGTCATTCTAATCAACCATACCAACAAACTCTCCATTCAACAATCCACCATATCTCATGTGTACCAAACAAACATACAGGTCAGACCAACCCATAACACTATCTTACCTACTGCCCATGCCTTCTANTATCTCATGTGTACCAAACAAACATACAGGTCAGACCAACCCATAACACTATCTTACCTACTGCCCATGCCTTCTATTGTACCAGCTAACACCAGGCAAATATATATGTCATCAAACCACCCACTAACACTAAAAATTACAACAGCCATACCAAGAAAACATTTAGACCAAAGCATACAAAGGCTTTTCAAACATCTCTACACAAACACTTTCTTCCCATACCATCCATCATATCGACTAACACNTATCTCATGTGTACCAAACAAACATACAGGTCAGACCAACCCATAACACTATCTTACCTACTGCCCATGCCTTCTACTGTACCAGCTAACACCAGGCAAATATATATGTCATCAAACCACCCACTAACACTAAAAATTACAACAGCCATACCAAGAAAACATTTAGACAAAAGCATACAAAGGCTTTTCAAACATCTCTACACAAACACTTTCTTCCCATACCATCCATCATATCGACTAACACNAAAAGCATACAAAGGCTTTTCAAACATCTCTACACAAACACTTTCTTCCCATACCATCCATCATATCGACTAACACCAGCCAAATATATATACTGGCCATACCAACCGATTGAAGTCAAGCATGCCTCAGCAGGATAGGACTCGCCATCACACATACTGTCCATATCATTTGAAATACATCGACAATCACTAGACAATTATACTGGAAACCATACCATTCAACATAAGAGCCATACCATCCATCATAACTCACATGCATCAAGCAACTATGTAGTTGATACCAGCTCATAATATAAAACCAATTCCATCTTCTCTACCAATCGACAACAAGTATACTCACCACCCATATCACAAAATATATCTCAAGAATGCCCCAACCATTCAGTATGTGCAAACTTAACCAAAATAATATATTTATTACCTATACCATGCGTTCTAACGACACCATACGAAATATGCTCACTGCCCAATATAACAAAAACATATCTCAAAGATTAAGTCCACACAAGCCTTACCAAAAATGTATCTACTGTCCATACCTTCACCTCTATCAGACGATACCAGACAATAATAGTCATCATGCCACCTAATAATACTCAAAAGTACTACAGCCATACCAAGAAAACATACTGTACATGATATACAAAGCCATTTAAAATACCACGACACGATCAACTTATTCCCATAACATCCACCATACTGACTGACTACAGACAAATGCACTGACCGCCCATACCAACAACTTTTTATCAAGAATACCATAGCAGTATAGGACTTACCAAAACATACATAATAACCATTCCATTTGACACACATCAGCAATCTTTAGATAATTATACTGGAAAACATATAGATCTACATACTAATAACCATACCATACATCGTAACCCATGTGTACCTAGCATCTATACAGTTCAGATGAACCCATAACAAAAATTCCTATATTCTGCCAATCTATTATTTTTGCCTAATGCCAGGGCAACCAACATACCACCTCCTATGACTTAAGAAAAACTCAGTGATTCTGATCAACAAAACCATTAATCTACTCGCCATTCCTAACCATCCACCATAACTCAAGTGTACCAAGCAACCATACAGGTTAGACCATAACACTACCATACTTACTACCGATACAATCTGCAGTACCAGCAGACCACAGACAAATATAGTAGTCATCATACTACCTAGTAATACTCAAAAATTCAAAAGCCATACCAAGCAAACATACAGTCCATGCCATAACAAGCCATTTCAAATACCGCGCCACAATCAACTTCTTCCCATGTCATGCACCATACCGACTGACACCAACCAAATACACTGACCGCCATGCCAACCACTTGTCAGGCATATATTAGTAGTATAAGACTCACCGAAACACACATAATGACCATTTCATGTACACAAACAATCTTTAGAATAGTGTACTGGAAACCATACCACCTTTCATACCAACCATATCATCAATCATTTCCAAGAGTACCAAGCATCTGCACAAGTGAGTCTGGCCTATACTCTAAAAACCATTCAACATGCTCTACCAATCGACACCAGACAAAATATACTCACTGCCTTTACTACCCACTATGACTAAAGTATGCCTCAACCATTCAGTACATACTCAAGATTACCAAAAAAANACTCACTGCCTTTACTACCCACTATGACTAAAGTATGCCTCAACCATTCAGTACATACTCAAGATTACCAAAAAAAATGCCTATTATTCATACCATCTGCTCTAGTGTCCGACACCAAAATAAAATATTTAGTGACATACTGCCCANAAAAAAATGCCTATTATTCATACCATCTGCTCTAGTGTCCGACACCAAAATAAAATATTTAGTGACATACTGCCCAATGCACCATACAGAACACACCTACTTTAATAATAAAAAAATGATAAATCTGACATATTAGTCGCATCGTTACCAGCAGATACCTACGAAATATTCAAAACACAATACCAACCAAACAATATCAACCATACACCAGAGACCATGCCAAACATATGAACAATAACACAGCCGATTTTATCAGCCATTTATACCATCAACAACACCGACAAAAAATGCATATACCATTACTCCAGCATACCAAACATCAATTTTATCCACAATATCAACCAAAAAACCAGTCAAACCAACCATCAATACCAATAACTGCACCGAAAAACCTACCATTTATCAATCCTCCTGCATACCAAACAAATATGTCAATAATCACAGCCATACTGAGTACCATAAAGAGCATATCTTTCACAATATCACTAGCATACCGACAAACAATCTGAATTTATTTGCAAATCACAGTGACCACCATACCAGATAACCAAACCAGCCATATCAATAGGAACTAAGCATATACACTAATAAAGAAAAACAATAGTATCCAAAAAGAGTGTATCATCTATTCAAATCCGAGCATACTTCATTCATGTCATTAATGATAGAAACCAAAAAGTCCACCACCAGGGTGACGGGGCTTACAGTGTTCTAAGAATAGGGAGGCCGGGAAGGGTGATCAAAAGGAAATGACTTGCACGCATAGAGCGCTCACTAACTTCCCATTTATTGCTCTTGCAAGATTCTATACAATAATTAGTTATAACTTAGGATTACACAATTTATATGATTCCATTTATATAATGTGTACAATACATAATTCCAATAACTTAAATTAAGTCAAATGTGTATTGATAATATTAAAAGTATATATGGAAAACTAGAAACATCTTCAGTTTATTTAATATGTTCATCCAATCTTTGTGGTAATAATCTTGTTAATACTTTTCTAATTAAGAATTATGAATTGAATATTTTAATGATAATTGTGTTTCTATAAAATATCCTTAAGTTAATGTAATTATTGATAACATTTTTTATTAAGTGATTGGTTTTGTTCATCAAGATTTTAATATTTTATATATAATACCTTAAAATGGAATATTTACGTTTACTGGTAATCACATATATGTAATTGATCATACCAGTTTTAATCTTATTAAACATTTTCCAGTGTCGTTCTCTTCTATCAGAATAAATAAGCAATGTAAAGTGAATGCTGTTTTAAATTCTTATAATGGTAGAATTATATATTTTCTGATAAAATGTATTATGTCCAATGAGATGAATGTATCTTTCGAAGATTAAATTGGAAAGAATAAAAAAGGTTTAGAATAGCATCAAAGATATAACACAGCTGTGAAAAATAGTTGTGTTTTTGAAGGAGTTGTAGCAAAGGAAAAGAAGAGGGAGAACTTTAACAAATTTAATTAATCTCTCTTATCTAATATTGATGTAAAAATGAATTTAAAAATTAAGGGTCAAACATTTGACATGTGTTTATATGATAGATAAATTTACAACTAAAATGTATAGAAATGAATAAACTTACGTTAACTGAGGCTTTACATTTAGTCAATACACAAACTGGGTTTATTATAAAAGCAATAAAGATGTTAAAAATTATTTGAGTCATTTTGAGATAACATATCAAAATAATAATTTATTACTTCCAAAATGTTGTCACTTATTATAATGATGATCGAATTCAATACTAAATTCAATAATATGTGGTTGTTTATGTTTGAAAGATAGGTATTTGTTTTCTAGACGATATAAATGTTCTAGTATAATTTACTTACACTTAAATTACAGATATATATGTAAAACCATTGATTGGTAATTTAAGTAAATATTTTAAGCACAATGTTGATCCAAAATCTATATTAAATGATTATGCAACAAGAACTTACGTTGAATCAAAATACACTATTATAGTCTCTGCTTTACAAAATCAGTTAACTTAGACTTCTGTATATACAAAAAACTATATTTCTGTACTAAATAGAATAACAAATCAACATAGCTAATACAATTAATGGAAAATATTTTGATAGTAAAAAAATTGTTGATGGTATAGTTTATCAAACAAGCAATAATTTTATATCTCAATTACCATTTTACAGTGTTCATAAAGCGAATAAATTGAAAGATATTTAATAAAATATGATTTAAATGATTACAACACGTATATTATTTATCATTGCGAGACATTTATAAATTTAATTACTAACATTTTAAGAGGAGAAAAATTTAATGTTTTTACATACAGCCAAATTGAAAAAAGATATAAATTTCTATTTACTAAAAATCTCAAAATTCTTTGATACTTTTAATAAATACGCTATTTACGAAAATGTTTTTTTTAAATAAAAATTTTCCTAATGGCACTATTAATTTTTTTATGGTACTAAAATGGATTTTAGTAACGCTTTTGACAGAAATAAAAATTATGTTTTATCTTTGTAAGTGAGGATAAACCAAATGTATAGTTATGATAATCGTTTAGTAAGAAGAGAAATATTTGAATAATAAAAAGAGAAAATAATTGTATATGATCTTTTTATATGATGTTAATTTTGTTTTTGAATGACAGCATTTGAAGGGCAAGAAGTACTGAAAATATAAACATATAATTAGAATATAGAGACAATGGTAAAAACCAAATTTGTTCATTCATTAAAGTAATATAAATGTTTTATACATGCCAATGAGAATGAATTTTCCAAAGAGAAAAGTTAGGAGTTTTGGTGTAGATGACCTATAGCAAATCAATTTATATTGAATGGAAAATTGAAATTTAAAACTAATGCAATCTATAAATAAAGGAGTTTATATTTACAATCACTGCTGTATTTTCTTAGTATGAGTTTGTTGTATCAATTGAAGATAAAACAGCTCAAAATCCAGTATGATTAAATAGATTAGAAAGCATAAATAAATCATTTTATGGTTGTTGAAATACTGTATAAGATATTTGGAATATTTTGTATGTTTCAGAAACAATATATAATTATATGGATGCCTCTACATTTTAGAAACATGTCTTTTAAAATTCAGTTGCTTGGCGAAACAAGGGTGGCTGAATCGGAACCACTAGCTTCCAGAAAATATTTCAGATACTTGCATTGAAATACAGTAGTAAGGCGACAGTCCCGCCTACAGTACATCAAAATTCTACCTTAAGCGCCGACAGCGAAGACACCTGCATTGTATCAGCCAATGGTGTAAACAAACAGGTTTTTACGGCCCGAAAGACGGCACACTCTCCGTCCTCCAGAACTGATACTGTACTCTGATGAGTATGTCAGTGTTCGGCACTTTCTTCTCTTCTGGTCTTGTCTTCGTGCCTGTTCTGTGCCCTTTTCTTGTTGGGTACCCTGTTGGGCGATGTACAGCCTAAGCGATATTTGTGGTACTTAAGACATTTTCGAGTAGGTCGTGAGGCCTTGAATGGTGATGATGGATGGTAAGGGTGTGTTGGTGAGTGGGGAGCTGTTGAGACGGGTACGTTGGTCCTTGGTTAGAATCTTAATTAGGGTAATTACTGCTATATAAGTGCTTAATTAATAACTTTGAGTGTTATACAGGATTTGAATCTCGGCGAGAGCAGAAATAGAATACACCTACAGATATTAATAAATACTTGCTTGAATTTAAAATATATCAAGATTAATCACGCAATTAACATGAAACAAGTAATTACACAGTTAGTACACATTTTTATCCGACGGCTGCCAAAATTCAACTGACTTGGCAGTCGCGAGTATGAAACTGTTAAATGTACATCAACTTGGATGGTGTATAACATACTGATAAAAGGGATGAAAAAAATATACACCATTCTTTTAAAGTAATTAGTTGTAAGTAAGTACACGTATACATAATGTATTATTCTTTAAATAATAAAAAAAATATTCTTTTCACCGATATTATTATTAAATAGTAAATGACTCGCCCAATTCGTTTCCTTTATTTTTTATTAAATATTTGCAACACAAAAAATTATTGCAGATAACCTATAATACAATCACTTCGCTGGTATAATTATTTATCCATCACATTTTAGAGACGAATTTCTCTCTCTCTCTCTCTCTCTTTCTCTCTCTCTCTCTTTCTCTCTCTCTCTCTCTTTAATTTTATTATTCAATTTATATGATGCAAATAAATACGAAGTATTTTCTTGTATCCATGTGACTCACGAAGCACTGTCGTGTAGAAATATGATTTATGAAGCACTGTCTTGTAGATAATGGTTCACATGAGAAAATTCTGCACAATTGTAATGTCGATGAAAAATGAAATAATGAATATGGTAAAAACTAAACTTTAAATGTGTATTTATGTATGTATATAATATTAAAATAATAGTTTAAAAAATTGAAAATGTTTACATTAACAAAAACATTTATAAAGCTTCGGAGGTGTGTTTAATATTTTTTCAATTAAATATTCATAAAACGAATTTACTCTTTACAATTCGTAAAAAAAAACCTCCCTATATTCGATCCCCAAAATAAGAATGGATAGCATATACTCTAGGATGTGAGTGATCGACAGAGATAATGTTTCATATTTCATATTACCAATTAACCATAAACACTTTTTAGTGTAGACACACAAACAAAATCTCCAATTTGAAATTTCATTATCAGCCATTTAAAAAAAATTAAGGTCATAGTTAATGGTTATCAATAGTGAATTATCTTTCATATTAATAGGCATTTTTTTTATCGTACTATGATACGTTCCATTATAGGATGTTGTGAAGATTCACAAATAACAAGGAGACACTGAAAACATTTTTAACACTTTATATTATAAATAAACACAATTTTTTGAATAACCAGCAATATTTAAAAAGGCGAGTAATTTTTACAGCCGTTTATTAATATTTATAACAACAAATAACCATTTAATACACAAGGATATGAATATAATAAAATATTAAATTACCATGGAGCACTAAAAGTAAAACACTTAACATATATAAAATATAATTTAGCTCCATTTCAACATGAAATTAAATTACATTTATCGAAAACTTTACATTACTAAAACAGCTTTTAAAAGGTATGTTCTTTCTCGAATCTAGAGTATTGCTTAGCACCCGTTTGATTATGTAAAAAACCACAGAAGGGTGGGGGGGGGCAGGAAAATGTTTGCCCATCACAGAGACCATTTCTGTAAAAAACAATTAAAAAATATTTCAAACAATCATGGTGGGAGGCGGTGTTGTTGGACCAGTCAAATATCCGACCAATGAAAAAATATTACAATAAACAAGACAGCATACAATTGATAATAATTACACCCTAAAACGATGCAGTCATGGAAACAATGAGAACATCAAACATTTAAATGAACTTGAACGGCGGAGAAAGGACGACCACAACGCATTAAAAAAGGACACACAGCAACGTAGCACCAGAGTTAAGCCGAAACAGAATTTGGAAGGGTGGCCAAAGCCAAAATTTAGAAATAGAACGGCACTACTGCACACCCAAGGTACAACACAACCATGCCAGACAAATTACCAAACATTTAAAAAACCCTAATGCAAACCTTAATGTTTTCCATGACTCAGCGAATTTTATGCCCCATCACTCTCAGAGGAAATAGTAGAACTAGTACCGCAATAACATTGTCGCCGTGTAGACCTCAGTTGGACGAGGGGAAATGTGGCTACGCCATGCAGTGCAGAATGGAGATTATGTTGCAGTCACGCGGTGTAAGGTAGAAGGCGAAAGAAAAGGCAGACAGAGTCGAAGTGTGCAAGGCCTTAAATAAACTACCACAGCCATTCTAAATGTATGACGCACGCAATTGTAAAGAAAAGGGGGGGGGCAGTTAGAAAGGGTGAGCAGGGAGGAGATAAGTGGATAAATCACATCGATACAATAAAAACATTTGACAAAAAAACAGGATGTAGATACTCAAACATATAAGTAGTGTAGAAACAGTAGCGTAGAATGACAATATACAGTCTATAGATTGACAGAAACACAGTAACATGTAGAATGAATTCAATTAGCCACTTTTTTAAGTGTGAGGGAGTGATCAGCTCCATCTTCTAACGAGTCTCCGAAGATGGCAGGCAAACCAAGAGCCAGAGGGCATCTCGGCGCCAAGAGAGCTAGCCTCTTCGCGGGCATAGAAGAACCACAACACGCATGCACAGGAAGGTTGCTGAAGATGAAACTAGCAGAGGCTAACCCTCTTCAGTCTACAGACTCGTACAGCTCCCAAGCAATTGAATTCGATGCAGTAGGGTGAACTCAGCACGGCTCGGTTGAAGGGCAAGAACAAATAGTTGCAAGAAATTGACATTGGGAAAAATAACATTAAAAACAAGGGAATCAGGGTAAGGATACTAACGTGCCCTTATAAAAACCCTATTGAAAAATTGGGCAAAAAATACATATATAGTGTAAACAATCAATTAAGAGTCACATAAGCCTTCAACTGAGAAACATGCGCTTTGCGAAATGAGCGATTTGAGCTGGGCGAAACAAGATTTACAGTATTTGACCCTAAAAACTTTGAAACCTTAAAGGGGCCACAACATTTAGGTATCAACTTCCCCGCCAAATCCTTTCCGAAATCTGCAAGGGTAATTTTTTTACAAAGTACCAGGTCCCATACTCTGAACTGAACTAGTAATCTACCATGGTCCGTTTTAGCAGCGACCTGCACTTTTGCGGCCCCGAGCCTACGATGGACCTCCTCCAGCAGGCGGTCATGGTCAGTATCACCAAGGGGAGAAAGAAAGGGTGGAATATTCCAAATTCTTTACAAAGGATGACCAAGATGATGACCAAGGAAAGGGAGAGAAGGAGAGACTACTACGGAATCGTGGAGTGCACTATTGAAACCTATATGTATAAATTCTAGATCCTAATTTCACTTAGTGTGGTCATGATTGTAAAATATAGTTGAACAAGACTTAAAATTTTTGTTGAATCTTTCCACCTGGTTTCCCTTCGGATAGTAAAGGTTAGAGGTGAAATATTTAATCGCCCAACGAAAACACATTCTTTTAAAAACATTTGAAGTGAAATATTTAGCATTATTGGTGACAATTTCCACAGGAGCACTACAGACTTTCCAGACCTGCTCAGTAAGAGCCTTAACAATGGAAGAAGCTTTCATGTTATGGAGTGGCAATAAAATAACAAATTTAGTGCAGGCATCTAATAAAATCAAAATAAAAAACATTGCCCTTCTTATATCTCAGCAATGGTCCAAAAATTTCCAAATGTACGATACTACAAGGAGCCTGCCGTACCTGCATCACCGCCTGCCCAACATTGGTATGCCGAGTCTGTTTGCACTTCTGACACATGTCACACGATCTCATAAATTCCGAGACATCGCCCTTTATAGCAGGCCAAGCAAATTGGGCTGCTATCTTGTTAAAGGTCTTACTGACACCCAAATGCCCGACACACACTGAAGGGTAGGGGTCACTAACCTGAAATATTTTAATGGCTATAATTTTGAAAATAAATGATTTAGCCAATGAAAACACGTACGTTTGATTGGCCTGCCATAACGCTACTTATGTGGAAAATTTGGCGAAAATCGGTATATTGGTACCCGAGATAAAGCATAAAAACCTTATTTTCTTAATCGGTGTTATCTTACAAAATTGCCTTAACAAATGTTCTTTATACTATGTGTCTAAAATATTATGTCAGCATTAAAAGTTAGTTTGAATTTGGTTAAATAGGCATACTAAACATTTCGAAATATAAATATAAATATAAATATAAATATATATATATATATATATATATGGGGACCATTTTCAAAATAAGTGTCTGAACCTATATAAATCATGCAACTTTACATTGCCTTCTGAAGGTGTGCAAAATTTTGTGGAAATTATTTGAATTATTACGGAAATATGGCAAAATGTTCATTTTATTCACCTGACACTACTTTGCAAAAAATCCAGCAAAATAGGATCTCTGTATGCATAAATGATGCTTATAATTAATACGGTTTGCATACAAAATTTGGTTGACTTTTGTTAAAACATTTCTGGGATATAACAAAATAATATAAATTATTTATATAAACCCCATTAAAAAATGATTGCCGTACATAATACATGTTAATTTACATACTCTAATGTAGCAATACTTGCGTGAAATTTTGGTAGGAATAGGTCGATTGATCCTCGAGATATGGCATGAGATTCTCCATTGCTCATGTGACTATCCTCATAAATTGAGGACAAAAATGGAATGTTTTAGCACCTTGCATGACTGTAATAGATACAATATGCCAAGTTAAAATTTTAATCTGTTTCACAGTTTCGTAGAAATCGCACACTAAGCTGAAATGTTTGTATTGGTGCTATTAAGGAAATAAGAGATTTATAAACTTAAAACATATAAATTAATATTGCCTACCAGAGTACAACTTATTCGCCAAATTTGAAATAAATCGGTTTATTGTTTCCCGAGATATCGCATAAAAACTGTGTTATTTAATGTAGGGCTATCTTACAAAGTGGCGGAGAAATTAGTCTTTGCATAGACAATTTTGATGAAGAGCATTTATATTCTCTGCATACAAAGTTAAGTCGAAATTTGTTTAGTAATTTCAAAAATTAAAAATTCAGAACATAAATCTTTATATGGCCTTCATTTTGAAAATAAATGTTTCTGGCCGCCCCAAAGTTTATGTGTTTACATGGCCTGCCATAGTACTATTTGTTTGCAAAATTTAGTAGATATAGTTTTTTTTTGAGATACCATGTAATTCTAATTTGTCAAGTGATACTATTTTACCAAATGGCAGACAACAGATTTGTTGTGAATACATTTTATAGGTTTATTATATACAGCCAGCATTAAAATTTACATTGGAATTAATTACATGGTTTCGACGAATAAACATATGAAACTTAAATAATTGCATCGCGGCAATTATTATAATAAATGTCTGTAATGCCTTAAACATGTCAGTTAACATTACCTACCACAGTACTCCTTGTTTGCCGTATTTAGTAGGAATCGGTCAATTGTTTCCGAGATATTACACAAAAACATTACTAATTCATGTAGCACTATCTTACAAAATGGCGTACAAAAGTGATAGTTGTTTAGCTTATATGATGCTTGTAAAAGTTACTGTTTGCGTACAACATGTTGTTGAAATTGGTCAAATGGTATGGTAGTTATACCAATTAAACCTAAATTATTGTATGGCCACCAATTTTAATAAGTCCCTTATAAAGTTAAATTACTTATATTTACCAAGCCTATTATAGTATTACTTACGTGCCAAATTTCGTGAAAATGGTTAAGTGGTTTCCGAGATATAACATAAAAGTTTTATTTTTTCATCTTACAAAATAATGGACCAATAACAATATTAACCTCTGGATTCAATATGTACACCTTGCGCTGTCAGCATATAAAATTTCATTTAAATCGATTGAATGATTTTCGAGATATGACATATCATTCAAAATTTTAAATGAGCGCCATTGTGAAAGTAAATGTTCGGCTTGGCCGAAATCTATAAGTCAGGTGTCCTTACTTGGTACTATATGTGGACAGAATTTGATGAAATTTAGTTCACGCATTCCAAAATTGAAGTGGAGGGACACACACTAACCCAGATGCACACACATACCGCATTCACACAATCACATACAGGAAAGTGATTTCATAAGCATTTCTTTCCTTCGGAAAGTAGGCAAGAAATGGGTGTCATTCCATCTACTTTGACAGTTATGGCAACATACTGCCTCCATGTTTTTGCCTCCATTATTTACAGAACACACACATCGATTAGAATTTAAGAAAAGGAACAATTACCAAATACGTATAACTGTGGGCATTTGTGTTTACGTTTTCTCATTAGAGTATAAAATAATAATAATAACTTAAAAGAAAGTAAAAAAACGTAAAAACGTCAATCACAATTATTCGAAGCGAAAATTCGTTTCAACTGAACTCATATTATTTTCCCACCTTGAACCGGGATGGTGAATGGCCAATAATTTTAGTTGAATTTGTTACATACTATAGCATTCCTAACATTGATTCAGATAATCGAACTTTCACATTCAAAATCGGTGACGAAACACATCAGCATAATATTCCAGTTGGCTCTTATGAATTTGAACACTTGGAATCTTTCTTAAAGGGACTTATTCAAGAAACTAGTAATTCGTTACGCGGTAATCCGAATACTTTGACAAGTTTAATGAAAAGCAATGTCGATATTGATTTTATGCCAAATGATTCAATTGGGTCTATGTTAGGATACGAAAAGTAAGTTTACCCAGCCAATCAAGTACAGAAGATTTAAATCAAGTTAATATCTTATCTGTAAATGTGTCTCGTGTGAATGTAAATATTGTTGGAGGATCGTTTATAAACGGTAATCCTACTAACAAGATATACGAATTATCTTGATCAGTAGCACCAGGAAATAAAATAAATGCAAAACAAACACTTTAATATATCTTCCGGCGACAGTTAAATGCGTCGATGAAATTGTCGTGAGAATAGTTGACCATAATGGAAAACTTGTTAACAATAGAAATTAAATCTTAAAAAAGTTGATTAATATACTATAAAAAGAGAATCAAAAATTGTAATTCACAATTAAAAATGGGTATTGTTTATCGAGTACGCACACAAAATACAGTTACTCATCCTTTACTGAAACATATAGCTAGGGGGTTTCCTATACAAATAAGTAAAAGAAAGCGTAAATATCTAAATTTTAATAAGGAAACCTATACACTTTACACGAAGCAATGAACTACTTTTAAGTGAATTGGGTTAGAAAGCGAATAAGCATGGAAAACATGCTTAAAGTTGAGCAGTCTGTAATTAATGAAGACTCCATAACTTAAATGTATATACACTTATATGAACCATATCGTGCTGGGCCTTAGAAATTTCCTTCAGAAATAAGAATTCCTATTCAAAATCAGGATATATATGCATTGCCTTCAAAATCGCCTTCGCGGTTCAGAGGTAAAATTAAACGAGAAGTTACTGATATAGGTAATGGGCCTACTTTCCTCAACATGGGTGCAATTAATTTTTAAATTATTTCTTAATAACTGAGGTGGTAGAAAGGAGTTAGCTTCTCGTAATAAATGAAACCAGAAACTCATGCAACAGCAGTGGAACAATTACAAATACACACATGCCTTACCTAGGACTTGAACCCAGAAAATCTATTACCATAAGCTAATGTGCAATCCATTGCATTACGGAGGTCGGGTTCTGAGCATGAAATGCGGATTAAATCAGTCTATGATTTCGAATGATAGGGTTTCCTTATGAATATCTACAGGGCCTTTATTTTCAAAATAAGTGACTAAGCCACGTAAAATATGTAAGTTTCCATGGCCTATTGTAGTGCTTCTTGTTTGAAGAATTTGATCGAAATTGGTTGTTTTGTTCCTGATATATTTCATAAAAAACTTTATTTTCTTATTTGATGGTACTGTACAAAATTGCCATAAAAATAGTCTTTATATACGATGGTGCTATTATATAATAACTATTTACAAATGTTGGTTGAATTTGGTTAAATTGTGCGGATATATGTCCAACTTACCAAAATTATTTACTATACTGCCATTTTGAACATCGTTATCTGTTCAATTTAAATCATGAAAGTTTGCATGGCCTTCTGTAGAATTTATGCTGTCCACAATTTGGTACAAATTTATTGGATGTGTTCCAGTATAACATTTGGTGAGTATAGGTTGATTGGTCCTCGAGACATGACATAAAACATCCATAATTTTCTTGTGACGATTTTCATAAATGGATGACAAAAAAGTAATGTAGTAGCAATTTCGATTATTTTATACTGCCATTATAGAAAGTTAAGTTACAATAGATTTCAGACTTTCGTAGAAATCGCCCACAAAACTTAAATGATTTTATATCTGCCATTCAGAAAATAGGTATTTCCTATTAAAATAATGCATATATCATTATGGCCTACCGCAGTACATCTTCGCCAAATGTTGTATAAATGGGTTGATTGCTTCCCGATATACGAGATAAAATCACTATATTTATTGGTATGGCTTTCTTACAAAATGCCAACGAAATTATGCTCTGCATATATAAATTTTATTGTTGTATATGTACTGCCAGCAAAAAGAAATAAATTGAAATTAGTTTACTTAATACACTATACTGAGCTAACATATTTATATAAACCACAATTTGAAAATAAGTTCCTGAGCTACATTAAGCATACTAGTTTACACCACTTGCTGCAGTTCTATTTGTTTGCCAAAATTGAAAAGTATTTGTCAATTGTTTCTTGAGATATGACAAAAGCTGTATTCACTGTCATGGTGCTATCTTACAAATTGGCGTACAAAAGATACTCTATGTACATACACTTGATGGTAGTAATATATACTGGCAGCATACAAAGTTTAGTTGAAATTAATTAAATGGTTTCGACGATATAGCATTCTAAGCTAAAAATGGCTATATAGCTGCCATTGTGAAAATAAATATCTGGCATGCTTGAAAAACGCCATTTAACATCATCTACCTCAGTACTACTCGTTTGCAAAATTGTATAGGAATTAGCAGATTCTTTCCTGAGATGTGACAAAAATATGTATTTTATTCGAATGGAACTATCTGACAAAATGGCAGACAAAGGATGCTCCATGTACATACAGTTGATTATAGTAATGTCTGCTGCCAGCATACAAAGTTATGTTGGAATTGATTACATAGTTTCAGGTATATATAATTCTAAGCTTAAATTGCTATATGGCCGCCATTTTGGAAATAAGTAACTGACATGCTTTAAACATATCACTTAACACCACCTGCATTGGTACTACTTGTTTGCTAAATCTGGTAGGAATAGGTTAATTACTTATCTAGTTATGATTTAATAACTTTATTTATTTGTATGTCATTATCTTCCTTAATGGCCAACAAAAGAGGTAATTTGTTAGTATATATATATTGCTTGTAATAGTAACTTTTAGTATACAAAATTTGGTCGAAATTGGTTAAATTGTATGACAAATACCAAATAAATATAAAACATTTGTATGACCACCATTTTGAAAATAATTAACTAATCAAGTTCAATTACTTCCATTTACATGACCTACCATTGTTTCACTTAGATACCAAATCGGGCGAGAATTGGTTGAATAGTTTTCGAGATATAATGTAAAATTTCTATTTTTTAAATGGTGCTATCTTACGAAGTAGCAGATAAACAACAATATGCATCTTAAAATTAAATTTTTTATACAATGCTCTGTCAGCATAAGACATTTGGTTTAAATTGGTTGAATGGTTTTCCAAATATGACATATTAATCAAAATTTTAAAAAGGCTGCCATTTTGAAAGTAAGTGCCCGGCGTGGCCGAAAACTGTAACACACAGGTGTCCTTACTATGTTTTATATGTGGACCAGGTTTGGTTAAATTCTCTTCACACGTTAAAAAATTGAAAGGGGGACACACACACGCACAGACCCACATCAACCCACACATGCCTAAAGACAGGAAAGTGATCTCATAAGCCTTTCTTAACTGAAAATAGGCTAAACACAGAGGATGTAACTTACTTTGTAACTACAGGAATAACTCGCAATGGTTCACTACATATGATAGATGGATTATCATATTTACAGAAATGTGTGTAAATTGATCAAACTCGAGATGTTGGAAATACGTCTACAATAATAAATTATTTATCTTTAACAACAAACGATGTTAACACATGAACGATGTCTGGCTGGAATCACGGTGATAATTATAAACTTTTCATAAACCCAGGCAGTAAATATGAAGTTGTCATACCGCTCTGCATGCTACTGGGATTTGCCAAAGATTATAAATGTGTTATAGTAAATGCGAAGCAAGAATTGGATATTTGATTTGGAAGTACTCACTTCAATGCTATATTTGACACGGCCTATAATGAAAAATGTGTTATTTTGAACTAAAAAGTGTGGAATGGTTAATGTCACATATAGAAATTAATACGCATAAACGAGAAAAATGTCTAAAATATATAGAATAAGTGATATGTTTAGATCTTGCATTTCGGTATTAGCGCTTGGAATCATATACAACATTAACGCCATCTGAGAAAGTGGTTTGAAATGCTAACCAAGTTTCTCAACTTAAAGACATTGATATGTCGTTATATGTTTTCAAACTAATCGTAAAAATAGTCTAAGCGCAAATAACTCGATATTTGATCATTGCAGTGTTAGAAATATTAAAATATTTTTAAATATTGAGGCTTACCATTACACAGATTTCAACACAAATTTCGCGAATGGTAAATATCTTATTTTTTACAACTTGTATAGACAGTTCCAAGAGACTTATTATTCGAAAGATAGTGCACCAATTTTATATCCTGAAAAATGTAGAAGTAAAGCTCCTTTATTCGTTTTTGATGTTAGTAAGCAAAACTATTATATTAATAATAGTGTGATTTATTTGTGTATTGAAATAACAGCGAATTTTAGCAGTCATCCAAATACTCAAGCTTACGCACTTATTAATCACGATCGGCTGGTATCATATAATATTCGTGGTATGTTAGTCAAGATATTAACATAAATGTGTTTCAGTGTATCTTGAAGTGTTGTGAAGTAAACATATAGTGAAATATATTCAAGGCTTTCACACGCCAAATAGCTTTATTATTAAAGAGATAGCTATCAAAAATATTTTTGATCAAACCACTGTCTTCACATTCAAACAACCTTTCAACTGTAATATTTTACGTTATAAGTATAAGGGTACTAACACCTGGGTTTCAAAAAACTACCATGTAGTAGTGTGGAAGGGTGGCTCCTTTGAGTATGAACACGTACACTCTATTTACAACTAGTCTTTCAAATATGGGGGACATTTTCGTGTGTGCAGTGGACCAAAAACCTATTCTACGAAGTATATGAATTGGTGAAATAACATATATACTGAAAGAGTATATCTGTCTGAGTATCAAAAAATTACGGCAATAATACGGATATAAATCAACATTTATTTCTGCAGGTTAAAATTCTAAGCATTTACTTAATACCGACGGAATGGGGAAGCAGAATGAGGAGGAGGAAATCAAGATGGTAGTTATCCCGACCGAGGTATAACTAAATCCCGGATTGCATTATTATTTCAGTGGAATATTTCAGCACACAATGGAGGAGTTTAATCCTGAACATGAGTATGATGGTGTTCTCGCTGGTTATAAAAAGTATGACTTCACATTAATGACAAAACATCGTTACAAATTCAAATATGTGGCATGGCATTGAAGTTTTTAAATTATTAATCCGGAATACACTTATGAAGAAGTTTGTGAATATAATGGCCATGCATGTGCAGTGTTTAATTTAAGACCAGACACTAATCTACCAGGCTGTTTAAATGAATTAATAAGCTATGCTTTAGGCGAGGAAATCTGTGAATGTAGAACGTATGATCAAATAAAATATACATTACGGCGAGAAGGTTGTGGCATAGCCTTGGTATGGACAGAAAAATGCAATAAAATTAAGCATATTATGTATATTCCCCATGAAAACAATCGATGCTATACTACTTGTGGCATGTGGAAATGTAGAGTCACCGATGTGGGACCGAAATGCTTTCATTTCAGCAACTAAGAAAAAATTCCAATATGGTGGAAATACCGATATGGCCACCACGCTATATAGGCAGAAGCTAAAGACAAGAGTTCAGGTATTCGCATATAAACATGTGTGCATATTCAACCCAGAGACTGAGTACGAATTACTGCACGTAGCCTAGTGGAGCATATATTTTAAACCATACGATGGTGTGTTGCATACTTAGATGTGTAATAATATCGCGCATTGGAGTTTCACATTTGACTCGTATAAAGGGATTAGATTTGGCGAAGCAATAGCATTCAATAAAAGTGATTGTGTTGTTAGATATTTGCGACCAGAGAGTAAATTGCCTTACTTGTTACAAGAGATAATAATATCGAGTTTAAACGAAGAAATTCGGGAACTATGTGGGAAAGGTAAATATCATATATGAACTTAAAATGACCAGACACAGGAATCACCATATACTTTAAGGAACTGAGTAATGGGGATATTCACACAATTATTTTACAAAAGGAAATCTCTCATTTCCGTCTGTGTGTAATATGTGGGTTTGTGATGTCGCCAACTCCCAGCCTGAAGAATAATTAACTTCGCCTACCATTTTATCAGCGTCAAAAACGTTTCCATGTAATGTCAGCACCCACCCGCCCCCACTTATTATTCAGATATTACCCTCGACGAGACTCAAACCAAGGACCAACACACCCGCCTCACCACCTCTACACCTCACCCAACTCCAACTCGACCCTCCTCATCCAACAACTCCTCCCGACCACCTCGAAAAATTTCAAATTCCCACACACCCTGCACAGGTTAATCAAATGTATCTTAGGCCACTATTGACTATCTAGAATATTATAACCACCCTGGTCCCGCTACTGATGTCTATCAACTAAAGGTTCTGCGTTTTGATGCTTACTTGCTCCATTAAATTGTTTTCAAGTTCCAAAAATTAAGTAACAATAGCAACGAAACCTGTGAGCCAACAAGGGAATTACAATAGACGAAACAATGTTGCGGATCGCACGAAGACCTACTGTTAGCACGGCTGTGATGCTCAATAAATGCAACAGAACAAATTGTAAGGATTATCACATCTTTTTGCTGGGGCACTCATGCCGCTCAATAAGGGCAACATGACAGAGGATTAGCATATCGTAAGATACTGTTCGGTGCACAATAAGCTATGTAACGACATCAGAACTCTATTGGAGAATACGAATTTAAACTATAGTCATAACCATACTCGTTTGTAATCACAACGTTAAATTTTGTTGAAAGTCATGACGCCACTTAACTGCGACACGCTGTTGAATACAAAATGTTCTGTTGGCATTACCATATACATTAAAAATATTTTAATGGTATCCAAACCTGCTTTCCTTATTTAAACACACTTTGAGGGTTACAAGTACAGAAATATGGTTCCTAAAACAATATTTTTCTCTCAGTGTACACTTATATACTACCTGGATGGATGTAAAAAAATGTCGTTCGCGTCTTTGCTGCTACTAAATGAAACAATTAATAAACGTGGCAAGAAATATGAGGCTGGAAATCTGGAAGAGTATTAAACAATCCAAATAATAACATTTTAAAGATAAATTCTTTCTCATATGGGGGTTGGCATTTATCAACTATACACTCCGATAATTCCGTTTAACCATTAATGAACTCAATCTGTTCTGAATTTAAAACTCCTTCTTGCAAAAAATTATCGATTATGCTAACGAGGGCATATGCGCAGCCATCTGCTTAAATATTTCATTTTTATAGTATAAACTAAAATAACCTTACCTCCTATTCCAAACGTCGAATGACTCTTTGGTGTTTTATAAATTCTTGAATATCTCAAATTTTCAATGCTGCCCACATCCAAAAGGTGGTGATATTCTCCACCATAAAATGAAGGCGCGGATATTTCATTTTCTGGAATACCTGATATGATAGGGTGATTTGGTCCATCAGGATTGCCAGGTTTTTCTGATATTTTTTTGTGTTTATTATTTTCTGGAGGTCCTTGCTCTTCAGGAATCGCTGGTTTTCCTTCCGGGTCTGGTCCTCCCATTCCTTCTATATCTCCAGATTGTGGTGGTAACAGGGGTGGATCAGTTTTGATACCTAAAAAATTATAAATATTATTTACTATTTCTAAAAACAATAAAACACTGGGGAAAATATCAGATTTGCTTAAGCTTTCGAACACCTCTTAAAAATTCATGAGCATGACTATATATATATATATATATATATATATATATAATATACTAATATTATAAATGCGAAAGTGTGTTTGTTTGTCCTTCTTTCACGTCGCAACGGATCGACGTGATTTTTTGCACAGAGAGAGTTGGAGGGCCGGGAAGTGACAAAGACTACTTTTTATCCCGAAAAAATATCTCATTCCCTCTGGAAATTGTTTTAGTAAAAATAGCAATCGGGGTGCGATGCTGGGTCAATGTGAGTTGTTAGTGTGTAGGACGAAAGCATAATGTCACACAAAAAAGCGATAGAGGCCCTAAACCGAACTCTACAGGATATACAAACCAATACAGACATTATTGGAGGAATGTATTACTGGCTGGTGACTTCCGCCAAACTTTACCGGTGATTCAGAGGGGCCCACCTGCAGATGAAATCAAAGACTGTCTCAAGTCGTCAAGCTTATGGGCAAATGTCAAGAAATTCTGCTTGACGACAAATATGAGAGTGTACCTCTATAATGACTTTTGTGCAGGACATTATGGTTATTAGAAATTGGAGATGGGTGGTTAGAAACAGATGCCGAGGGCTGTGTGTCACTAACGGGGGATTTTAGTAATTTGGTGTAGAGTGATACGGAACTTATTGCTAGTGTTTACCCAGATATACAAAGAAAATAAAAGAGCGATTCTAGCACCAAAAATGACATCGTTTATGCTCTGTTCTGTGTGTATTATCAGTCTCTGTCTACTAGCAAATACCGTTATTTTTACTCTGTAAGTTTGTTACTATAACTATGCGAGCGAAGCTGCGGGTAAAAGCCAGTATATACATATACATATAAGAAGTATATTGCAGCCGATTCTGGTTCAGGATTCTAGGGTTTGGATTCAGTGTTCGCCAGCAAACTTGGATGGCCTCACAGACAGACATCGTGGCCAGCCACATGGCGCTGCCATGTTATTGACAAAGTGTCCTTTTTCATCCTTAAATCACTTCAGAAATGGATAATTCTCCCCAAAAATCCCTTTTTTCCACCAAAAAAAGGTTCAAAAATTGAAAAAAGTATTGATCACGTCCTCAAATCAGCATAGCAAATTCGAGGCTCATAGATGCACGAGCCAAAAAGTCCTCAGATAAGTAAGAAGATTCGAGGCTCCTAGTGGAATGAGCAAGTTAGTCCTCAGAGCAGTAAAAGCAGATTCGAAGCTCCGAGCCAGTCCAGTGGATTTAGCAGATCAGTGGTGATGGCCCCCTCTCCAAACCTCCATCCTTCAACCCTAAACAATGTCTTCCCAACATCATCCCTCCCCCTCATCTTCCACTTCCCTTGCTTATGCCACTCCCCTTTCTCAACCCTCCGCCCCCCCATTCCCCACACACAACAAATTATAAGAAAAGAGAATATTTCTAAAAATCGAGGAAAAAATTACATTGATGTCTCCATATCCATGTGTTATGTAACTACATTTTCCTTAATCACAATAATTTGCGAAAATGTTTCGAAGTTCTTCTGCGAAGAAGTTGGTTACGATATTCTTATAAGGCGACTTTTTTAGATTGGTCTTCATCGTCTGTTGGTACAAACGAGGTCTGGCCATATATCTAATCAGTTAGGCAGGAATTGGTCTCAGAAGGAGCCATTATTGGGTGGAGTCAAATTTGGGTTGCAGTCAGTTGTTAGATAGTATATATTGTCGGTATGGTTTACTGGTCTGGTTGGTTTGCCTGGTCGGCTGGGATGGTCCTTAGTTATGGATTATAGTTATGATCGGCTATTATTGGTCACTCTATATGACTGGTCGGCTGGTCGGCTTTAAAGGTTGTTAGGTTGACTGATCTTAATGGTCATTAGACTAGTCGGCTGGAATAAGAGTGGGTATGGGTTATTCGTATGGTTGGAGAGTATGGATGACTGGCATGAACGGTTTGTATTTTAAGTTGGTATTGTGGGTTTGTATAGTTGGCTTGTATTGTTGGTTCTTCTGGATGTCTTGTATAGTTTGTTTATATGGCTGGCTAGTATGAGCAGTTCATATGATTGCTTGGTATGACTTTTAAGTGGTCGGCTGGTATGGTTGGTTCCTATGATTGGTCTGTATGATTGATTATTATGGTCTGTTCGTATGGCTGAGTGCCATGGTCGGATTGTATGGCTGGCTGGTATAATCGGTTTGTATGGGTTGTTGGTGTTGTCTGTTTGTATGTTCGACTGATATAGTTGGATCATATGGTCAGTCATGAACATTAATATCCCCAGCCAGTCTTGTTGGGCTGTTGGTCTGAATGGGTGGAATGAGAGTTTGTTTGGATGATTTGTATGTACAGTTCGTATGGCCTGCTGGTATAGTTGGTTAATATGGTCGGCTGGTTTGGTTGGTTTATATGTTTTGCTGGTATGAATGGTTCGTATGGTCAGATGGTATGGCTGGTATGTATGGTTTGTCGGTATAGTTTGGCAGTTGGTCTGACCAACTGGTATGGCCCTTTGTTATGGTTTGCTGCATATCAGATATTTTTCGATGATTTTGCGAATATTTGCGAGTATTTTGCTAATGTTTGTGAATATTTTGCGAAGTTATTCGAAACTTTTGTGCAAAGTGGTAAGCAATGAGATACAAGGTATGCGAATTTTTTTGAGAATGACCATCATTGTTTTTATATGTGGGTTGTATAGTTTGTTGGTCTTGCTGGTGGGTTTTGTTCATTTTCCTACCCAATTTTGCAGGAACTTGTCGTGGCAGCAGCCAGTATTGGGTGGAGTCAGTCTTGGGTTGGAGTCACATCTTGGGGGTGCCATTATTTGGTGGTGTCAGTCTTGGGTGTTATCAGTCTTGGGTGATTTCTGTCTTGGAAGGTTTCAGTCTTTGGTGGTTTCAGTCTGGGGTGGTCTCAGTTCTGGGTTAAATCACTATTGGGTACTGTCAGTCGTTAGCCAGTATGGTTGGTCGGTATGGACCTTAGTTATGGCGATTAAGTAATGGCAATTCATATGATCCGACTCAATCATAAGAGGTGGTGGGGGTGTTGGGGGCTGACAAAATGTATAATGAAATATAGTGGTGTTGTGGAAGGTGTCCAACTATAGTGAAGAAATTGAGCTAGCTGAATCATCTGGTGTGATAAAAGAAGATGCATGGCATTGTAGAAGTTTGGGATGGGAGTCGAAAATAAGTGTAACTAAGGTACACCAACTGATTGGCGAAGGTGGAGTGAAACCGTCTTATCTGTCGAATTATAGTGAGAAAATAGAATGACGGAAACTAGTTGGAGAAAGAGGAATGAGTTGTGTGTCAGCAGGTAGTAGGGAGAGTTTGGGGTTCAGACAGTGATGGGGCGCAGATATGTGTGGTTGGTTAATGGCACAGGTGGATGGTTATTAGATGAGCTATCATGAGTAAATGGTGAAGTTTTCGAAATATAGTGAGTTAATTGTGAAGGGGCGGAGAGTTGGGTAGTGGATTCATGGCATGTGTGAATGTTGGTGTGTTCGAGATATCGTGATTAAATGGCGAGATAAGTGGAGCAATGAGAGGCATGTTGGTGGAAATTAGGGAGGGGGATGGGAGAGAATGTGTGTTATGCAAAGTCAATAATTCACTTTGGGGTTCAGCTGATTGATCAACTATATATATCCAATGAAATATAGAGATAGGTTTTCTGTCACCTGCTGATCGCTCTACCAAGGAGTAGCTGTGCCCTACCATCTTAAGAATAATTGATCCCTTAGGGTCACACACACCCAACTTAGTTTTTCGCAACGAGTATAAAAAAATTTCGTCTATGCTTTTTTATTAAATTTTTGGAAATTTAATTTGATTTTGAAGTTTAATGTCACTTGGTTCAATGTCAGGGTCACCCACATCCAACTTGGTGATCGAGACCAGTAGGGTGATTTTTCCTATCTTTTGATTAACTTTTTAAATTTGTTTGTTTAAGGTAATTGGAGTTAATGTCATGTTCACCAACATCCGATATGGAAGTAAGTGTCAGTAATATAATATTATCCTCAATTGTTAAGAGTTCATTTCGATATCATTACATAATTTTATCGATCTTATGAGTTCAAGGTCATTAGGGCAAAGGTTAAGGTCGTCTACATACCAAATGGAGGTCGCAGTCATCAATGTATTTTTTCCCTTGATTGTTAGATTTTGACGATTTTTTTAAATTTTTTATATTTGATTGTGTGGAGTAGGACTGATGGTTTGGGTGAGTGGAGGGTGGGGTAGAGTTTTATAGAGAATGGGTGTGGTACAGAGCGGTAGGTTGTGGGGGGTACAGGATGGTGAATTGGGGAGGGGCCCATGGCCGCTGATCTGCTCGATCCACTGTACCTGGCTCGGAGCATCGAATCAGCATTTACTGATCTGAGAACTAAGTGGCTCTTTCTGCTAGGAGCTTCGCATTCGCTTGCTACTCTGAGGATTTTTCGGCTCTCGCATCAAGGTTTCTCGAATCTGCTTTGCCCATTTGAAGATACGATCAGGACATTTTCACTAATTTTTTCGGGAATGTCTTGGCAAAAAAAATTATTTTTGAGTAAAATCGTTAATTTATAAAGTGTTATTTTGTCAATAACATGGCCGCTACAGGCCGCCGCCCACGACCTTTTCCTGTGATGTAAACCAAGTACGTTGGCGAATTCAAAATGCTACTTCTTGAATTCTGACCCAGAGTCGGCTTTTATATACTACTTATATAAACTTCACTTTTTCTTCACCAAATTTGAAAGAAATCGGTTGATTGTTTCATGTGATACGACATAAAAAAATTTATATTTCATGTGGAGCTATATTATAATATGGCGGAGAAATGAGGCATTCCATAGGCCATGTTAATGGATATAGTGAATACTGTCAACATACAAAGTTAATTCAAATTTGTTTTGTAGTTTTGGAGATTCAAAATACTAACGAATTATATTCTATGGCCTCCATTTTCAAAAAAATTATTTTCTGACCCTCTCAGAGTTTATCAGTTTGCATGACCTGTCACAGTGTCAAATTTGATAAAAAAAAAATTTTCGGATATATATCGTATTTTTTATTTGCCATGTGACTCTGTTTTACAAAATGCGAACAAAAGTGATTTTGTGTGGACACAGTTGATGTTTGTAATATATACAGCAATCATATAAAGATTCATTGGAATTAATTACATGGTTTCGACCATATAACCCACAAAACTTAAATAGCTATATGGTCGTTATTTAAAAAATTAATGCCTGGCATACTTATAACATATCAGTGAACATCACCTACTGAGGTACTACTTATATGCCAATTTGTTAGGAATCGGTTAATTGTTTATCGAGATATAAAAACTTTATTTATTCGTGTGTCAATTTCTCACAAAATGGAGGACAAAAGAGGCTCCGTGTAGAAACAATTGATGTTTGTTATTTATATTTCCAGCATACAAAGGGAAATTGGAATTTATTACATTGTTTCGAATATAATTTGTATACTATGCTAAAATAGCTAGATGGCCAATATTTTGAAAATGAGTGTGACAAACTTGATTCGTATGTCTACATATCAACTGCCACAGTACTACATGTTTAGCAAATTTGGTAGCAATCTATCAATTGTTTCCCAAAATATTATAAAAAGTGTTATTAATTCACCTTACAAAATGGCGAACATGTGTAGTTTTTTTTGCTTATATTATTCTTGTGTAAGATTCTGTCATCCTACAAAATTTGGTTTTTAATTAGTCAATTTATATGGTAGTTATACTAAATAAACGTAAATAATTATTTTTCGCCATTTTGAAAATAATTTCTTTATTATGTTCAATTACTTAAATGTTTAACTAACCTATCACTGTACTACATATGTACCAAATTTGGCGAAAATAAGTTGAGAATTGTTCGAGATATAACGTAAAAGCTTTATTTTTCATGTGCCGATATCTTACAAAATTGGGTACCAATAACAATATTCACATCTGAATTAAATGTGTATGACTTTTGCTGCCAGTATCCAAACTTTGATATAAATCAGTTGAATGATTTCCGAAATGTGGATATAGTATATCACCATACATTTTTAATGGCCGGCATTTTGAAAGTAAGTGCCCGGCGTGGTCAAAAACATTAAGTCAGGTGTCCTTACGTAGTTCTATATGTGTACTGAGTTTGGTGAAATTCGGTTGACGTGCTCAAAACTTTAAAAGGGGAACACAAACATGCACATACACGCACACAGGCACAAACATAAACGCACACACATAGACAGACACACAGTCAGGAAAGTCATATCATAAGCCTTTCTTTCCTTCTAAAAGTAGGCTAAGAAGGGGTGCTCGTAGAAACCTCTCTTGATAAAAATTTGCTTACGTGCTCTGCCTGGACTACATTGTCATTAGTTGAAATAGGTGCTTCCGAATTGCTAAATTCATGACTATAAATATGGAGATGCGCTAGTGTAATTTTATGGAAGTATTTTATTCCTACACATTTTCCCAGACTACTAATACTGAGTTACTATTTGAAAATATGTGAATTCTGTTCTCAAGATCGTTCTACACTGAAAATTTATTTTTCAACTTAAGTGTGCAGTTAATTTGAACAGCGGAGATGTGTGGGACTCTAATGAAGTATGCAATTGTGCTGACTTAAATCGGATGGCGTGATAAGTGTTACGGTTATTCCTTTAGATGTGAATACCTCATTCAACATTTATAAGTGAATGGTAATATTACAATTCGTTGGTTTGGAGGTGGGATTTATGATGGGCAATGTGTTTGTTAGGTTAGGATATTCAGTAAGAAACGTTTATTATGATTCTTAGTATGGTTAATCGTTTTTGGTAGTCGATATACCGAGAGAGGTGGTAACTGATTTGACTTACATTTGGGAGGATCCAGATTAGATTTCCGATCCGGCCATCCTGATTTCGGTTTTCCATGGTTTCTCGAAATAACTCGAGGCGAGTGCTGGGATGGATCCTTAACAAAGGCCGTGGTCGATTCCTTCCCGTTCCTTCCTAATCCCTCTTCCTTGTGCAAAACCGTCCCTAATGACGTCGCTGTCGAGTAGACATTAAGCCCAACTATCTACCTACCTACCTACCTTGGTAGTCGATATGGTTCTGTAACATAAGTGTTGATATGGTATAATGGGTATGAAGACTAGTATTTTTGTCTTGTCTTGGTTGGTCTGATGGTTTTTATAAGTTGAAGGGATGAAAGTGATATTGTAAAATTAAAATTTAGAAGTTTTACAGAGAGACATGTGTAGTATAGTTTAGACAGTAAGAAAAGTCATCCCCTACATCACAGACCAAAAACTAGCCCCACTGCCATTCCCCATTCAACTAAAGTCTCATATTAAATGTCAATATATTAGTACTACTAAGTAATCTAAGACTTTTGCAGTAACCTCAGCATTTTGTTTTACTTACATACTTAATTTACTTTGTTCAGCAATATATAAATACAATTATCTACATGCATTGCAGTCTATACCAAAATACAGAGGGGAAAAAAATTTAATTGAGTCCCATGTAACTCATAATTATCAATCTGGCTTATACAAAATTCAAAACTATTAGTTGCATGTTTCTCCTACCGTTATTCATAGTGCTCTTAAGTCGAAAGAAAATCGTTTATTCAGAGTTAAAATTTTTCTTTTGTAAAAAGCATTAAAATCTCATAGAAATCCATGTCATCGGATATGCTGCACACAAATGTATATATTTAAAGTTCTTATAAACTCACGGGTTACAAATACTTGCACATATCAATACACGCTATAAGATAATGATATATTCATTTTCTATGCTAAAACGGAATAGCATACTCTATTTTTATAACCACATATTTGTTGTATTCAGATCACCCATAATAACACAATATTACCACAGTTTTAAAGAAATAACACAGAAGAAATATTCATATAACGAATTTATTTTACAAACATTTAAAAAAAAAAACATGAAAAAATTATGTCAAACATGCAAATTATTATTTATCATAAGCCAGAAGAAAAACTATTTCACTGCAGAGACCAGGCTTAGTGATTCATTAATATTTTGCCGAACACTTCCTGATGTGAAAAGGAAGGTGTGTTTAAATACACACCTATTTTCCTTCACCACACTACTTTTATTTACTCTGATAAATTTTTTAAGAAGTACTTAATAAGAAGTTACTAGCTGCATAACATCTTGTATTATCGCACTGTGTATACAAGCCCGCCAAGATGTTTCTCGGGGCCAGGGACAAATAAAAGTGTTGGTTATCCACCCCTCTTTCTTTTTTGGCAAGATAATTCAGAACTTTTCCATAGAACTTGTAATCAAACTATGATGCAGAACAACCATACATGTTAGCAAAAATGGTAATCAGAACAAAATACAAGAAAGCAGTGGTTATAATATGTTGGGTAAGTACAATGGTGTATATCTCGACATAACGCACTTCGGGTCCTGTGGTCGGCATTTACGCTTATATTTGAAGTATGCGTTTACTTACAATTGACTGAAACGGAGATTAAATACGGTAGTCTGCGTAAATGACATGCAATCCCAAGTATACGGAAAGAAGGAGGCTCTCGCACCTGCTCACTACATAATGATGATAAAGTTGTAAGAAGATTGAGGCTGTGTTACAGTGTATTGAATTAAAATGTTTAGTAATATATTTCAACCACCTGCTAATAAATCTCAGCAGAATCAATTCTTAGGTGCAATAAACTGTATCGTTCATACGATTGTTAACTTTAAATATACAGTACTACAACTGTAATCTTACTAATATTATAAAAGCGAAAGTGTGTGTGTATGTTTGTAACCACTCAGCTCCATAACAAATAAACGGATTTTGATGAAATTTAGTACGTAGGTACTTTAGGTCCTGTATTAGGACAAAGAATACTTTTTATCTCGGAAAATTTTACGAATCCTGTGGAATTACAACAAAACCTAATTCTGCAACGGCTGGGAACGTGGCCGAAATATTTTTTTCCTCTGGTGTCAGAGTTTATCAGGCCGCCCATGGACCTCTGAAATGGCTTAACGACTGCTATGAATCGATAACAACCAGGACCGAATATTTAACGTGCCCTCCGAAGCCCGGAAGCGCTGAGATGTTATGCCACTAAACGTTCACCCATCCAAATCTGTGCCACTGGGAACGTTTCTTAACTTTGATGATTGATTAAGATCCCTCAGCCAAGCGCAAAAAGGAGAACCTATGTACACTTATTTCTGAAGCTACAACTTGATGAAACTCACGTTTTGATTATCATAAATCAATGCTGGAAAGCGGAAATGTGGTAACTACGCGATAGTTGCACAGTTACACTCCAAAAACAATACCCTACTTCTTGGCTATCGGGTAAAAAATATTTCCTTTCTTTTGGTTGCCGTAATAAGTTTAAATCCTAGGTAAACATAGTATAATTTTATAATTCTGTTTTCACATAAATTAATTGTCTTTTCCCAATTCATTTATTAGTGTATCACTGTAAAATTCAATTGTTCCCAGAAGAAGCCGGGCCAGCTCGCTATTTTAATATATACACAACTGCTTTGTCATTCAACATGAGACAATTAATTACTTGCTTTAGGAGGAGTTCACTCATGTTATAAAATTTCTGACAGCATTATTTCTTCAAGTCCGGTTTATTTGACCATTTTTAGCTATAGTTATTAAAATTTAACCAAACAAAACAAGAAGTTACTGATAACTAATGAGCTTACTTTCCTCTACATTATTAGTGCCAATATATTTTGTGAAGGTCTTGAAAGCTTAGATGGTAGGTAGTCGTTGACGTCTCATTGACAGCCATATTATTAGAGATGAAACCAGAAACATGTGAAACAGTACAAAGACATTTAAAATACACAAGTGAATTTCTCAGGTTTCGAATTGAGAAAAACATAAAATTAAGTTAACTTACAATAAAATTCACGCCTTTCTGAAAATAAGTGACTTATATTCTTTACATTCTACTTATAAATAATATAGCCTACCACAGTACAAGTTCTTCACCAAATTTGAAAGGAATCGATTTATTATTACCCGAGATATCACATAAAAACTATATTATATCATTTGGGACTATCTTACAAAATTGCGGAGAAATGAGGCTTTGCATAAACCATTTCGAAGGATATAACTGATACTGTAGCATACAAAGTAAATTCTAAAATTGTTTTGCAGTTCGGTAGATAAAAAATTTGGGGCTAAAATATTTTTATGGTCGCCATTTTGAAAATATGTTGTCTGGCTCGCTCAAAACTTATTTGTTTACATAGCCTGCCTAGTGTTAATTGTTAGCCAAATTTGGTATTCCTATACAAATCTTAGCTGAAAATACTAAATCATCGAAACCATGTAATCAATTCCAACTTAATTTTGTATGCTGGAGGTAGATATTACATATATCAACTGTATCTACACGAAACATCTTCTAGTAAGAAAGCACCGCACGAATAAATAAAGTTTTAATTTCGGGAAACAATTAACCTATTCCTATGAGTTAGGCAAACAAGTAATACCTTGGTGGATGATATAAAATGGTATGTTGTAAGTATGTCAGACACTTATTTCAAAATGGCGGACTATAGCCATTTTAACTTAGTGTGCTATATCGTCGAAACCATACGATAAATACCGAATTGTCTTTGTATACTAACAGTACATATTAAAACAATCATTTGCAACTACACGAAGCATATTTAGAAAGCCTTTTTTTAGATAGTGCCGTACGAATAAATAGAGTTTTTATGTCTTATCTCTGGAAACAATTAACAGATTCCTACCAAATTTGCACACAAATAGTACTGTGACATATGGTCTAAATTGGTATACTTTAAGAAGGTGAGAGACTTATTTTAAAAAGAGCAGTCTAATAGCAGTTTTAGTTTAGTATGCTTTATAGGCGAAACACTGTAATCAACTTCAACTTAATTTTGCGTGCTGGCAGCATATATAACAAAAATCAAATGCATCAACATGGAGCATATATCGTCTGCCAATTTGTAAGATATGTCACATGGGAAAATGAAGTGCTTACGTAGTATCTCGTGAAAAAATTCACAAATACCTACCAAATTTTTCAAACAAATAATACTGCAGCAGGTGGTGCAAAATGGCGTATTTTAAGAAAATCAGGCACTTATTTTTTAAATGGTGACTGAACAAATATTTTAGCTTAGTATATTTTACTAATGAATTTAATTCAAACATAACTTTGTATGCTGACAGTATCTACTATAGTCATCAAATTTGTATATGCAGAGCCTCATTTATTTGCCATTTTGTAATATAGCCCACAATAAAAAATAAAGTTTTTATGTCATACATCATGAAACCATTAACCAATTTTTATAAGTATCGCAAATTGTAAGTAGATGCACCACTGCCACACCCCCGCGATCTGTGGGGGTGTGGCAGTGGTGGCTGTGTGTGTGGCTAGCGCCCTCAGTAGACACGTGCCAGGAGACAGGCGCTGCTAGGCCAGGTTGGCCTGAGAGGGCGGACAAGCAATTAACACATTCCAAGGTTATGCCAAGTTAAACCAGCAAATCGCCGACACACCAAGGAACACGAGAGAACATGGACACATGTCGAGGTAATGCCGAGTTAAGAACTGCCGATAAAATGCAGAGGTCAGCTACAGTTTCGCCGATGCACCTCTAGTTACACAATTAAGAAGGGCTGACAGTGTTTGGAAGTTGGGCCGCAGGCCATCCCTCCTCCTCCCACCCAATGAGCGGGACNGGGGGGGGGGGGGACGAGAGAGGTTAAAAGCCAACTTGTGGGACAAGGAGGGAATCAGTCGGACCAGTAATACTCCGCGCCGGGAGGCGCCGGACCAGAGTTGTTGATGTAGAGTCAGTTGTGCGGCGGCCCTGCCGTGAGGTGGCAGACGGGTGGGGGCTCACCAGGAAATCCATGTCGGGACAAGTCGATTTAGTCGTATCACCATGCTGGGATGCGAGGCAGTCGAGTGAGTCAGTCAGCCGAGGGCGGGGATCGGACCCCCGCAGAATCAGTGATGTAGAGGCCAGTAATAATCCGCACCGGAAGGCGATTGTCGGGTGGGGGTTTGCCAGGAGCACCACGTCGGCACGCGGAGGGCAATACTGAAAGCGGGAGTCGAGTGGTGGTCTCGCGAGGGGAACCACGCCAAGAGAAGAGTCAGTTAGTCGTATCGTAGAGTCGTCGAGGAGAGAATTTGGAGCAGCCCGTCCGAGGGTCCGTTAAAAGGCCGCCTAGCTTACCAGAACTCAACCGACTGTCGGAACACCCAGAACTACAAATACAGCTAAGTACGAGAGCCGTTGCTCAAGGGACATTTCCCGACGCCTTACATCACCCCCACGATATCTGAAGCAGTTAGAACGAGTACTTAAAGCCGCCCTTCAGGTTCACAACTTGCAGGGAACAGTCTCGCAGTGTCAGAAAAATATGTGTTTGCTTCCGGTAAAGTATGTGTTTATTTCCTGTAAAATAAAAACCTATTAAGACCAAGACGTTATGAAGTTATTGTTTACCACCCCTATTCAACATCCAAGGCACCCATAGTCTGTGCCTGGTAAAGGTAACTCGTTCCCTACGAACCAACCCGTATCCCAGAGGTGGCGCGTAGCGTCAATTTTAATCAAATTTGGCGAAAAAAGTTGTACTGTGGTATGCCATATTAATATATGTATTTTTTAAGCGTTACTGATTCTTATTTTCAGAATAGCGGCTATAAATTTATTTTATCTTTGTGTACGATATCTTCGAAAATACGTAATTGATTTTAACTTTACTTTGTGTACTGGCAGTATACAATTAACAATATGGATGTTTATTGCCATATCTCGAGGACCAATCATCCGATTCCCACCAAATGTTACACCCGAATATTGCTACATTATGGTATGTAAACTGACATGTTTCAGGTGCGGCAGCCATTTTTTTATTGTGTTAATACAAATTATTTAGTAAGGCATGTTGTATAATTAAATAATTGAAGAAAATTCAACCAAATTTTGTACACTTACCGCATTCTTCACAATCATAAATTAAGCACATAGAGATACAGTTATTCCTATATATTTGAATTATTTTACCAGTTGAAAAAATTGAACATTTTGTCATATTTCTGGAACGTTTCAACTAATTTACACGAAACTGCAAACACCATAAATTCTACAGAAGGTCATGCAAACGAACAGTATTTAAGTGGGTCAGATAAAGATGCTCAAAATGGCAGCTTCTATCAAAAATTGTTTGTCGCGGTAGGTATTGATAACACATGAAACACAACTTGTTTCAACTATACGTGGTTTCATTTAAGACACCAACATCATGCACCAACAGCAAATGGGTTGCTATGTGCCAGAAATTGAGATTCACTGATAGAACATTATAAATAAATTTCTCGAAATTGAAGGCATTTAACTTAAAAACACATAACGAAATTTTTGTTCGCCATGTATGGTAGATTACAAATACACAGAAAACAACAAACAAAGCGATATAGTTACATTTTTATTTGCACAAGTGTGCTGCCAGCCTCTCATTTTTCATAAATGGGTGATCATATTGGAGTTCAAAATTTTTTGGCTTTGCACTTCGACGTTTAATAATGCATTTTCCAGAAACTCAGACATTTATCGTTCATTCTGCCTGTGTTAGTAGCAAAAAATTTGCTTCAATTGCACTTTCGAGGGCGGTTTTCACACTTTCGGAATAGACATAGGCTATATGTCGTGTATATATTTCAGACAAATATTTTGATTAGGAATCACATGCCGAAGTACGTCTGAAGAGTTCGGTTTCATCCTGTATATAACAAATATATGAAAGGATAAGCACTTATTTCTATTGAGTTGTCCGTTGTGAGGAATCTGGACGGAGACGAGATAGATTACTTTGCCGAAGTAAAGGTTTGAAGAAATTTCAAGGAATATTAACGCAGAAATGAATTGCAAATACTTTGCATGCCAATTTTACTTTGAGTTGCGTTTTTCTAATATGCAGACTGTAAAGCTTGTTCACTGAATAATATTATTTATCAGTAACATATTAATACAAGTAAATCAAAATATGCGTGAAGGGGACCATTATAAGTGTTTGCCAGGGTCACGAGTTGCACCTCTGTGTGCGTTATGAGGTTTTCCTCGAACGGTAACGTAGCTTTACTTTAAATATTAAGTAAATACACTGTTCCAGTGACCAATTAGAGCATGTAACTATGTGTTGTGGGTGGAATGTTGTATTTAGAAATATAAGCACAATTTAAAATTTTAAAGGGGCAAATGTGTGATAGTGTTTATGAATATATTTGTGAATTAATTTAACAATGAGAAGATTCTCTGCCACAAAATCTCCTCCTTGAATAACGATGTGACAAAATGCTGATTTTATTATGTGATGTTAGGTGATTTACTATTAACAAAATGTAAAGAAGGCACACTTATCGCCAGTGTTCGTTGGCTTGAATTCAGAATTATCTTTTAAATTTTGATTAGTAAAGAAAGAATACGTGCTTCCTTCTGCACGATCGGCAGTTACTACATAATTCTTAAGTGTTTATTTTATTTTCTAATTTATGGGTGGAAATTGCAGGCATGTATTTAAATATATCTTGTATGAAACTCAAAATATCCTTTTTTAAGGTAAATATGAGGTTGTCTATTAATATTGTTTTTAATCTGCGCAAACTCGATACGTCGAACGAGACAATACTAAATACGAGGCACTGGATGAATGTATAAAACAATCTCATTACTCTTACATCATAATTTATCGCTGTGTAATCTATCAGTATGCTTTGAATATAATACACGAAAAATCATACTTTCACGACGCGATGTTCAGACAATGGGCAAAATATTTTTATTCATTACTAATAGCTGGAGACAAAACAAGAAGTTATCAGAAGTTATCAATATAGCTAACGAGCGTACTTTGCTTTACATACATACAAATAATTTTGATAAGATAAGAAAAAGGTTAGATGGTAGGTGGGTCTCAACGTCTCGTTGGTAATGATTAGAGATGCAAGAAACAAATGCAATACTTATGAGACAATTACAAATATACATGTGCCTTACCTGGAACTCGAACACAGAATTCCTCGTACCGTAAGCTACAGTGCAACCAACTTCATCACGGAGGTAGGATTCGGAACATAAACTTCGATAGTAATAAGTCTAACATTTTAGTAGACTAAGATTATCTACTTCAAATATTTAGAGAGACACAATTTTGAAAACTAATGTGTGAGTTACATAAAGTTAATAAGTTTTCATGGCCTACCATAACACTACTTCTGTGCTGAATTTGGTGGAAATAGCTTGACCGGTCCCGAGATATGACATAAAAAGCTTAAGTTTTTCATTTGGCGATATCGCACAAAACATCCTAAAACAGGCTCTTTATAGTCATATCTGCTACTTCTAATAGGTACCGAAATATGTCAAATTAATTATGATATATGAAAAAATTATCCAAATAATTTATATTGCACCATTTTGAAGGAAAAAAAGTATTTAACAAACATTATATATGTAAGTTAAACAGGCTCATTGTAGTAATTCTAGTGTGAACAATTTTGTGGAAATTAGATGATTGGTTCCCGAGGTATGCCATAAGTGATGCATTTTATTACCTGGCACTTTCGTACAGAAAGGTGGCAAAATATATACTTCTAATTGATACTCTCAGTACACAAAGTTTAAGTAAAATTAATGAAAATGTTAAGTAAAATTATAAAATGATCATATATATATATATATATATATATATATATATATATTGCACCCGTACTCTAAATAAAACCAGACAAACTTTAAACATGGCCTACTGTAGCACTACTTGTGGGAAAAGTTCGTTGTTAATCGACTGATTGGTCCCGGACATATGACAAAAAAGCTCCGTTTTCTCATTTGGTGATATCTTAATTGCTCATGAAAAAAATGGAGTTTCATTGGCACATTCTATTCGTGTCATAGAAACAGTTACATATCAAATCGTTTCAATATGTTTGGAACATGTTGCATACTGACATAAAATAATTGCAATTTTGTGATTTTGAAAGAATTCGACAANGTTTCAATATGTTTGGAACATGTTGCATACTGACATAAAATAATTGCAATTTTGTGATTTTGAAAGAATTCGACAACCCCCTAAGTCATATAAATATAGATGGACTACAAAAATATAACTTGTCACCTGAATTTGGTGGCAATGAGGATGTATGTCCATAGTCAGAGCAATAGCCATCTTCTCTTAGGNATATAACTTGTCACCTGAATTTGGTGGCAATGAGGATGTATGTCCATAGTCAGAGCAATAGCCATCTTCTCTTAGGCCGCCCTGCAGGAAAGACAGGTGCATCGCAAAGAACAGTCAATAGCGAAAAATTTGCCTGGCCACTGTTTCCTGTTTCGTTTTCTTCATGAACGCGTATTTTATTTGCCCTTTTCCTGGTTCAGATTTAATGTACTCTCTTTGTTCTAGAAATCTGTCAATGATACTAGAAAAAGGAAAGGGATGAACATGTGAAGAGAAATTTTTGAAATTGCTGCCCAGAGCTTCCTTTACTGTTGTGGGTTATTTTCTTTTAATTGTTTGTATAATCCTACTAATATTATACACGTGAAAGTCTCTGTGTGTGTAGGTTTGTTAACACTCAGCTCCATAACGGCTGAAAGGATTTGATGAAATTTGGTATGTAGGTACTTTAGGTCCTGGAATAGGACATAGGATACTTTTTATCCCGGTTCATTAAACGGGTCCTGTGGAATAACAACAAAACGTAATATTGCAACAACTCGGAACGTGACTGAACTCAGCTCCATAACAGCTGAACGGATTTTGATGAAATTTGGTATATAGGTACTCTAGGTCCTGGAATAGGACAAATTATTCATTTTATTCCGGAAAATTGTACAGTTCCTGTGTTATAACAACAAAACCTAATTCTGCAACGGCTGGGAACGTGACCGAAATATTTTTTTCCTCTGATGTCAGAGTTTATCAGGCCGCCCAAGGACCTCTGAAATGGCTTAACGACTGCTTTCAATCGATAACAACCGGGACCGATTATTTAACGTGCCCTCCGAAGCCCGGAAGCATTCAGATGTTTTGCCACTAAACGGTCACCCATCCAAATGTGTGCCGCTGGGAACGTTGCTCAACTTTGGTGATCGATTAAGATCCCTCAGCCAAGCGCAAAACGTAGTACCTAGGTACACTTATTTATAAAGCTTCAACTTGGGGAAATACAAGTTTTGATTGTCATACATCGAAAGCGGAAATGTGGTAACTACGCGATAGTTGCACAGATACTTTCCAAAAACAATACCCTACTTTTTGACTATCAGGGAAAAAATTTCCTTTCCTGTTAAGTTGTCGTATC
Source organism: Clitarchus hookeri (assembly GCA_002778355.1). Classification (NCBI taxonomy): domain Eukaryota; kingdom Metazoa; phylum Arthropoda; class Insecta; order Phasmatodea; family Phasmatidae; genus Clitarchus; species Clitarchus hookeri. The sequence continues at coordinate 812,394 of NQII01000070.1, read as the reverse complement.
TGTTAAAAACCTAGGTGAACATAGTATAATTTTTTAATTCTGTTTTCACATAAATGAATTGTCTGTTCCCAATTTATTTAATAGTGTATCACTGTAAAACTCTATTGTACCCGGGCGAAGCCGGGCCGGTTCGCTAGTATATCATACTCGTTTTTCGCAACTTCCTTTGATGTCACGTGCACAAAAAAGTATTTCTGAATTATAAATGAAATTATATTTAATGTTTGATGTGTGTTTATTTTTCATTTTGGCTATATAGTTTCTCATTTTTTAATTTTAATGAAAGGAAATGGGGAAGATAGTACTTAAGTTCTGAAGTTATTATTTTGTGTTTTACGTCGGACTGGGTGGTAGATAATGTGGATTAGAATTTTTCATGATACTTTTATCTTAGTGCTAGTCTCAGTATTATAAATGTCAAGTGGATTTTCGTCTTTCTTATTACAAGTGTACAGTTTGGATACGTTTCCACTGCCTGCAGTACATAAAAATAATTTTTATTTTGGTGAGATTCGAAAACATTGTATTTATTATTTTACTAATTAATTTCGACCATTTGTTGTAGTTATTTACTGCTTTGAGGGTTAGAGATGTTTAGTTTAATTCATCTTTACTAACGGAATAGAGTCACAGAATAAAGTTTCATGATCCCGACACACGAAATATATATAAAGTGATATATAATTTTATGATTTGTTTTAGTATTGCCTGTTTGCGTTTAATTTAGAATTTCTGAAATTGTCATTCAAATAATGTCACTCTCGTTTTCTGTATATATGCAAATGAGCGCACAAGACCGCCATGCGCCCAGATAATCTGTTTGTACGACGCATGGGAAGTAGTTCCACATCTTAATTTGAAGTTACTTAAGTTAAGATTGACAGGTAAACAAATGTGAATACTGAAATAATATTTTTTTTCTGTTCTTTGATTAAAGAAATTAATTTTTTTAAATATTTACTTTTCTAATCATTTCACAGTTTCACTTGACCAACGCATGAATGCGGTGGAAGAACAAACAAACAAAGTCCATGCAAGGTTTGCAGAAAAACTTAGTTTACCGTAAACAGCCGACAATTTACATTATGGTGAATATATGAATCTAGTAGTGTATTGCGCTTTGATTCATTACTTTTATATGTCCTTTGAAAATTTCGTAGGTGTAAGTTCTGTTTTAATTTATTTGACGTAATCCCAACGTAATAATTTTAAACATGTTAGGTGTTTCCAGAAATAAATTAAAGTTATAAAAATATATTAAAAGAATTAAACAAAATTGTTAATTTTTATGCCACTGATACCATATGGTTAGTTGCTCTTGTATAATTTCTGTCACTTATGTGCGATTTTCGATGTTAATGAAATAACTAAAAAATTAATTATTTTCTAAATACGAGGTTTTATAAACACTGTGCAGTATAAAATATATTATGGCATACCCTATTTTTGATAAGATCGGTTTTAAAATCAATACTCCTTTTTCAAAGTTATATCGGGGAAAAAATATAACATGTACACAATCAGTTTGCTGGAAAGAGACATACATAATTTTTTATTGTTCAATTATGTTTGAGACTATCACTCGGGAATCTCATTTCCTCTCTTCCTTTGTAGTGTGAAATATNGGAAAAATATAACATGTACACAATCAGTTTGCTGGAAAGACACATACATAATTTTTTTATTGTTCAATTATGTTTGAGACTATCACTCGGGAATCTCATTTCCTCTCTTCCTTTGTAGTGTGAAATATCGTTAATGTTAAAAGAAAAGTAAAAAAGTTATGAAATTTTTTTTTACAAAAAATTTTAATCAGTCCAGTAATATAAATCGGACCATTCCAGATGCATGTAAACAACATATTTTGAAGCCACTTGCCGGAGATTATTTCCAAAACCTTTATTTACCACTGTGTATTACAAACAATTAGTTATTTCTTAAGATATCTACTATTATTTGTTTTCCCGGAGAATATCAGTAACATACAATCCAGTTGCGTATAATGAGTGTGTGTAGGCAGGTAACTTTTTTTTTCAGTTTCTGTAAATCGAACATTTATAAATTGAAAGTAATTGAAGCAATGTTCCTCTTGCATAATCCATGTGTGCACAATTATCTACGGTTCATCGAAACCAAGTGTGCTAAAAATTGCCCTGTCACTAGATCATGCCATCGTTATTTTATATCCTTTTCTTGTGATTTTCCTGCATGTTTCCCGGACATACAGAAACGTACACTGATTCAGCAGAGAAGTGACAACAGAATAGTTCTGTTGACGGACGTCGGGGTACCAGCAACCAAACTTCTGCACCAGCAACCGAATGGTATGTTAATTTATTAAAATGCGGCTTGTTGCGGGAAGAATCCAAATATTGATTAAATTGTTCTGTTGAAGAAACTATCTGTTCTGTAGAAGGAACAGAATGCTTTGTTGTTGGAACTATATTCATATTTGCAGATAAAATCACATAAAATATCGCAATATATAGTCTTGTTGCAGTTACTATCTACACTTACAACATTTAATTAGTATCTAAAACCAATCTGTTTTGTGTACCTATAGTAACAATCTAGATGGGTTACGGGTGGAGAAATTTTATTCCTACAGCCATGTTTTTTTCAGTGTATATGTCACATTCATCGTCGGTATAGCCAGAAAAGTATAATGCTTTCTTCAGCAGAACAGCTTTGTAAATGATGTTCCATCAAGGCATAGGCGCTCACACCATCTGCTCATGTATAAACAACATTAGATTCCACAAAGTTTGTGCTATTTCTGTACACAAAACAATCAGGACTGAGTCTTCGAGGCAAACTGTCACGCAACTAATGAAGTAATATTATTTTGCTCGTCAGTTTTGCTTTCCTATCTATGACTGTGACTCTGTGCTACCACCCACACTTTACCAGTGTTCTTTAGCCATAGATTTGATTTAAAATTTTCGGACAGTTCAGCTGACCATTTTTCAGTCGTTGCCATAGTCAACTTAATTTTTATCTGTGCTCAGTTAGCCACAATTCACATGTTGAGAAATAAGACTTCATCAGTGCCAGTACAGTAATTTAAATATAACTACAAAGCCTATGACAAAACGTGTAACTGACACATACGTGTATAACCTTTGGTAGGCTAATAATACGGCGTATTTTGGTGGTTGGAAATAAAAACAAACACAAACCCGTGTTCAGTATTATGTGGTAAGTAATAATATAATAAATAATACAGATATCCAAAAGCACTAAGAAGTCGTATTTGTCAATTTATTAACCGAAAACTTAAACATATAATGCCTAATACCGTGTATACCACTTCTTAGATTGTGCAATTATCCGAGTATGCGTTTCTCCAATACTTACTAGGCCACTTCTCCGAGTGTGCATTTCACCGATTGTTACTTTTCCCTCCATGGAGGGCAAAACATTATCCTCAGTTCCTGTACGTGGCCATACTAACGACTCCTCCTTTCACACGTTGTCTACCAATAAGAAACACTGCTAAAAGTTGAACTGCAGCAACGAATCACCCACGGACCCCTTCGTCCTTAGGGTTATGTGTTCCCTTCTGGCAGATACATTCGAACAAGTTTAAAGGTGAACGAAATATACAGGTGACACAGTAAGAAATTAATTTCAATTAAACATCGGACACTCAGAATAGATTAAGAATGAAAAGTAATTTTCGATTCAATATCATTTGCATTTACATTATTCATTTACACTCTGATAGCAGTTATTCCCAAATATTCTTGATGTTCTAACGCTTCACAGTCAACAGAGAGCGACCTGTTAGAACGTCAAGAATATTGGGGAATAACTGCTATCAGAGTGTAATTGAATAATGTAAATTGCAAATATATTGAACTGAAAATAAGGGTCGCTAACTTTTGATTGTGAAATATTTTGTACGAACGAAAAATGCGTCGTACCTGGAGGTGTTGGGGCGTGGCTTTCTACCAGTTACGGACGGCTGTGTTAACAAGGCAACGAAGGGCTAAGATGAAAGGGAACCAAAGTGCCAGTCTCTCGTGTACAAAATAGTTTTTTACTTTACAGCACTGATGGTGGGGACGTAGAAGTTTAAAACAAATGTTATTTCAGTTAACAGAGGACGGAACTGATAACCTAACTACGGAATAATGGATAAATGCAGTTAACTTGTTTCCTGTACTCGGTTCATGAATTTTTTCTCCTTTATTTAATACGTTACAAATTGAAAGCGTAAAAGTGTTGTGGGGAATCGCAGGATTTCCCGATGAAAATATAACATTTTGTAAATAAAAATGTATTATAAATTTTATTTTGTCTTAATTGTTATCCCTGCAAATAAAAAAGTATAGCATATTCGAGTATCGAGCAGAAGCAACAATTCTGATTATCCTTGTCTACATATAGAGATCCTGTGAATGTTAAATAATGTATGTAATACATCATAAGAAAATATACTGCATCTAGGAGGGAAGAAGATGGTCGAAAGTTTGTGGTATTAATAAGCAGTTAGAACACATTCTCATGTACCGTTATCCCTAAGCCCTTTGAGCCACGTGAATCAGTTGTTGGTGTTATAATTCGCAGTTCTCGCAAACTAAATTGCTGCATGACCCAATTATGTATACGTAAATTATGAGGTCTGTCATAATTTATAGTTTCTTTTGGATGCTATAACATTACAATGATTGATAAATTAAGATTTATTCTTGTATAGAGATCACAAAATTTTAAATAATCACAATAATTAGTAGAATATTTAAAAAGATTGTGTAGCTTTGTAATTATTTTATATAGTTTTTTCATTTTAAGTATAAGCGGAATTTTAGTCAAATCATTCTTAAGAATTATATTCTTGCAAAATTTTAGAGTAGTAATGATTAGTTGATATTACCGTAACTTACGGGGAGTTACGATGTTTACTAGACCTATAGGTAGTTATTTTATTAGATTTCGTTAAAATAATTTTTTTTAATCTTTAGGTTTATAACACACTGATGTGTTGCAACGAGTGTTAAACATGTGACATTGTCAATTCGCAAACGAAAATCTATCAAATCAGAAAACGGAAAGCAAAATATTGATGAATCCGAAAACTTCCCCAGAGAACTAGGGAGAAAGACAGAAAGATAGACAGAGCGATAGATAGTGGGCTGAGGCAGTGGGGGTTATGCTTACGATTCATTAAAAGTGAGCTAAAATACTGTTGATATAGTAAGTTAATGCGAATTATTCTATGTAATTGTGTCTACATTCATCACTAAAAAAAGCTAATTTAGAGTTTAAACTATAAAATCGAAATATGTAATTTACTATTGGTTAGATAACCATTTCGTACTTACAAAAATAAATCCCCAGGATAACATCAAGATAAATTATTTCAAGTCATACGAGCAAGAACATACTAGTGAAACAAAATAATACATCTCATTTTCATATTTGTAATACGTGCTTTCTAAGCGAAAAGTTCAATTTTCGAACGTGTGAAGCAGCGGCCAACAGCTGTTGGGCAAAATAAAAATGTGAACATTTAACGTATTAAAATCTAGCTCTACCATGAACATGTGAATATTTTGAGCAAAGTGTAGCGTGGCTAATATCGGCAAATATACCTACAGAAATATTAATAATTTGTATTTAGAAGCAAGTGTTTAAAACACCATAAACAATCCTTTATCTCTCCTATTATTTGCACATTTGCCTTAAAGTCTTACAAGCACAAATAGAACACTTCAGTAGAGCTGAAGAAGCTTCTTATGAATCTAGTTAATTTATTCATTTTCACAGGAGCTGTTATAGAAAACAGTAAGGAAAGTTCTTTTCCTTTTATTAGTTTATTAGTTTTTCAGTATTTCATAAATACATTTTCTTCAGAAGAACAATAGCACACTTGTTCTGCAATAGAACGTTTCCATTTATTGTATTACAATTTTCAGGGGGCTATATTGCTGCCTTCATCTCTTATTTAATGTGTACAACTACCAGGAGCTCTTTCTCACATTTGATTCACACAAATAGCAAGACTGGCACGAGCGCCTGTGCTCCGTCGCCTCTGCGTGCCAGGGACTGAATGGTGTACCTACTTACGATTAAGCGTACCGCGTGTTGACTATAAGACAAAAAACGCTGAGAGATAATTTTGGTTGAAAGTTTGTAAGAAATTTCAATGCAAGCAATTGTACGAGTCTCATAGATAGACCGCAAATGCCATTTTTTTGTCTATGTTGATGGATCTGAAATTAATGTTCCAAAATAAGAGATGTTCTGAAAATTGTATTCCAGGTCAACGTTATTTTATTTTGTAGAGAATAAATTGCAAACACAATCAGATTTTTTTGTTAAAGATGTGTAGTATTTTAAGCACACTATTAAGAATTTAATAAACAGGTAAACCCGCTGTCCAGCATTTTGGCCGACGACAGGTGCCTGTAATAATAAACCAATTAAACTGAACAATGAAAACAGTGAATACAAGTAGGTCTTACTTGGGATTCGAACAGAACGAGTCGGGGAACAGCTAGCAAGTCTGGAAGTTAGCTGGCTCACCGAAATAATCTTAAAAATTGGTTATGCTTTCCAGATAGTAGCGAAAAACCTAGTCTTTTATAAACCATGTTTTGCGAAGGACAAATATGTGTTGTTCGACATAGGACTTTACATGTGTTGGATATAAAATTAGGCCAATACTTTTTATATATTTGTTGAAATCGTAGATTTTATATATGGATTTTATTTCACAAGTAAAAAATTTATTCCACAGTTTTTGCATACTAGAAAGCCAAAATCAAATTTTTATGCTTTTATTAAGGCAGTTTATTCTGAAGGAGGATATTACGAGATAATTCAAGTCCTGTAGCAATCACTCAGATAAACTTCCATTCATTTCTAGAAAAAAAGTAATGAAAGGAAATATTTGCATATTTTAAGTGCGTATATATTCCTGAATGTTGAAATTTTCTCTAGTGTCACGGAAAGATGATTAAAAATTACAATATTTCTGTGTTAAAAATTGTTTTTAACACTTTGTTCATTCTATTTGCCAGTTCCAAAAACGTTATAATTTATTTTGACATTTGTTTTTCAGTAAAAAAATTAAAATTCCAAAATGTCTGGTATCGAGTGAGGTGGCGTAGTGGTAAACCACTGGACTCGCGTTTGAAAGGGCCTGGATTCGTATCTCGGTTCAGCTATCCGGATTTCGGTTTTCCATGATTTTCGGAAATCACTCCAGGCAAATGCTGGGTTGGTTCCTTACTGCTCCTGATTTCTGAGCAACTTACTCTGTCTCAAATAACCTCGCTTTCGAAGAGATTTTAATTCCTATGTACTTATAATTTTAGTAAAAAAGAAAGCGTCGCGTGTTATCTAAGCATTTTTCATGAATATATATATATATATAATAACAACTAAGCTTTTGGTATCTGCAGTGTTTGTAGGAATAATGTGTAAGCCATCGTCACAGTGGCATAGTTCGGTACAACAAAGCTCACTTAGGCTTATAGTGCTGTTAACTGCACGCCATGTTAGAGTCTTGTTTACTCAATTAGGTAACAATTCGCTACAGATAACAGCTCTTCCACCGAATAAATTCTTGCTGCACAAAATCGGTGTACTATGTGGTGCCCTCGTGTCATAAGCCTTCATGCTCACTCACATTAATATATAATACACTTTCTCACAGTACCTAAGAGAGCAGTACTAAGAAGAACGATCGGCTATCGGAATAAAAAATTTCGAACCACATTTATAATGGTTTGCAGGAGAGCTGGCGGTCGCATGCTGAAAACGAGAATGGTGTCTGTTAATGAATATCGTGTATGAACAATTATATGTATCATTAAAAGCTTATATTTCTCAACTTTGCTGTGAAGCCTATTTTTTTAGAAGGTGAAACTTGCTAACACGGGATTAAAGCGATTGTTAGTAGATAGAAAAAGCCGATTCCATGACAAGGGCTGGGGGTTGAGGCACCACCGCCATTTTTTTTCCAGCCATTATCTTGTTTACAACTGTTGTCTTGTTTCTGTGGGACATCATTTTTCAATCCACCGTATTGTTCCTGGCTGCCATTTTATTTCCAGCTACCATATTATTATAGTCTGCCATTTTTTTTCTGCCACCTGTCATATTTTCTGCTATCTTGTTTCTGCTTGCCCTTTGTTTATATCGGTTGTGGCCAGGGGGCACGCCAATAATTCGACCACAAAAATTTTTTGTGGAGATGGCAGCTAAAATGTTTTGATGTCGCTCTCGCTCATTGGCCACTAGGGGTGATGCTTTTTATTTAATTTTCGCAGAGCTCAAAATATGGTCAGGAGAAATAGCATGTGTATGAAGGGTACAAATAAATATTTTATTGTGATTATACTTATGTGTAGTAATAATATATAAAACATTTTTACTAACAAAGACTTATGTAGACAAGCAATAACAATTTTATTTCTAATAGTCATATATATATGCATTAAGAATTTTTTCATTTGTTTTAATTATTATAAGTATATATTTTCGTTTTAAAAATATTATGAAAAGTTGTACCTTACAAATAAAAAATATTTTTACTACACATTTTATTTATTTAGGTTACTGAAGTTAAGTTTAAAGCATGCCTGGACAGGGGGCAGCTGACATAGTCAAAGTTTAAATAATAATATATGTGCTTGCATGGCAAGGACAGTGTTATAATTTTCACAGGCCTGCACCTGCACAGTGTCAGGTAACTGGAGTCGGTATGTAAAAATTCCTTCGCATCTTTCTTACAATCTACGTGGTGTCAGATAGCATAAGTCAAAATGGATGGAAATAGCTGTGTTAGCATTTTCACAGGTTTGAACCAGCATGGTGTCAGGCAACTGCACACGTGTATGTGTATGTGCTTACAGGTCGTTTTCAAAATCTACGTTGTGTCAGATAGCCTAAGTCAGCATGAGCATGAGAAGAGACGTGTTAGCATTTTCACAGGTATGCCTGTACCTGCACAGAGCTAGCTATCTCCAACCTTATGTAATGTGTATAAGGACAGGCAAGTACAAGAATAAAATGAATGCATAGTAAGGTAAACAGACATTTATTTAAAGACAATACATTTACTTAAGTATATATATATATCTAATATTTTTTAAACATTGGTAAGTACTATTTCAGAATGTCTNTCTAATATTTTTGAAACATTGGTAAGTACTATTTCAGAATGTCTTTCTCCTCGACCCAGGAGTCGTCATGTTTCGAGTGTCCAAACCACCTCACATACACACACACACATTATGCAATTTCAGCACCTTTTCCACCAAAATAACATCGGGAAATTTCGTAGGCTGGATCACTTCTGAGTAAAAGCCTCAGTCGATTGGTTCGCCTCGTAGGTCCTCGAGGTAATACATGCATGGGTACCAATGTCGTATGCGAACCACCTTGTACAATTCTCCCGACCAGTTGTAATGATAGACAATGTGGAAAATGCCACGCTGTTTGAAGATACACATCACATCGCTGATCTTGACTTTAGGTTTGTGTGGGTTGCTCCTTGTCGGAATATCATAAACGGACCGAAGCAGGGAGTCGTCTTTGAAAAATTCGGGTTTCATGAAAGTGATAGCGTGAATGGTAGAATTATACTCGCGAACGAGTTTTGGCAGTAGCTCAAACAACTTGTGGTTTCCATTCGTCATGAAATGTCTCCACAACTTGAATTTTAGAGACAGGTGAAAATGCTCGACGATTCTAGTCTTTAGTCGAGAGTACATGCAATAGTGATTTAGGCCATATCTTTTCATCAGTGCAGAGAAAGTAGCAATAAAATAATATTTACCATTGTATGTGAGGAGATTTTTCGGTATGCGTCCTTCACTCAACAAATCTGTCATGGCCTTAGTGACATCACGTGTATTCTTCGACTTGAGAAGTCTGGCCCAGGCATACTTCTAAAATGTGTATATTGTGGTCAAAATGTAGTGGTTGCCTTTACTCGCACGAGCAAAGTCTTTCATTTAGATCAGGTCGGATTGGAAAAATCGCCCATTCCTTTCATGATGAACATTCTCCGAGGCCAACCTGCCCAATTCGCTATAAACTGCATATTTCGACATCGCACTATGTAGCCAGCTTTGACGTGATCTTCGATGGTGGATATAATCTCGTTGGTGTGAGACGGGTTGCCCGCAGTCTGTGAAGCGAACAGTTACCATAGTCTATAGACCAGTTCGTTCAGATTGTCCCAATGATCCAATAGCTCCGACAATCGTGGAGATAGTCCCGCGATAATGCTGAATTTTGAATGAATTATGTCCTTAAAAAGCAGTGTAGAGTGGTTACCTTTTGTGTAATAAGCACTACTGGACTGTAGCAGGTGGCGGTACCTGTGCAAATTCGATTCGGTATATTGTCCTGGATGCCTACAAAACAAAAGTTCGCATAGACTATGTGTCATTTTCACCTTACACTTGCCGATCTGCATCACAGATCGTGGAAAAAATATAATTGTCTTGTTTCCGAGTAACAATTTTTCGTCACAGTTTCGCAGGCCGTACTTCTTGTCGCTGTTCCGATCGGAATAGGAAGAGGCGTAGTGACCGACCAGGGTGCCCACCTCGGGTCCGTGCTCTCGTGCTGGTTTCCGTTACTGTGCATGAAGCAAATCGATTAGGGGAAGATCATATTCATCGCTAAAGATGACTCCTTCTGATTTACGCAGTTCTGGTATTCTTTTCCGTTTACCTATTCGAGTCGGTCCTTTCGCCTTGATTTCGTGTTTGATATCTGGCTGGGTCAAGCTTCCTCCTGGCGTTGTCGACCAAGTTCGTCGAGATGACTGGTTATCGGCTTGTAAGCCTCTTCCCTTCGATTCTCGAGAGCCAGTTTGTAACTTTTTGTGAGTAGATAATTCGCGCGAACAGCTTCGATGGCCCGCTGCAACTCAGTCGTCAGTTCGGTGCTGTCTGCCATCATTCATAGAATAAATTAAACACACAACCACAATGGTGTATACACATATTCACACTCGATATGAGGAAAGTGAATTTACAATCCTTTCCAGTCGATCGATGCACACATCGAGAATATTCTTGCTATACCTCGTAACATAGACTTTGATAGCCAGTATGGATGTTAACTTATTTTGAAGAGCCTTAAATTCTTCCCATCTCTGCGTATTCGACACATTGATCAGGTCTATTATCTGTGCCGGTTGACGGATGCCATATCTTCAACTACTTCATTTTTCATGATCTAGCTCGTTTGCCCAAGAAGCGACTGGCTCCTGCGAATGGCAGTGAGATGAGCTTCCGTTAGCTCATTTTTATCGTCATCATCGGAGCACAGACCATCTCCGAACTTGCAAATTGTGTTGTGACTCATGGTCGGTGTCTTACTATAAACTGATTGAAGCAATGTCTGTACCTTCCCTTATGTACTAGCGAATTCTTATAGATTACCAATATGCAGTACTCCTCATTCCAGCACAAAGAACACATATCCTTAAACTCTGCGAACACCATGTCCGTATTGACATGGTCATCGTATGCATGCCTTGGTTCATATCATCGATGTGATACAACACAAGAAAATTCACATTGTCACATAGTAACTGTTTTGTCATGCGCGAATAAGTTTGGCTCAAGTACACACAGTCCACGTTCGCATGTCATCCCATGCTAAAGTACTCTTTAATAAAAGTCTGTTTCTCAAAAGCCATATAGTCGAAATAAACACCGAATTTGGCAATGATTCGCTTGGTAGCACGATGGCTTCATTATAGCTGCAAGGAAAATAGCATAGGCCTTCCATGGCCTGCAGTACATGGGCCAGATGCTGGTATTTCGGCTACTGGACCGATTTAGAGTACAGGTACATGTTCTCGAACCTAAGATCATTCGATTCCTCCAAAAGGCTGAGAAGCACACACGTCTTGCCGCAACCCAACAGTCCAATAAATAAGTCCATTCATGATATTGACCAACAGCATGCCATGATGTGCATCGTGTGCGTTTTTGACATATTCAGCATGAATGCATATGGGTAGAGTAAGATCTTGCTTGATAATATGTATATTACCACTTATATCCTGCAGAACTGATTTGAGGAGTGTGCGGGGCAGATTGCGAAGAGTTAAAAGCGGATTGCGGAGCGTGCGGAGCGAGCGGAGCTGATTGTGGAGTGTACAAAGAAGATTGCGGAGCATGCAGAGCATGAGAGCCGATTGGGGAGCATGCGGAGCTGAATGCAGAGCATGCGAAGATAGCACAGAATCACTGCGGCAAATTTTAGAATGTCTCTTCAAAATATCACTCCGAGTAAACTACCACTGGCAGATTTTTGCATTCAATAGTGACACTTAAACTTTTGATTTTGCAGGTCCTTATAACTTTAAATGCTTATACCGCAGGAACGACAAAAAATTCCAAGATGAGAGGGAATAAAAAGACAGGAATATTCCTTCCCGCCTTGATACCTGCATTCGGTACTTTGAGTGGTATCGCCGGGGCCATAACGAATACCGTTAGTTCGCTGAAATGAGCCTCGAACGAATGTTAGGAATTTAAGTAAAACCACAGCTACAGCCATAAACTGGAAGCTGTCGCCATTGGTAAAAAAATAGTCAATGACTTTACACATGATGGCCCTACGGAGGAGATGTGAAAAGCATCGCAGCAGGAGGAGGTGCTGATGAAATCTCTACCGAAACGGCTCACGAACATGGATTTGGAACTGTTTGCACACAAATTGATGATACCTCATTATCGTGGTGAGTTCATGGGAAATGCTTTGCCCCATAAAAACAAACATTACGAATGTGCCATAATCAACCTGGACATTACAGCTAGGCCCAGCATTCACTGGGTAATTAATGTATGCCAACCATCGCAAATGTGCAGTACGAGTATACTATGACAGTTTTGGAAATTTGCATCCTCCACCTGAACTGCTGCAGTACCTGAAAAATGGCAAACTGACTTACAACTACAATATGGAGCAGATGCTGAACACGTGGAACTGCAGACGCTTGTGAAATCGCTTTCTTGTGCGATGAAATAAAAACAAATAGTAGGCGAATAATTGTTCATTAACCTGTCTACATAAAAGATGGTCGCACATATATTCCCTAGTCAGTAAGTCGGTATCCGTCATTCTAAGTGATAATACATCTGAGCTGAGGGCAATGTTTTATGCACCCTTCGAACTGGAGTAGTTCATCGGACTTACGAATTTTCAAACTTACAACTTCATATCCATCATAGAAGAAAACATGAATTCTGCATTCTGGTACATAGTGGCAGGAGATGTGAAGGAAATCACCATTCCCACTGGCGCATACGATCTGAAGGACATCGCCAATTCCACCAAGAAATCCGTGCCATTGGATGTGACTTTCGAACTACGCTTTAACCCAAACATGCTGAAGCCTAATCACTTTATTCATGTGCCGGTCAAATGAAAAGTAGGAAATTGTTAGCCAAGTAAAAATTTTACAAATTTGCTAATTCTTAGTCTCACAAGCATTTGAAAAGCGACGGGTTTTCTTGGGGATCTCCAGTTTCCCCCGCCCCTTCATTCAGATTATGCTCCACAATCACCTCGTGTCGCTCTCGTCGGCTCACGATATTAAGAACCATCCAAATCTCTTTACTCACTCTTCCTACATATTTTCTATATATTATTTGGTAATTTTTAAAATAATAATATTATGTTTTAGTGGTTTTGATAACCCTTTCATATGCACTTAATTTTACGGTTTCAGGTATTGCTGTGCTCAAGTAGGTACAACACTTGTTTAGTTGTCACTGTTCGGCTTCAGTAATAGCTATAAATTATGACCTTGAAAAATAAGGCTTTGCGAATCATTTACCCATAGGTTATATCATTTGATCATTATAGACCAAAAATTATCTAAACGTGCGTAATATATACGATTGCGTTCACTGAGTCAGAATGGATTAAGCATTACTTAAATGCTGAAGGCTTCTGTAATATATTTTTGTATGTGAAAAAGGTAATGAAACATTAATTAAAATACAATTTGCTTGCTCCGGCCTACAATAAAACTCAAGTGTTTGCTAGCACACAGAAATAGAATATAGTTTATATTTGAAAAAAATAATAGTTTTTATACACTAGAGACAATACATGAGATTCATTGTCTGCTAGCGATAAGAAGGCCTGAGCCGTTCACGCAAAATGATGAAACGAACTTAATTATTTTTGAAATATAAATGCCATGTATTGGGATACATCAAAGCTTAAACGAAATTTGCTTGTTAACAACGCATAAATTATTTTATTATTTAACATGTATCATGCGCATTGGTGGATTTAAAATGGTGGTCGATAAGGGCGACCACTCCCCCTTCCCCTCCACTATGAGGCCGAGAAATATACGTTTTGTAGAGCATTTCCTGGGATTAAAATGTATATAGTAAAAATGTTACGAAGTTGCAAATAAATATTAGGAATCTAATTAATACTATGTGCATTTATGTACGCACACAAACACATATATTATAATCACAGAAGCACTCACTTAGATCCATTTGTCTGCTAAAAATTTTGAATGAAAATACTAAGTTTTAACAGTTAATAGTGACGATATAATCAAGTAAGACACAAAAAAAAAAAAGCATGATTCTGCATGTATGTTTCTACAGCAGTTTTAACACCAGCGATGCAACAGAATTGCTGTATTCCTCCTCTCGACTGAGGTAGCCACTATTCACTTGAGGATGGGTCTTTCTCACCATTATGTATTTCTTAGACTTGTTGATTTAAGCTTCTATGAATTTACTTTAAGAAAGTGCCTTTTGAGTCATAACATGTAGTGCAGGTGTAACATTCGAATTACTAATGTAAATAATTCACAGCTCAAATAACATAAATTATACTTTCCTGAAGAACACACATTGGTATCCAAACGAAGGATATAGGGTTGGTTAGAAAATATTTACTTATTTAAGTATTTGATTCACTGAAGACATCTTTTGTGGAAAACATGCCGAAGTTTCTCTGAAATATGAGACAGTTTAAAAGTAAAATAAAAAAATAATTTTAAAACTTTTCTTAATTAAATTTAGGTAAAATTAGATTTCTTTGAAAAACTCTATAATTTATATGTCCGATGGTCGTGTGGTTAGATGACAGATGTGTCACTCATCTTTCAACTATCTCTTATATTGGGTATGTTTATAACACCCTCATAAGAGACGATTTTTGTTTGTATTGANCACCCTCATAAGAGACGATTTTTGTTTGTATTGATTCAAGGAAACCAGGGTAATTACTATTCTCAAGAAGTAAATGTTAACAAGAAGAGCACGAACAAGAAAATGGCGAGCATTAAAAAAAAATAACTGGTGTAAGGCTACGTTACATAGTTTTCAGTATGATACGGGGTTTAAATTTAATAGAACAGATCGCATTGGAATCGCATAAGACAAAAGGACGAATGACTTCAAAACTCTGTGGTGGTTTTCAAAAAAATTCAGAGAGTAGCGTTCAGGTAGTTCATAGTCTTTACTACAGCCTGTCTCGAATTTGTCTAAATCAAAGAAAAGCCCTAACTGATTAAAACGTCAGGAATATAGCTGTTATAATATTCAAAGCCATTTATTTCTTTACTGCATTTTCAAACGAAATGCTTTTCTTATTTTAATATTTTGGGGGACAATTAAATAAACGGTAGGAGACTGGTTTGATCAAACGCCATACTTCAGTGTAAGTACATCTGCACAAAGAAGCAGAAGCACTGCAAATTGTTTTCAAATGGAAAGCATGGCAGTTGATCTAAGGGCACTGGTCATAGCACTTAGTGATCCGACATTTATTGTGACATTTACAAATAGTTATGACGTAAAAGTTACACAGGCAGACTGCTTTCAACAGCATGGTAGAGTTTTTAGCGAGAAAAGAACCATCTAACATATCACACTTTTCGCTAAAGCTGAAGAAACTGCAAAATCATTATGTATGATTATCATTGTCCCTTGTACCATCACATAGCAAAATTTTCACTGCAAAGTACCTGCAAAAAATACTAAACATTAGAATGTCAATGTTATAACCTCTACTGACAAATGTTGCCAAACGCCATGCCCGAATCCAGGTATCTACTAGTGTACTTGCACACTTGTATACTTCGCAGACCCTTGTCGCCATACTTGATGAATTTGGACAGGCAACCTTGTGCTTCGGCCACAGCTATTACCCAGCCAGTTCCTTTTATTCAAAATGAATTTCGTTGAAGGACTAATTAATTGCCGAAATTTTGTAGGGTTAAATCAAGGATTCAATATTATGTCGATTTGACTTGCATAAAATTTATAGTTACGCTTATTGTACACAGAGGTGACAAAAGTCATGGGATAGCAATATGAAAATATACAGATGGCAGTAGTATCACGTACAAAATGTATAGATGGGCAGTNACAAAAGTCATGGGATAGCAATATGAAAATATACAGATGGCAGTAGTATCACGTACAAAATGTATAGATGGGCAGTGCTTTGCTTGCGCTTTCATTTGTAGTCAAGTGATTCATGTGAAAGGGTTTCTGACGTGATTATTGCCGCACGACGGGAATTAACAGACTTTGAATGCGGAATGGTAGTTGGAGCTAAACGCATGGGACATTCAATTTCGGAAATGGTTAGGGAATTCTACATTCCGAGATCCACAGTGTCAAGAGTGTGCCGAGAATACCTAATTTCAGGCATAACCTCCCACCATGGACAACGCAGTGGCCGACCGCCTGCACTTAATGACCGAGACATACGACGTGTGCGCAGAATGGTCAGTGTTAACAGACAAGCAACACTGCGTGAAATAACCGCAGGAATCAATGTGGGACGTACGACGGACGTGTCCGTTAGGACAGTGCGGCGAACTTTGGCTGTACTGGGCTATGCCAGCAGAAGACCGACTCGAGTGCCTTTACTAACAGCACGACATCGCCTGCAGCGCCTCTTCTGGGCTCGTGACCA
Source organism: Clitarchus hookeri (assembly GCA_002778355.1). NCBI lineage: Eukaryota > Metazoa > Arthropoda > Insecta > Phasmatodea > Phasmatidae > Clitarchus > Clitarchus hookeri. The sequence goes on along the minus strand of NQII01000070.1, from coordinate 795,444 downwards.
TATCAGTTGGACCCTGGACGACTGGAAAGCCGTGGCTTGGTCAGATGAGTCCCGATTTCAGTTGGTAAGAGCTGATGGTAGGGTTCGAGTGTGGCGCAGACCCCACGAAAATGGGATGACAATGCGCCATATCACCGGGCCACAACCGTTCGCAATTGGTTTGAAGACCATTCTCGACAANCGTGACCATATCAGTTGGACCCTGGACGACTGGAAAGCCGTGGCTTGGTCAGATGAGTCCCGATTTCAGTTGGTAAGGGCTGATGGTATGGTTCGAGTGTGGCGCAGACCCCACGAAAATGGGATGACAATGCGCCATATCACCGGGCCACAACCGTTCGCAATTGGTTTGAAGACCATTCTCGACATTTCCAGCGAATGATTTGGCTACAAAGATCGCCCGACATGAATCCCATCGAGCATTTATGGGACATAATCGAGATGTCAGTTCGTGCACAAACTCCTGCACCGGCAACACTTTCGTAATTATGGACGTCTATAGAGGCAGCATGGCTCAATATTTTGGCAGGGGACTTCCAACGACTTGTTGAGTCCATGCCATGTCGAGTTGCTGCACTTCACCGGGCAAAAGGAGGTCCGACACGTTATTAGGAGGTATCCCATGACTTTTGTCGTCTCGGTGTTTATTAGTTTGCAATTTAGATTTCTGGTTTTACATTATCTTATGTCAGTAATAAACAGATAGGCCTACTGCGAATTTATTGTTTATAATTTTTTTAAGGCGTACATTTCCATAATCATTTATTTAGTTCAAAATTCTGTGTCTTCAAATTAGTGATGTTGCCCTATTAGGCTTCAAATTAAATAATCATGTCGAAAATCAATTATAATCTACAAAAAGCATCTCTAAATTGGGGCGCATGTAAGCTGCAAGACCGCGTGATGTATACATAATCGTTTTCTTATTCACTGAAGAGCCAAAAAAACTGGTATAGGCGTGCATATACAAATAACAGAGGCATGGAACCAATCAGAGTAACGCGATGCGGTCGGCAGCTAGATCGGTTACTGCTGCTACAATGGAAGATTATCAAGATTTAATTGAGTTTGAACGTGGTGTTATAGTCGGCGCACGAGAGATGGGACATAGCATCTCCGAGGTAGCGATACCATTTGGACGTTCGCGTACGACTATTTCACGAGTGTACCGTGAATATCGGAAATCCGGTAAAACATCACATCTTCGACATCGCTGTGGCCGGAAAATGATCGTGAAAGAACGGGGCAAACGACGACTGACGAGAATCCTTAAATGTGATAGACGTGCACCCTTTCTCAAAATGACGCAGATTGGATTTGTGGACTGCCCTGCAGGATTCATGTTGTGAATTACCTCCTACATACCTTCAGACATTAGTCGAGTCCATTCCACGTCGTCTTCCGGCAATTCTGCATGCTCGGGGTGCCCTACATGATATTAGGTAGGTGTACCAGTTTTTTTTTACTCTTCAGTGTATACTTGCAATGCAGACAGAACTGATGATGTCACATACGGGGAAAGGTACGCAGGAGTATATGCGTACTTCAGGCAGATTTGGACGTGGCATTATATTTCTAATCACGTTTCTCTTGTCAATTAGTTCATGTAAATAATTTTTAATTAGCTCTAATCTGACCATTGATATATGATACAGAAAAATGAAAACTTGAAACTTTTTGCAACTATATACTCTATTGTTTTAAAAACTATCTACAAAACAACCTAAAATTGAGATTTCATTGTGAAAAGGCAAATATAATAGCTGTAAGATAATAATGGACGTTTTCCAAAGTTTTGTAGTGGAACAAGTACGTACTTAATTCGAAGATTGCTGTTTTAACTGATGTTTAGCATATCAGTGAGTGTTGTCAGTACCGAGTACATGTGCCTCATATTGCTCAGAATTATAACATTATTCCTATCACACTGTGGATAGAAACATCTCAACGGGCTTGCTTTTAAGGACGTGCATAGGGATATTCCGATTGAAATGGGAATGTAGTTAATCGTTTTACACAAGGAGCTGCATGTGAGAATGCCTCATTTGTTAAGTAATCCAGCAAATGGTACTGCCCTACTTCAGTTAAGCTTGACTTTTCTGATAAAAGAGCTTTTAATATTTAGTTTTTTTTTTTTTTGCTGTAATTCACAAAACTTGTCAAGGAAATGTATTCTGAATATAATAAAAATCTTACACTGGTAAAAAAAAAAATTCATTTATAATTTAAAATACTCCTGGTTTTTAAACTATATCTTTCTTTTAATGTAATTGAAATAAGCAATATTGTTATCTTAGTGTAAATTATGAACTTGTGTAAGATATTTCATTGGTATTGTAAAACGAAATGTTGTTTTAACTTGCGGTACATACATATTTGTTTGGAAACGAACTTTGCCACACCGACGATTGCTGAAAATATTTCCTCTACACATATCGAACTATTAAGATAAAAGGCAGTGACACACAAAAATATACAATAATCTTTATCACAAAATGTTATTTACATTACAAAGTCTGGAAAGTTTTCAAACACAAATTTATGATAGCCCTTATCGTATTTGAAGAATTTACACAATATATGCTTTTTCTTCCATGAAATGCACAAGGCCTTTTTGAAAATTGAAGGCAGCTAAACATCGTCAGGTTTCCTCGCTGATTTCATCTTACGCTCGCTTCGCAGTTTTGTGTCCAGGTATGTGTCTGGTAAAACTAAAATTTAAGAAAGTATTTTCATATATGAAGGACCTTTATTTCTGTCCTACGTACTCATCCTTATTTGCATTTTAATAATGTGTATTTTCTATGTATATTTCTCACAGAAAACTTTTCAATTGAAAAAAATACGTGTTTTAAACTCTTTGACAGTTAATGAAGTCTAGGTTTTTATATCTGATAACTGTACGCAATAATATAGTTTGTTTGTTTTACAAACAATTATTTGGAAGAAAATAGAAGTAACCAAAAAATATTCTTGCAGCAGTACAGTAGAAACACCATTTCTTTACAACGCACTTTTATGAAACATTCAAAATTATTTATATTTTTATAAAAAAAACCAGTATATTGTAATTCCTTGTTAAAATTTAACGTTAGTTTTACCCACTCCACAGTAACCTGTAAAATCTGCTCTTTATCTACTTGTAGTGTTACCAATAATAATATTGTTAACTAGTTCCGAAGGATTTTTTGTATAAATATAGAAGAGTTTCACAGTGCATCTAATTATGCAGGTATATAGAGCGGGAACATCGTAATTCATAGTTTTATGCTGTACCACGAAAAAATGTCAAGCTGATTTAAATCTGGTGTCGGCATAACATTAAATCAAAGAAAAAACTCAGATGCCCATTCAACACGATTTTCTAAGATTTAAATATGTATTTTTATAACACTTGAATGTCTCTTTCCAGTTAATTGCAAGAACAATTAAAATGCATTTGAACTACAGATCAGAATACGTATATGGTAATGAGCAATACAGAGACGTATTTATATTACAGTGAACATACACAAATTCATAGTGTATTTCTGTAAACTTACAAAGGCAAATATATTTTTTTCAATATATTTCAAAGTCACACAGTTTCAAAGCGTATGCTTCACGATTGTATACTAATTTTAAACGATATTACAGAAGCTCTGTTAACGATATTCTTTGGAAACAGTGTAATGGCAGAGTTGTAGTGACTTTCTGTTGGCTCAATTACACCCTCTGCTAAAATATCGCGTATTTCCACCTTAATGATTTTACTCTGGTGACTAAGGTAGCTGCGTGGTGTAGTGAAAAATGGTCGGTTGTGATCTTTTGGTATTGCTTGTTCGACGACATTAGTAAGTCGCAACGGGTCAGCAGCTGCAAATGCATCACGTCGTTCGTCCAATAATCGCTGTACCACATCACGGTAAGCCGGTGGTACCTCGTGAGCCATGTCGTCCAACTTGATGCCGGTTGTGTTAGCGCTAGGGCGGGGATCTAGGTTATACACCAATCTTCGTTCATGCATGCCAAACTGAATTCTTCTAGCAGCTCGCTCCACGATGGTGTTCAGTTCGTTTAACCAAGGGAGACCAAGAATATTTTCCTTCCATAGTTCGCTAAGGACTAGGACTACGGTGGTGTTCTCGAGGTCACAGATGCGGACAGTGATGTCCGCTTCTCCCATGGTTTACCTTTTGTTGTTGGTTTTGGCTAATTGTACTGTTTCGTTGTAAGGCCGCAGAGTTCTCACGTCGACAAGCCCTGGTATAACAAAGTTGTGGGATGTGGCAGTGTCAATAAAGTCATATCACTTCACATCATTGATATACATTGTAATGTGCATCAACTTACTTGCTGTTGTGTGCTGGTCAGAAAGAAGCTGCTGAAGTAGTGTCTGTTGGTATGTCCACAGACACCACCACCCACCAGGGTGGGGGGAGGATACGTCCAGTCGACCTGCCCCTTCTTCCCATTTCCCGAATGTGATGGACTGTCCATAGGTTCCGTGTCTTTCCCATGCTAACCGTCGGGCAGTCACTGTGCCAGTGATATTGCTGATACGGACAATATTTGCATATATAGGGGGGGGGGTGTTATTTGATTCATTCCATGGGTGTTTGACACCTGGTGGTACTGTGGGTTCGGTTAGTGGTTGTGTTGACTTATGTACGCTTGATTCAGGATCCTTTCGCAGGCTGTCGTGGGTACTTCTGCTCTCGGAGCTTGTCCAGCTTCTCCGGAACCGGGTGGTTATTCACGGCTTACTTCCCTCTCGGTCATAATGCTTGCGTGTGGTGTCATATAGAATCATCAACGAGTCTATAAATGCTTACAACCGGCTGTGGATTAAGAGACCCAGTGGTTTACAATATTCGGGTAGCATGGTGCTCGCTACTACCTCGTGTACCTCTTTTGTTTGCATGTGTGGGTGGCACGGCTGTTTTAGATGTATTTTTTGCATAGCGAATGCCACCAGTTTCTCTTGGTGTGACTGGGTGTACAGCACCACACGAATGGGTGCTTGCAAAGATGAAAATGTGTTCTTTTACTGACACTGAAATGCTGCTAGAAATGTATGTCATTGCTTGCCAAAATGGTATATGGAGTGCCACCACCGTTTCGCCTCTCTTGTCAACTGGCCTTCGGCAAAGTTGGGCCACTGGTCTTCGCGCATCCGATATCGCTGTAACCGGTTGGTTCAGACATCAAGAAATGCATGTGGGTCCTTGGTTGGCGAACCTGTGAAGTTTGGCAATGACTGAAATTCGGCTGGCATATTTTCAGTTGTGATATGTGTTGTGCACTGGTGCTCTATTTGTCTGTATTTCTGCTTTAATTGAGTACGGTATTGACTGTGTAAGTGATACAGATGTGTGTCAGCAGGGTAAAGGCTTTGTATAGCAGCCTGTGTTGCTATAAGTCCCTGTGCGCGATGTATATCGCATGCTTGGCACTCGTAGTGCTTTTCGATGCCTGCTGTCCACTCACTTACTGGTACACAACTTTGATGGGCTTGATGCCCACATGATTGAAACTTGAAAATGTCTGTTCCTATGCTGTAACAAACTGGCTTTTGGCACTGAGTTGGTGGCAGCTGATTGTCACTAATTAAGTCTATGCTGTTAGTTGCCTATGATTTACCATCACTATATCGCACACACTTGAATTTACCTTCGTGAACGCACATGCGTTCCTGCGATGTCAGACACTGTGGGTGGTATGGTTGTTGACAATGTGTACACGTAATTATTCCATTTCCGTCACACCCTACAAATTGTGTACAAAGTTCATACAGGTGTAACACTTCTGTGTGATATTTTACTGTTTGTTTTCTGCACTGGCACTGTTTTCTCATAAGGGGATTCACAAAACCGGGGGTTTTTATTGGATGTACGCAGGTCCAACACAGTTCTGCTGGCATCCCTACTGATGTCTGAAATACTGTGGTGTGTGGAGCACAATTTTTATGGTCAGTCGCGGCCCGTAGCCACAGATCGCTGTTTGTTCTTGTATATTGACACTTAATGGAGTTAATAGCGAACATGTATATTGTGGTTGTGCTCACGACCGGTCGTATGCATGGGTTACGAGGACCATGGGTTTTTCTGTGGAAGTGTGCAGTGCCATAGTCACCTTTGTTTTACGCACATGGGGCACGGGAGACTGGCGCAGGAGTTACCGTTAGCACAATTAATGGAGTCACGGACCTCTTCATCCACACAGCTGTCCACCCTATCAACCTGTAGCAGGTTTTCCTAGTCCGTGGAAGGGGGTGTGATGGTGGGCAGGGGTGCAGCTGTACGCCTCGCGCTACTCCGGCCCCACTTGGCTCATTTGTTCGCCAGTGAGGCATGATGCAACTAGAGTGGTGTTATTGGGGGGATAGCAACGGCAGCGATTACTCCAGGCATGCAACTTTTTCAACAATGACCACGGTTGGCTGCGTGACTTTGCGACACATTGAATAAATTTGCGAGTTCGCTCAACTTGATTGAAAACTGTAATTTTGGGCTTGATGAGCCGAAAAACTGTGATTAAATTATGAACCACTATGTTGTGACACGTGACTGATACCTGATGGGCTTTTACGTTCAGAAAAAGTTAATTGAATGTTATGCTTAAATCTGTTTTCATAATGGTTTCACTTTGTATTGAAAGTCTACATGCACTAGTTTTGGCACAGTAATTATTTACTACATTTCTGTGATGGCTTCTTTCAATATTGATTACCATTAATTTACACCTGAAAGGTGTTTGCTGATACATCCATATGGCGTGAAAATTAACGCATAAAAATTGTACACTTGTCGAGTTCGTTACAGTTTGTCACCATGTAACAAAACACTTACACACTTTGGTTGCTGATGTATTGATAATATTTACACGTAATACACTTGTAAAGTCCTTTAATACGAGTCATAATGTCTAGCACATTAGAAAAAGTATTTTGAAAGTTTTGGAATTATTCAAATTTAAAAAAATTAAAAAGTTATTTTTGAGTCACCCCTGAAGGACGCCATAGTCCTGAGAATCGCGTATGAAAATTGATGCAAAGCGAGGTCGAGAATTGTGACTTGAAATTTCAAAAAATCGTGATAAATGTTTGAAAAGTGGTTTTTGTAGCCATACCGGAAGAGCGCCATTTAACATAAGGTCGGGTTTGGAAAATGATAGAGACGTCGTAGATACAATGTTAGTCATGCGAAGTTATGACGGGAAACACTCACCAGGGACGTCTTGTTGATTTCCTACCTGCTGCTCTGCTGTTGCGGGTCGTGGCCGAGTCACCCAGGTGGCTTGGATGTGCTCCCGATCGTCTACGGCTCAATTTATGACGTTTTACTTACGGTGCGATAGGCTGCTAGCCGTGGACAGTCGCAGTCGGCCCAGTATCGCCGCGGGCGCCCAATGTAAGGTGGACAGTTACGCTTGTATGAAGTTAGCTAAATGAGGAGTTGTAAGACCACTCCGCATGTCAATTAAACACTGTTAAAAGTACATATAACAATGAAAAACACTTTAAACACTGAAAATGGCTGTTTCATGGGGTCCAGCTCCCAAAATACCTTTAAGAGGAAAGGTCTGCAAATCAAAATGCTTATTTGGGGTTTGTAGTCACTTATTGACATTCTGACAATACAAACCAATATTGATAATGCTCACGCCATCTCAAAACGGACCCGACGCACTAAGCCCGTCGGGAGCTGACACGGGAAAAAGAGCATGTGCTCACGAGATTTACTTGATGAAGTTACACTCATGGGGCCTTAAGTGTACGGGAGATGGAATGAAAAAACTATTTTTCGTGATGGAAGACAAAGAAGTTGGTGAAGTGCCCGGGAGTCGCGTACCACGGGGCCTGCTCCGATGCATATTCGCTTCAGACTAAGCGGCTGCCAGCATATTTCCGGCCACTTGCCATGAAGATGCTGGACGTCGGAAACGCGTGAGCATAAAATAAAAGCGCATATAAGATCAAGCCCTTAACTGTTACATTGAATGATTGGGAAAAATCACTTAGCTAATTTGATACTGAACATTATCCCTAATGAGAACGTACATGTTCTACAAACAACACAAGCTACTGAATTATTAATAACAATGCACTTTTGCATTGTTCTGTTTACATTCACGTAGTGCTGGAAACGAGTCTATTGAGTCCGTACACGTTTTGGTGGCTGAAATACGTACATGTACACTACTAAGTTCACTACACTTAATGAGAAATTCATAAAACTGAAATTCCCCCAGTCAGGTGATGCCTGTGGGGGCTGAACTTAAGTTGGCACGGGTGAAGCCCGTTCTCCAAGTACGATGTCGTTGGCACATCACTTTGGCGTTATTTGAAATTATGTGTAAAAAAACAGTTCACTTGTGGTGTACACTTTGGGTAAACTGGGAATGATTAAGGTATGCTTTTGGGGTCCCAAACACTCTTAAAAACTTTGTGTTGCGTAATGGCGTTCATACGCGTCCTGATCAGGGGTGCTACAAAGCCTGGTGTCGCCTTCACGCACGCTACACCCTGATGGTGCAGCGCTGAGTGTGAGCACACTTGCCGCTCGATTGGGATCCAAACCACGAGATTTTCCTGGTGTCGCCCACCTGGTCAGATCAAAGTGGGACCTTCAGCTGACTCACTCACGCAGTGTTGGGCGAAACGTGTGTGCTTTCCCAAACACAGTCGAGATACTGTTGCTGACGGCCACTCTCGATGTTCGTGTCGGCGGCACAGTGCTCAGCCTGGGCTGCTGTTGTTTTACAGTGCACCGAACGGTTGCGGACAGCCGTGTGTTTTGCTCACGTCAATATCGTATGTAATATGATACTTGTCTCTATACATGCATATTCATGTACCTGCAAATACATAGGCCTACATATACACAATAAAGGATTGTTTGAACTTAAAATAAATGTTTGGAAACTAGTTGCCAAAATAATTCCAGGTAACAAAAACAAAAAAAATATTTGCAAGCTTTGCAAGCATTTGTTCGCAATGTGTAAAGGATATATTCAGTATTTGTACAAAACAATGTACTCTAACCTACCGACGCATATACTGCAGAATTGCCAACAATGTGTGTAGTAATCCTCAAAGAATGTTGCTGCAAAATCACAAGCTATTATTTGGACGTATACTGAGTAATTTTTTTGCTTCATTGAACACAGTAGTTTTCATGCTATAAAAGCTGTAGATTTACCAGGATTTCAGAGAACGCACTTATCGTATCACAGTCAGGCACTTCCCTATCCAAACTAAGACTTAGAAAATACCCATTGGTGTTACGAGAGTTGTACCCGGAACTTTTACATTAAAAGCAAGTACACTAACCACATACATCACTGATGTATCAATGTATTGTGCACTAATTTGTTATGTTATAGATACTCTAAGTAATTTAATCTCTAGTTAATATTGGTATTTTACCTTATAAAGATAACAGAAAATGTTTAATGAGCTTGCGGTGAAACAGTAATTAATGTGACAGTAAATAACTGGGAGTCTGTTGATCCAACATAAAAAAAGAAGTAACTTTGTACATATGGACGAAATGAATGCTAAGCGACAGGTCTTATTTTTTCGGAATGTTTTTATTTTCTTTATACTTGCATTACGATGCTTATTGTTTGTCAAAATATACATGTTACTTTTAGTTGTCTGGAGAAACGTTGAACGAATACAAGATGTAATAAGAAATTATTCCGAAAATTTCTTAAAATATTTAAGATAAAAGTACATATTTATACTCTCACAGCTAAAAATCACTTAAATTTACCAAACTGGGTTTATAAGGCTACAAAATTAATGTTGCAAACTCATAACATCGGAGAACACAATCTTATCAAACCAAGCAAATTGGTCTTTTCCTAATCGTTAAAGATGAGAAGTATCCACAAAATAAGTGAATTATCGGATGTAATGACTCATCAGCAATTAGCGAACATCTTTACTTGTACTTCTGAGATCGTATCAGCAGTTTACTGAATACCAGTATTTATGGAAGGATTTTTATTTAGCAGTACAGCTGTTGGTCTTGTAAGTGTACAAATACAACAGTTTTACAGGATTTGTTTGTTTCAAATTTCCAAAAATGGGTTTTTTTACCAAAATATTTTATATACACTTGCAAAAGATTTTGCTGATATATAAAATTCATTCTCGCAACTTTACATTTCATTGTATTCCATTATTGTATATACTTACTTTTCTGTGCAACCATCGTTGATAAAATAATTAAGCTGTAATCAATTTCGTTTTACTTATTCTTTTACCTAAATCTTGAGCTCCGAATCTACTGTTCATACTCCAACAACATTGAATTTTCAAAAACTTCAAACATCTTAAAATTGAAATATATAAACTATTTTATATTGGTCATAGTCAGATTTTCCGCTGTGTTGCTGTTAACCACAGCATTTTTCGAAATGTAATACTGTTTGAAATTGCAACCCTCGTCAAGCCAGGTAGGCTATTCTAGGAATGTGCGGAATTCACAGAAGTGTTGTATTATGCGCGGAAATGTTATTAGCTGTTTACTATATCTCTGTAACAACACAAAATTCTTTCATTATTCACAGATACGCTATTCATATAAATGAAAAAACGCTGTATATTTACAAAATATGACTTTTTGAATCATTAAAATTTTGTAATTATACAAGAAGTTGTCTGTTCCAGTAATAAACTTTTGTATCTTGTATATTCTGTCACATATTTATGTGCTTCGGTAACTCTCTAATTTCTATGACGCAGATAAGTGTTCATTTGGAGGCGTACGAGGTTTTTCTCAGTATGCTCTACGATTTATACGAATTATTTATGGGGATATTTTTCTTTTTAACATAGTAAATTCATTTTGAAAATATATTACTCTCAAGCGTTTTCGCTCTTTGTTGCTCTGTACGTTGTCATGAACAAATTTTTATTTTATATACATTGTAGGTATGATATACATATTGTAGTTAAATAACAGAGTACGAGAAATTCATGCTTTTGAAAATAATTGAGTTCGGTCTATAATGAACAGTTTTATTTTTTGGCGATCGGTTTTTTATGGAAACAGGTGACTACATCCTCGATGATGGTTTATTCAGAATTTTTTTCCAAGAGAGGTATTGAGATGCATGATCTGGATGATGACTATGCATTAGCTTCCATGTCTACAATGCGAATTACACCTACACAGAATTTGTTTATGAGCTTCGAGGTAATCGATGAATATATCAACAAACTGGTTAATCTCTGAAATTTAAAGCCAAATGTATAGAATGATTAATACTTTAGTTTAAATGTACTGAGTCCATTCCCAAACATAACTTGCTTTTGTCCTTGTCCACTGAAACTATCAAAATAGGCCTAATGGACCGCAGTTAACAAATAATTGCTGCAGTTTGGTCTTGAATATAGGTAAAAAAGAACAGAATTAAGTAAGTTAAATATATTTTACATGATTCACTGTGACAAATTATTTGCAAGAGCCTCCGACAACGATCAAGTCGTTAGCACTCCGACTATGCATAAACACATTGTACCGTCTGAGTGCTTGCACAGGATTGATCTCTCAGTCAGGAACACGCCAAATAATAATTGGTGTGTATTACATTTCCTATCTTATTTCCCCAGTTACAAGTTTATTGAGGTACCTCGAATAATTTCCTCGAAGTGCCCTACATTAAGGGTAATTAAATCTGTGTGTGTTTGCTTATTACGAATAGCAGTGTGGTTTTACTCGATTACGACGAATATAAATGGAGGGTATTATTTTTCACACGTTTGTATTTCTTGATATTCATCAGTTCCACTCTATATCCTAACGACTTTACCGATTTTAACAAACAAAGCATTGTTTGATTCGTCTTCACACTGTGGGAGGCATAGGATAGGTAACGTTACAAAAATATGAATATGACGAACACCAACCGTATAATGTTGGAATCAGTAGTTTATCCAGGCTTTAGTAATATGAGGAGAACACTGAAAGCTCTTTGCAAAAGAGTTAAAAAAATCGCTTTGCAAGAATATATGAAAATATACTTAATTACAATATATTATAATATTATTTTGGCGAACATTAGCTGACACAATTTGAGACCAATATGAAACAAATAAAAGCTATTGACATAAATGTGAGTGAGTGAAGAGATTTGGGCGGTTCTTAACAGCGAGGTCTTGAGAGCCGATCTTGACAAGAAGATATAGAAAATTATGAAACATAAATGAGGTATAAATAACAAAACTACAATGGAATATATATTAAGCTAGTTAATAGTATAATGTAGCGAGTTATAAACGATGGCAATATAAAAATAGCTTCGCAGGAATAGCTTCCATTTATTACATTCTGACATATATTCCTACGCGGAGGGTAGCTTTATGGATTGGAGAGAGTGAAGAGTGTATAGCTCATAACATCGTGGCTTGAGAACCAATAAGGCCGAAGTGAGGTTCGCCAGGGTGAAGATTTCCGAGACAAAATATAAAAAACTCTAAAATCGAGGAACATTCAACATTAGCCTCAGTCTCCCCCACCACACTCCACCATCCCCAAACCCAATGCCCCAACCCTACCTACACATAAAAAATTGAGAAACATCGCAAAAAATCTAAGAAAATTCTAAAAAATTAAGGAACATTAGACCCCCTACCCTGCTCACCCCACCACCACCCATCACTCCCTCTACTCCTCCTAAATTCATCATCGACCTTACATAACAAATTATTTCTCCAACCATATGAATCAATCGTATCTGCCCATTGGCTGCTAAATTGCACTTTTAACACATATTTTTCCCAGACTTGGAGACTATAGAGTGTGCTAGTTATTTGTTTTTTAGTATCTACCTCAGAGTTTTCATGTTTTGCATTAAAAAGTGTTTTGCGATGAGACACCTTTCCAAACAAACATGGAGTAAATAAACTAGATGTTTCAGAAGTGATGGTCAAAAACTTTGGGATGAGACTTGCAAATTAAGAGAAGCAAAATATATCCAGCAAAAATGGGTCCGGAAATTAACATTTTACGAGATAATGCGAGTTTGGTGCTGGTTGGTGCGTACTTAGTGCTAACTACGAATTCCAACAAAAACAGTGAGTATTTGATTTAATGCATCAGTCATGTGACCGTACAAGTCATAATTGTGGCTTCAGCACCACAGAAATGTAATTGCACATACACAAATGCAACAGTTTGTGTTGAAACACAGTGACATATGTGGATACATAAGGTAGAGTCCAGTATGAACACATTGACTCAAGACATTTGCAGTGAGTTTCAAAATGCTGACCATGCACTTGAATGCATCTGTCTAGTCGTCTGCGCAAAGACCCGCGAATGCGCTCGAGCATTCGTCATTCTACATTTGCTGGAAAGCCTGTACATTCCATTGCTGCAAATCATCAGGTGTGGCAATATCTGCTCTATTGTCAACAAGGCTTTTGGCATACGCCCATAAACTGAAATCTAACTCATTTAAGTCCGGTGATCTAGGAAGCCACAGTACAGGTCCTCCTCTACCTATCCAGCGGTCATCATGGTTTATAGATCGTCTTACACATAGAATTAAATGTGCTGGTGCACCATCGTGCATAAACCACATTCGCTGACATTGCTGCAATGGCACATTGTCGAGCAACATTGGCAGATCGTCACGAAGAAAGTGCAGGTACCATTCGCCGTTTAACCTCTGTGGTAGAAAATGTGGTCTAATTAGACAGTCGCTGAGTATACCTACCCAGACATTGAAAGAGAATGTTTTTTGATGTTGTGCCTGTTTCACTGCTTTAGGATTGACTGAGGTCCACATGTGACAGTTGTGGAATTTAAAAATGCCAACACAGTTAAACCCAGCTTCGCCTGTAAACAACACATTGTTTGAAACTTGTGGGTATACGGCTCGCTGGTGTTGTATATGCTGGTAGAAATTCAATATAGGAACGAAGTCTGTGTTCTTCAGACCTTGCACACATTGGATATGGTATGCGTACATAATTGGCGCTGTAAAATTCGCCATACACTGTTTGCAGTACCTCCCTCTTGCATAGGCACAATCCAAGTCGCAGTTCCTGGGTTTAGATCCACACTTTTACTGATAATTTAGTAATTTAAAAAATTAAAGTCAATTTTAAATTATTATTTAAAAAAATTAATAAAACACACAATACTTCCGAATTGAGTGTCCAGTCAGAGGCCTTCACCACCATTTGTTCTTACTCGCGACATTTTTATACGATCGACAACACTCTCTTAGATGTCGTATACATTAAGGGGCGTCCCTAGTTAGCTACAAATTCGTCTGCTGCTCGGAGCAGAAAGTTATCAGCAACAATGAGGCATGTTGGCTGAAAGCTATCAGGATGGCGAGTAAGTTGGTTGGGGTAAAGCTGGAGAGGGGAAGTGCGCAAACGGAGTTGCGAGCTGCCATTTCATTTCCAGCAGTAAGAGGTACACATCGTCATGCGCGCCTCAGTGGCCCGCGCCTGTACGCACTAAGCAAATCTTGCACATGCAGTGTAAGTCACGCTGTATGATGCTGGAAATACAGTATATTTACGAAATAAGTCACGAGCATCGAACTTAGTTAATTTACTAGTATTTAGTTTAATGCAGTCTCACTGCTTTTCCTTATTACAAACCAAGTATTACAGTTCAGAAGTTAGGATTTCCATCTTATAAATAGTGAAAAAAATGCTCAGTGAAAGTGTCAAATACTATTACAATTTCCGCATAAAACCGACGTTTGGATTATTTTAACAGGTGAACACTCCATACTAATTTTACAGGCCCAAGAGTGGTACGCCTATTGGAGAACAATATCTCTGCTCGATAACTGAGCAAACGGCAACTGTTCATTCGTTTTAGGTAAAAAAAAAACTTGTTTTCATTTATATATTTACTAGCGAACCGGTCCAGCTTCGCCCGGTAACAATTCAGTTTTTACAGCGATACTTTGAAAGACAAAAATCGTTATTGTGGGTCAACCTGAAAAGATAAACGTATACAATCACGGACTTTTCTGTAGACCCGTTTCAGAGTTACAATTCCGTACTACATTAATTTGATGTATCTCTTATGGTTTAGTCAGCGCAAGCCATGTAAGCTTCCTAAAAGCGGTTTTTTTACGACGTTATTACAAACGGTTTGGCATTTCTCTACTATACTTACATTAAATATAAATGTATTACACACCAAAACCTTTCTCCAGAAATTCTCTAAATGATTTTGAAAACCTCAATAAAATCCATTAAGTAGTTAGGATGTACTAAGCGAATACACAGACAGACGCGGATAAGCGACTTTGTTTTATACTATTTAGAGATTATCGATGTTGTCGTTTAGTCGTGTTTGAGAAGATTAATGCATTTTTAAAACACAGCCGATTTTTTCTTACGACGCCCCGTATTCAGCTGCTGTTAATTGAGGTAGTGCATAATTCAAATGCTGTTAATTTAGGTATTGTATATTTGTTTCTAAATAATCGCCAACTTACTGTTGTTGTTTATGAGATAACCTTATTTTTCCCCAAACGCCAGACAATGCAAACTGATTAAATGTTCTTTTATGCGTTGTTTCCTTTTAAATTAATATTTACGCTTCTTCTTTCGCTGTTGGGAACTTAACGGCGAATACTCGGTAGAGTGCGCATGTCAGATGTGCAGTTGCCGATGTCAAAACTATGTGATTTTAATAAATTAGCAAAATGCTAACACATAAAAATGTTTGGAAAAGATTAGTGAATTTCCTCGTACTATATATCTTTGCAGTTGAAATATATCCAAGTTATGCTAGATAATTTTAATATGAAAGTACAAATTTGTGGAATAACTAAATGCGAACAAACGTCCACCTCACTGTTAAACACATGATTCTGGCAGTTCTTAAGATGATTCACGAGCCAATGGTGTCATCTGCAGAAGACGAAAGAACAATAACATTTCCTTATATTTAGTGTATGGTTGGGAACTGCTTTCATACTGATTTCATTAGCTGTAACAGATTGATAAGTATGCAACATTTCTTTTCTGGTGTGTTTCATGATGTATGTTAAAAACTGCAACTAATATAGAGAGTATACTTCTAAATGTATATGACTTAGATAATAAATTTTAAGATAAAACGATATAATTTCTTCTATTTTAAAACCTGAAAATTTCATTAAAATAGAGTAAGAATTTGTAAGTATATAATAAACATACATAAGTGTGCATACACATTTACATAACATAAATTTTTTTATGTACATCCATGTAACATCTTGAGCCTGTGAAGCACCCAAAGTCATAGTCTATCCACAAGCTCATTCGGATCGACCCAAAACATGTGTTCTATCTAGCATTTGCTGTCGACATTCTGCAGCAGACACAATAAAATTGCTTCGGCCAACCATGAAAACATAAGTACGAAAATTGCAAATTTCGCATACACCATGTCCTTAAATTGGCATGTTGTGGGGCTTTCGTTCGATAATAAGCATGGTGGTATGTAGTATGTGTCGATACTAGCATAAATCCGATTCGGTGTAGTATCCAAGACACCTATCAAACAGAAGTACACACAGCACTTGCATGATTTTCCCCTTGCTCTTGCAGATCTGTTTGACAACCTCCTAGCAAAAACAAGCGTTTCTTGTTTCCTAGAAACAATTTATTTTCGTGGTGTTGTAAGCCGAACATCCTGTCTTTGTTCTAATCGGAGATGGGAGCAATGTAGCATCCAATGAGAGTACCCACATCGGGCCCATGCCCATGTGTTCATATACTTTTTTTTGCATTCAGCAAAATGATTGGGGGATCATCGTCTTCGCCACTAGTCATGTCCCCTTCCGATTCAGGCAGTTTTAGACTTATTTTCGGTTTTTATGTTGGGGTTATTCCTTCCACCTTGATTACGTATTTTATATCTGGGCAAGGCAAAGCATCCTTCAGTCTTCGACCAAGTTTATCAACACCGCTGATAATAAGCTTGAAATATTATTCCCTTCGATACTCGAGAGCAATTCTGCTATTCTTCATGAGTACATTTTTAGCACGAATCGCTTCCATGACTCGCTGCAGCTCCGACACCAGTTCAGTTCTCTCCGTCATTCATCGAACGGAAGAAACATGCCACCATGCAGGAACATATACATATTCACTCGCAAGTTAAGGCTGTAGAATTTTCGATCCTTTCGAGTCGACCGATGCATGTATACATTACATTCTTGCTATGTCTAACTACATAAGTTTTCATGGCGAGGCAGTTATTCTCGCCATTAGCTGAACCACAATTGTATTCAACAAGGAATTTAATTCGTCATATAGTAACTTTATATATACCTTAGTTCAACCTTCTCATTGGCAGATGTTTCAGTAGGTTTGTCGGATAAGATGCCTGTACTGTGATCTTAATTATGGCGAATCGCTGCTCTGCCTCTTAATGAGGCTTTATAAGTTGCCTTACCATAAATAATGGCGATAATATTGAGAACCACATCTACTTTCCATAACAATTCGACATTATACACATCGAATAAGGTGACACCAGCACTATAGCAGACAATGAGAGAACCAATATGGCAGTCGAGAGTGAATGAGTAATCAGCAACAACGGTGCCCTAGCAAGCTGCAAATATGGCAGAAGCCATTGGCACACTAGCAGTGATAAACAACATTACTGGCACCAGTGGTGCACCCTAGCAGATGATGAGATACAAACAAGGCAGACAATAAACAAATAAAGCATGCAAGATGGTGGGTGCAATACAAGATACGGTATGAAAAGAAGATTGCAACAAAAACCAGATTGTGGACAAAGGTCAAGGTCAATGGCACAATATTGCGACCAGAAACCAGATGGCCAACAAAGGTAAAGGTCAAGGTCACAAGACGTCAAAATCCAAGATGGTGACCGATCCAACAGAACGGAATCACCCTTCCATTGTGATCGGTGCCCCATTTTCTGTCTACTCAAAATCTATACAGACATTGCATGTGATACTATTTAAGGTGATGTGAAACAATTATTCAAATTATAAACATTGTCGCTACTAGGCCACCTGAGTTATACAGGTTGGTGGCCAGTAGTTTATATAGTTAAATTATTTAGGTGCAGACTAAGGGCACCTGAGGTTGTTGCAATAAGGGTAAACAAATACTCGTAATCGCCGTTATTTAACACACCAGTATTTTATTGGTCTGAAGGTCACATAGGTATTTACACACACTGGCGAGACTGAGCCCTCCTGCAAGTCGTAAGCCTGAATGGCTGGTGGGCTGAATACTATGCGTCGGGGAAGGTTGTTGAAGGGAGATGTTTCTCTACTTTTCTGTGACTGCAGCTTTGGGTGAGTTGTCTTCGTTGGTAGCTGAGGAATTGTGAGTTGGGTGGCCGTATGTCAGGCCCTCGGACTGCCTCTTGTTGGCGTGCTGTCCTCAGCGGGCTTCTTCCTGCGGTTTTGACTGACTCTCTCGGAAGTCCAGGACT
This sequence comes from Clitarchus hookeri, assembly GCA_002778355.1. Classification (NCBI taxonomy): domain Eukaryota; kingdom Metazoa; phylum Arthropoda; class Insecta; order Phasmatodea; family Phasmatidae; genus Clitarchus; species Clitarchus hookeri. The sequence goes on along the minus strand of NQII01000070.1, from coordinate 777,004 downwards.
GGTTTCCGGGACTTTGTACCTCCTCGGCGACCTCGGCTGGCGTTATTTGTAGGAGAGCGCGTCTCCTCGTCTGCTGCTCGCATTTATGACTTCCCCACCTCGGAAACTGCCACTACGTTTTCGGAAATGAACTCATATGTTCTCGGCACTGTTCTCTTTTCGGGGAATGGCGCCTCTCGGACTGGGGCTACCACTTGTGTCTGAGAATTTACTCATATTCTCGGCACTGTTCTCGTCACACGACTGATTACTCCTGTTTCGGTTTCTCCCGTTTCGGCTGCATCTACCTTGTCTCGCAGCTGTACCGCCGAACAACTCCCGTCTCGGCTGGCGATAATTGCTCCCGAACAACTGACTGCGAACAACTGATTGTACTTTACTGCCTGGGCCGAGTCCGAACTCCCTCCTGGTGATACGACTGCCTCTCGCCCTAACTGCCTTCTCTGTCTCGCATCGCAGCTGCCGAACAACTCCTCGTCAACGACTGATTACAACTTTACCTCGAACGACTGACCGCGACTATCTGATCCCGAACCTTGGCTGCTCCCGAATTTTACCCATCTCCTGCTATATTCAAGTTGGCTGTCAGCAGTTTGTCGCGAGAGAAATCGCGAATTTACCCATGTACCTCACGCTATTTTTTGTGTAAGATTTCGTGTCTCGTCAGCTGCTCGCGCGCTCCAAACTAGGGAGGTGGGAGGTGTGTGGCAAGCGTCTCGGGGATTCCTGTTAGCTGTGTCATCACTAATCTCGTCGGGGGCACCCCCTGTGTCCTTCTTAGAGGGCTTATATCAGCTAATTCTAGGGACTTACCCTGTTTCTCTCGAATTCGGGACATCCCTGAGTATCCTTTTACCTCGGGACTGTCCCGAGGATAATCCTCTCAGGGTGTGAATACAGCGCAATTCCTACCCTATGTACTCGTCACATGTCAACATCATGATTAACATTTTATTTGCATATGCTTGAAAATTTGTAGGAACAATCAGATACATGCAAATACATTTATTATGTTTACTTTGCATCAAATTGTTTGTATTTCCTCGTTATTTTTTCTAGCTACACATTAAGTTGGTAACACCAAATATTTTATGCGAATAAACATAACCTGTACATATGAAGGAAAAACATTTACTTCTCCATTTTAAGTATAATATAAATTAAATTAAATCACAATTAACTTCATTATAAAAATAAGAACAACTGCAATGGCAGTTATATGTTATATCATATCAGTCTCATCGAGACTGGTTCACCTCGACGAACATAACAATGTAATAAAATTAAAATAAATGTTACAAAAATATTTTCCGAATTATGGTGGAAAGGGTGGTGGTGTTTCATTGTGTATACTACACTTAAAACTCTACTTTCCTAACAATTACCATAGCCGAGTGGTCTAAAGTGTATACATGCCAACCCAAGACCTGGCAGTTTTATCCTCCATTACTCCACCAGATTTTTTTTAACTTTGAAAAATAAATAAATATAACAAAGCTCCTGGTAACCAACAGGGGAACTATGGTAGTCGAACAGAGGTGAGTGATTAGTCAAAACATGTCAGACAAGCGAGTAATGAAGCATCCCTAGCAGACGATGATGGAACTACAACAATCGAAAGAAGATAACTGTCAGACAGAAGCACAATCTATCATCAAAGTCTGAAATTAAATGTTGAATAAGGTAGATAATTAACAGGGGAAACCAACATTGTTGGTGATTTGAAGGAATGATAGGGCATTAGGCAATACCTGGAAATATTTTGAAATTAATATATTGTGATGTCATACAAGATTGCGGTGGTGATGCATTCCAAGGCGGAGGACAAGGGTCAATATAATCCAAGATGGTGGTGATACAGTCCAAAATGGTGTTCGTTCTCTCGTCCACATGCCTTACACCTTGCCAAAACACATACTGTTTCGAACTACTAATCATTTACAATCATCGATTTTTTATTTTGGCTAAAAGATGGTATTTTTATAATCACAAATGTTACTCATGTTGGTGGAGTATCTTTTACTACATAAAATTATGAAAAATTGCATAAGTATTTCACAGTGTTTCTCAGCCACAAGCTAGTGTTATAACTTGCTGTTAGCCCATTCCCACCTTTTTAAGCATCCAGTCGCCATCACTAGTTAATAATAATGTAAGACTAGAAAAATTCTAATTATTTATTTTCATGTGCTGCAAGTAAAAGGAATTCATACACAAATTAATAACCTGGCATTGATGGTGGTAAGTTATGAAATTAAATCGTAACAAAGATATATGTTTTAAATTTTATTTTGATTCACAACATCACAGGCTTCTATGTTTTTCACAGAATCCTCATACTGTGGGTCGCCTAGTAAGTACTCTACTCGCCAGAACCCTGGGATGGTGTTTGGATAACACTTCGCCATACCTGACTCAAATGAGCTGGTGTACATCACATCGTGCATCGAAGATCGTGGTGGTGGTGTGATGGGAATAACTGTGGAGGGCATCAACCAACTGCTGCTGGTGACAACAGTGGTCTGCATGGAGCCCTCATGTACTAGAACTCATTCGTCTCATGTCGTCGAGGTGAAGGAGGTGCTTTGGTCGGAGATCTGATGTGATCAGTTGCATGAGGCCGGTGGTCGCTTGGTCTGCAGAGCAGTTCATGTATTTCACTGTGTGGACCCTTCGTCCATGGAGCAGGTGGTGCCGGTGGTGGCTGCTCCTGCTTTGCGATGTAGCACCTTGCTCCATCTGCGGGAATGAGGAGTGTACGGAACAGAAGTGGTGCAGCCTTCAAAGCAATCCTTGCAGGGTAGGCACTCGCGAATATCTTCGTCTTGCTGCAGGTAGGCTGGAAGTATCTTGTACACATACCGAACTTCGTGGTGAGCATATGTCAGCAAGTACTCTTTCATTAGAAAGGCCAGTTCGTTATTTGGATCTAACGCCGCAAGTGACCGTAGCCTTCTCTATGCGACGGTCGCCGAAATTATTTTCTGCCTACTGGGGCAGTACTTATACATCTGCTGCTTGTCGATGAGAAAATTCCAGTCTTAAAATAAACTGTATACTTTAAGACTAGCAGGTGACGAAGATGGCAGCAACAGGCAGGATACTGGGTCACTGGGCCTTTTATGCACTGTTATATGAGTGTAATGGAGGGGGTAGGTGAAGGTGCATGATAAGCTCTGACAAACTAAACAATGGGAAAATAGGTATGGGTTGTGAAGGAGGGGGCGGTAAAGTGGGGTTTTAGGGTGGGGAATGAGTGGATGGGCGTATTGTGGCAGGGGAAGGATGGATGACCAGTTCCAAACCAAAAGATGAATGACCAGCACAAAAAAAAGACTTAAAAAAAAAAAAAGGTATGAAAATAAAAACTGAATAATAGTGTTAAAAAGAAAAAATACTTAAAGAGAAACATATAATCAAAAAGAAAAATATTCTTAAAAAGAATTACGACTATATAAAAAATACTTATTGCTTATCTATGACTATATACAAAAAAATTTTGCTGGTCTACAATTGTCTGGGATAGTAAAAAAACATTTCAAAATACTATCATTAAGCATTAAAAAAATTACAACAAAATTTTATTCGACCCCCGCACACACATAATATTAATTATTTAAACCCTTGTCCCAGCATATATCCCGATAGACGAATGGTCTAAGGCATCTGCATGCCGACCCAAGGTTCGGCAGTTCGTTCCCGCCCTCCTCCAGACACTGTTTTGAGCTTCAAAATAAAAAAAAGCAGTGGCCCTAGCATCCAACTCTAGAACCAACATGGTGGCCAAGTGAGGGTGACAGCAGCACATTCTAGCTGCCATCTTCATGAACAAATATGGTGGTCGAACGATTGGCACATCCCCTAGCCACAGACGATGTAAAAAAAAAAGTGGAAACCAAATGGCAGAGATGATGGCAGTTGGAAACATGATGGTGGAATAAAACAAGATGGTGGATGGGAACACGTTATCACACGGCAATAAGTTGGCAGATGGGAACAAGTTGGCGTTTCGGAACGAGATGGCTGCTGTTATGTCATCCAATATGGCGGATCAAAGATAGAGGCGGATACACATATCCGCAGCCCCACCCCTTGTCATTGGATCGACCAAATCTATCTACTTAGTTTTCAGAATGAAACTGTTATTTTAAAGTGATACTTTGACAATTCGATAGTAATTGTTAGAAATATATCAATATGTTGCACATGTGTAGTTATATCATTATTTAGTCTTGCACAAAACAACATATAATTCAGTGAATATCTTTATAATATATTGATTAATTCCTTACTTTAATTAATAAAATTGATTACTTATCAGTCAGCCACTAAAGATTATGGGTTGATTCTGTAAAGTCTCGCGTTGTGAGTTGTCTGATACTATATAACTGCTGTAAAATAGTAAAAGTGTTTTAATGAATAGAATCCGAAATAAATTTAGATTAGCTTTCAGACGTTGCATAGGCATTTACGTGCGCAGAATACATTGTGTATTACACAAAATACAAGACTTTTGAACATTTGCGAAATCGGAAAGTAGGTAAGTGGAAAGGCGATAGAGGTCGGAGCATGTGGTTTACCTTGGGGGTAGATTCAATCCGAACCACATCCACAAATATTTTGTATAGGAAATATATATAAATGTGACTAATAATTGTACTTAATTTATTTGACATTAGTATGAAAAGTTATTTTTAATCCCTGTGCTTTTTTATTTATCAATGAACTGCTTTCAACTGAGTATTTTCTGTTTGAACTAGTGGGTGTCTTTTATTTAAAGTAATTTCTCTGCTTCCGGTATGAAAATAGTTATTACTACAACAAATCATGAAAATAATTTTATACCACGGAAATTCCAAAATGTTGACACATTTAATAAATTTTATTTTTTAACTAGTTCAAAAATCGACCAATTATTCAGTAAGTCATTCAAAATTATTTCCAAATTCTCTCAGGAAAAATTAACTGACAATAACGAAGAAAACAAATTACCTTCTTGATCCTGGTTTTTGGGTTTGCTGCTTAAATCCACAATGAGCGCTGTGAGGTTCTCCAGATTTAAAAAGATACTTGTCATATTTTCAACCATCTGTAACGGTCCTCTCATGACAAGTATGCTTAAATTCTGGATGCGCTGAAGTACAGAGAATTCAGGAGACGTTACGTTTCTCTCTTCAAGTTCAAGCATGACGACATTAAGCTCATCAAATAACTCCAACGTAATTTCTTCAATATACTTCAAGTTGAGGTGCAGACTGGGGATTGGTTGTGCGCTCTTGAGATACTTGGCGTCCTGCGAGGTTGTGCCATTGCAAAATATTGACAGCGATCCTTGAAAAATAAAAGGAAATATATTAATTTTTATAAAATTATAACTCTTATTTTTATACATATTTTCCATAACTTATATTAACGTTTAGTGTATCTTTGTGGGAGTAAAACAAATTTATCAATAAAAATGTTTCAGAAATTGAATATTTAATTTTCTTTTACATAAATGGGAAAGAATATACAAGTCAGAAAACATATTTTATAGATGGATAAATTTTATTTAACAGTAACTTTTTCATACCTTAATGTATTTTTTAAAATTCCTAAATTATTATTTTATAAACAATCCAATTTGGGTTCATTCAATGTTTAATTATTCTATATTAATAATGGCTTCATCATCATATACAATATTTCTTGGGATATAGTAGTGTGGTTATGGTGACTCTGGGACATGTGGCCTGGAGAGGTACCAAGGGACTAGATCTACCAGGTCACCGACACACCCCGCGCGTGCTAACTGGAGCCTTGAGTAGGACTCTTGGACCCCGCATGGAGATTTACGTGCTTTGCCATTCTGGTCGGAAGGTGACCATAATGGATTTGGCTTTTGTTTGCCATCTTGGACTTGACCTTTTTTCCTAACGTCGTCTGGTGGAGAGTGCTGGTGATAACTACTTATCGCCGATCGCTCCACCCACCACTTTGTGTATTTTAGTTTGTAATTTGTTTTTGGCAGCCATCTTTGTTTCCAATGTTCCCTGCCATGTAGCGCTAGTGAGGTAGCCATCTTTTTTTCCGAAGTCCCCTGCTAGATGGCACCAGTGTCCGCAACCATTTTGTTTCCGATTCCAACTGCAAGAGTTCTTCAATGTTACAACTATCAATTTTTTCCGATGTCCCCTCCTAGGCGGTTCTAATGTGTGTGTATTTATTTTATCACCTTAAATTTAAGGTCGAAGTGTTATTTCCTGTACATGTGACTTTCTCCTCTATCATCATGTGTATTTTAACATAACTGAGAAAATCCTGTGAAATGAGTCTCGAACTGCCAAACCTTGGGTTCATAGAAATGTGCTTTACCGAATGAGCTATCGAGACATATAATAGACTAAAATATTAATTAAATGAGCAAATTAATAGAGTGACATTTTTATTATGCTATGCTTTCAAACATTTATTATAACAATTATATTATTTAAAAAATTTAAATCATTTAAATTTAAATTAATTTTGCTATTAGTATAATTTAAATAAAAATAAAATATATTCCAATAAAATATAAGATTTTAAATGATATGATTAAAAACTTAATAAAATCATTACTTTGATTTCAAAAAACAAGAATCTCTCAGTTTTAGAAATTCTTATTTTGAATTACCGAAAAAAAAAGATTGTTCAAAGCTACAAAAAAAATTTTATACTACGAAAATAGAATTTACAAAAGCAACATTTATATTTAAAAATTAAAAAACTACCAAATTAAGAAATTCATGTTTATAATAAGTGGTAAAATTTAACTTCCCTATGTCCTAATAAAATTATTCCATTTTAAATATTATACTTATAAAATTCAAATAAATTAATTTTTTTATTTTATAGACATAAAATTTGACCAACTTTAGAAATTCTTATATTAAATTCTGGTAAATTCTTTTGCTGTACTAAAACCCTAATTTATCATCCCATTTTTAATAATATGCTTTTAAACATTTATTAAATATGGATTTTATGAATAATATAATAATTCTTCCAGTAACTGAATTTTTCTTGTAATTCCCAGTAAAATCGAACATACGCTATACCTTAACGTGTAAATCATTCAGCTTGTATTATCTCTGCAACAAAATCTAAAAATTATTATTTTTTAGTTAATATTTAAGTGATTATGGATTTTTAAAATAACCAGTTTAATAGATTTTATTTACACTCTTAACAGAACACTATCAAACATTCAATTGATAATCCTGTGCTATTTAAATTTTATGAAATAGATACATTTAAAAAAAATTTTATTTTTTGTAATAAAACTGTTTAGCCTTGTGTAACCAGTGAAATTGGTACGTTCACCAGTCAGTACCTGGTAACATTCTTGCAATAAAGCAGCTGAGCCGATCAGATACAATATCTGTTCCCTAAGCCTAGCACCCTGTGAGCGATCGAGTTCGCTTACATTGAAGGAACCACCACGCCACTTCGCTTCTGTGGACCTACCTCCTCTGCGGCTAGAACACCCGCTGCTTCGTCTCTCACTCCCATCCTACTGCAAGTTACCAGCTCCATTTACTACCAACAAAGCATATTTCTTCCACCTCGGCTGCGCCTCCTCGACCTTTGCCCACCTCCTTGTCTATCACAGTTCCTCTCCTGTATAACTGACTAGTGTTACAGCCACAAAATTTGTGTCAAAATTAACATTCGATACGAAGAAAATATATGTAAACTTTTTATGCCCCAAGTCTTTTTATAGGGATAGTTGGTCACTTTATACAATTACTCTGATCTAGACCCTTCTAATCCAGTACTTAAGTATCCTGAGAATGAATGACATATTATGACACCATGTATTTTTATATTCATAGTTGGAAACTATTCGTGAACCTTTTGGGCTAGGCCTTTTAAATTCAGTACATATGCATAATATAAAATCTACAATAATGTAGGTATTATAAGTCAAACGGCCTTTTATAGGCTAAGTTTGTAATGATTAGCGAAATGAAACACTGTGTATCGCGATTCAATGGCGACTGAACGACCATAGCTTTATTTCTAATATCAAAGAGAAAACAATACGATGACATAGAGATAAAAATAGGTGGCGCTGGTTGTTACAGTTTTGATACAAATCATAACACCCCCTCTTATCAAAATATTACACACTTTCAATTCCCAAAAGTTTTATAAATCAAAAATGTTTTACTGAATTGAAACTCTTAGTTAGCATATCCTCTGGCATATCAGCTGTTGGCAAATATTGAAAATGCACAATTTTATCCGATATCATGTGTCTGCAAAAGTGGTATCTGACATCAATGTGCTTGGTTTTATTGTGAAAAATAGGATTTGCCCACAACTTCTGTGCACTCTGATTATCATTACATATAGTGATTGTATACATTTTCTCTGTAATCTCACATTGCAAGATTCTAAGATATATTGCCTCTTTACAAGCTTCTGAAATTGCTATATATTCAGCTTCTGTGCTAGATAATGTTATTGACTTATGTGTAACCGCTTACTTTTTGAAGCCATTTATATTCCATACCGATGTTTCCTGCAGAGATCTTGGTGCTGTTTCGTCCCATTAAATTGATGGGCAAAGGCAAACCATCACATTTGCATCACTAACAATTACTCACAAAGAAAGGAAATATTTAGTCTATTAATTCGAATGTTTAGCAGTTGTGTTCGGTAGCAATAAATTTGGAGAATAGTTGGTATATCATGAATTTAATCTTGAAACATATAAATCACTCTCTCTCTCTCTCTTTCTCTCTTGGTTACTCTATCATCCAGAACAGCTTGGAGAGTAAGGATGCAGAATTGTAAAATTTAATTATCTCAGATTTGAAATCCAGTATGTTTGTGGGACACAAGGAGTCGCAGATTTGGGAAAGACAATTCTGGGCATCGAAGATGTCGACTTATTTGTCGCCAATTAAATCCTGATGAGATGGCACTAAATCGATGGTCATGGGCATGCATGCAAGTTTGTGGAATCGATGGTGAGTTATCCAGAGTCCATTCGTTAGTCTCGAGACTTCGTCGAGCAATTTCTTGCCAAACACCATTGGTCATGCGCCATATGACAAAGGCATAGTTACAGGACGTTCAAATGATTTATACCCAACACAAAATGCAAGAGTTATGATGAAGTATCTCCATATATAAATATATAAATACATGAGTTAGTTGCTATTCAACCATCAAACGAGTAACGTCGCAGCAGGAGTCAGTCCACAGGAGTCAGCCGGCAGGAGTCAGTGGGCAGGAGTCAGTGGGCAAGAGTCAGCGGGCAGGAGTCAGCAGGCAGGAGTCAGTCTAGGGTGGAGCCAACCTAGAGTAGAGTCAGTCTGAGGTGGAGTCAGTCTGAGGTGGTGTCAGTCTAAGGTGGAGTTATTCTAAGGTGGAGTAAGTCTAGGGTAGAATCAGACTTGGGTGGAGTCAGTCTTGTGTAGAGTCAGAGCTTCACAGGATTAAAGTGTATGAATCTATGTATGCTTCAAGACGATGCAAACCACTGACAATGTAAAATAGAGTACGTAATGTACGGCTACATTCATACATTCAAAAACAGCCAAAAATATACATGGAAAGCAATGTTGTTACTTTGCCGAAATCTTAGGTAAAAATTTGCAATGCATGGCGACATTCAGGTAGCTATTGCATGTTAAGCAATGCATACAAGACTTCACTCTGTGATAAGTTTGATGAATTGTAGTGATAGTTTAAATAAAAATAGCAAGATATGCACATGTTAATGTTTGTTGTTCACTGGGAAGTGAGCCCAAGTACTATGGAATTGTGTTTAGACGAAGCAGCACCACCAGACTACAGCAGATAGTAACTAGACATTCAGCATTTCATATGATATGTGTGCATATGATAACTATGGTGGAGATAGATGATGCTTATCAAGAAATGAGTGCAAGTTTTGGGGCAAGGTGTTAATGCGAAGTGATAATACCTGGTGACATGATAATAGGAAATACATATTTGGTAGTTCTTAGAATATTTATCGCTGTGATAATTGTGATGTAAGTCGGTGTCACCCATTAGGGATAGAGTGCAAGTATTGTGAAAATGTGTTTCCCCGAAGCGATAATGCCATTCGACGTGAAGCTAGTAACTGCTTATTCGTCACTTCGTACAAAATGTAATACATGTGTGTGACACAGGATGACGTCCTACCCTTTTAGCCTGTCTGCCATGCCATGCGACCAACCCCACCGCAGCAACACACATGGCATGTTAGAGCACAGAATTCACTTCTGTAAGGGTAATATGGTACAATGTAGTCCACATGTGAGCACAGCAGTGTCACAATCCCCCCTCCATCCTCCTAGTGGCTTCACTTTCCGAGAGGATGGTATGGAGGATTTTGCATTAAAATAACAGGGCGAGAATAAGTGAATTAGAACCAATATAAACTATGCTAAGATGTGTTGTTATGCAAGAGATGCCCCTGTAAATTACATTCAGTGTAATATTTGACCATTCGTAAAAGTTTTGCATCCATTTGATGTTGCCACCCAAATTTCACCCTAACATCAAAGTGATATTGCAAGTGTTTAGTGTATTAAAATACAGGCTGAGTCTAAAACAATACCCTATTTTTTAAGCTCTATAATATCTAAACCATACTACCTACAACCTTGGTTGACCAATTATATGAATCGTGGAACAGTGAAGTTTTTTTACCATATTATCATAAATGTTCAATGTGACCACCACGAACGGCCCGAACGACATCTAGGCGATAATCGAACTCGTTCCATACTCATGTTAGCATGTGCACTGTTAAGGTTTGGGTGGCGTCCGTAATCCTCGTTTTGAGGTCGTCAGTGATAGCCGGCAATTGTAGACGAAACACTTGATCATTTATGTACCCCCAAGGAAAAAATCGCACAGGGTTATATCCGGGATTCTTGGAGGCCAGTGATGAAGAGCCTGGTCACCAGCTGCTCCTCGACCAATCAAGTGTTGCGGTAACAGCTCGTTAAGGTATACGCAAACAGCTGGGTGCCCAAAGGGTGGCGCACCATCCTGCTGAAAAATGAAGTCCACTACCGCCTCTTCTAACTAAGAAAACAACCACTCTGTAAGCATGTCCAAATAAGAGATTCCAGTAACGGTGGGCTCGTGAAAAAAGAAATGGCCGAAAACAGTGTCTTTGGATACAGCGCAAAACACGTTCACTTTTGGGGAAGCGCGCTCGTGTTCGGTGGTTTCATGTAGAGGCTTCTGACCCTATATCCGCATGTTGTGCCGGTTCACCTTACCATTTGTATGGAACGTCGCTTCATCGCTAAAAACTGACTTAGACTTGAAGGCATCGTCTACCCAGTTCTGGGCACACAAAGGAAACCTCAGACCGTCCCCTTCACATTGAAGTGTAGAATGCGACAATGCTTCCCCCTCACCACCTCAAACCGAGAGTTACGGACTCCATCCAAACCTTAACACTGGACATGCTGACAAGAGAGTGGAACGAGTTTGATTATCGCGTAGATGTCGTTCGGGCCGCTGTTGGTAGTCATATTGAACATTTATTAATGTATGGTAAACAAACTTCATGTTTCCATGGTTGTTTTGATAGGTCAATCAAGGTTGTAGGTTATTTGGTTTCGATATTATAGACCTTCAAAATTTTATACACAACCTCTATATTGATGGATTTTTTTAAATTTATGTTGCTAAGTCTAAGTTTTTTTTTTATGCTGGTAATTTTTAATGCAAGTAATGCCGGCACACAATTACCACCATGATGTAGCAGAACACATCCGCTATGATTAAGTCTTCGACCAGAGTCTCAAGGGGTAGGCCATTTCGCATCTCACTCCAGGTGCACTTTATATTTATGACGCCAATCACTTGGTCATCCATAGCAGTAAGTAGTATACCAGAATAATTTATTTGTCAGCTCCTGGAGATGACACCACCTCTTCCCCAGGAATTAAATCGCCCGGGTGTTTAATTTCTACTTAATTCTTTGTAAAATGTGCCCACACATTTTTTTAGTGTAGCCTACCTGGCAAGTGCACGGCCAGGATCCGCTTTAGTTGTCACCATGCAATCATGTAATTATATGTGCAAGGCCAATTATACATTAGTTATCATACTATGTGTTTTATTTCTGAGCATGGTCCTCGTGGCACTTGGGGGTATAGGTATCCCACAACCTGCAAAAAGTCTGTCTTTAAGTACCTTCATTCTGCACAGTTTTCAAGTTAAAATAATTTATATTACTATTTAAGGCCTGTGGGTTAGTTTGAATTATCGCACGACACTACGCATGTAAGTATCAGGTACGAGGGGAGCCTAACTGCCATTTCATGCTATGATGACTCAAATGTAATTTATCAACAAGGGAATGTATACATCCAGAATGACAGCCCAGACAGCCCTGAGTTCACCATCGCATTTGAATCTGCCTGACGATGGAATGTGGCACCTAGTTTTTTCTACATTTCCAATAATTATTTCCCTTCTATTGTTCACTTTCCTGCGAAACCCAAATGCACTGTTGGCAACAGCATAAATTAGCACCCAATGTGAGAAGTACCCTTCCCAGCTTTTCCATTCATCATGAAAATTCTGCCCAGCGACTCCCAAATTTTACCATTACTCCAAATGTTATTGATAAATTTTTAAATTTTTTGCTATCGATAGCATTAATACTGCATCTTGGGAACACTGTTAGCAAACGAGGAACAATGATCAGTTGCCAACACACTGGCAGTATGTTGCCCAGAGAAGCTACAGCACATGGTTGAAAAGCATGCCAAAACAGCTTTTGTAGCTTGCCATTGTGTCTACAGCACAAGACAAGAACAGCAAGTCAGCCATCTTGGGGAAAGCACGACTTCACCACCCCTCCTCCTTCTCCATGGGTCCAAGCAGCGAGAATGGGCTGGTGCACATAGATTTACCCATTCCTCCACTTAAGCACTGCTTCTCTATCTGGGTAAGTTTCGATCTATGCATCAGGCCAAGTGTGCAGGTGCACAGACCCCTCCATGCAGGCGCAGGGATGGCCAGTCACGAGGGGTAAGCCAAGGCCTGGACCCCCACCACCAGGCTTGCTGGTCATGCCATGCACATCATGATGGCTAACCTAACACATGCAGGCATGCTGATGTCTCTCTGTTTGCAGTACTACCACCCTGTCCCACAGGACATGGTAGCGAAGTAGGAACTAGGCACAAGTTGTTGTAAATGCACATGTAAGACCAGCCCTACGAGCAACCGCACCACGAACAACCACGAACCAATAGACAGCTCCAAACTGTTGCAAAATAAAATGCAATTGGAATTTCAATCAGAATTTTTGGCCAACAGCAACTAAAATTTTTGTTTTTACCTGCTCAACAACATAGCATGTGCAAGCCTAGTGCAAGGCGTGCGGTCCCAACCTTGCAATGTAGCTATTATACACTGAAATACCACGCAGTTAGCCTATCCGTGATCGAACTCACTACCAATCTCGGGAGAGACTACGAGTTCAGGTGTCGGTAATGAACAGCAGCTGCAGACACAACCCTGCACATGTTACACACAAACAGCGTGCACATAGCAGATGTAAACAAAACCACACCATTCTCTCATTCCACACCTCACCAGCTGGTCATGACACCAGCGCCTCTCCCTCTCCTGCTATCAACCTCCTACTTACAACCACTTGATACTTACTTTCTATTGCATACCTTTTCCCAAAAGATGATCAAAGTGCTACCAACACATGCACAACATATTTCCCAAACAAACCTGGTGACACAATACCATAGAAAACCACATTGTAAAGCCAACTGCGAGCACATGTATGCAAAGTAATGGATGGCAATGCCCAACTACTGCAGCCACCTCAATCCCTGCCCCAAGACCAACCAGTGCTACCACACCCTCGATGTTTCGACCGCTGCCCAACTTCGCGGGCGTGCTCCCATATACCCTATCAGCATACCTGGAGGATTCAACTTCCTGATCTAATGCTTAGGAGTATGTGATAAAGAGTGGCCTTGCTGCATTGGAGCACAACTCTCCGGAGAAACATGTTGCTGGTGGCAGTCCATTAATCACTACGATCTACAGTGGGAAGAGTTCGTCCACACTGTTCAGTGCCGTCTTGGAGGAGCATTCACCTCGCTGCAAGTGCAAAGCAAGTTAACATTAGAAGAGCAGCAACCAGCTGAGAAGCTTACAATGTTCATCACCAGGAAAATACACCTCACCAGTCCTTTCCACCAGCACCTGCCTGAATGTGAAGTGTTGGAAGAAGTGGTGGAAACAGTGCATCCAGAGTACCGTGCCAAGTTGGTTCCTCTGCTTAACAGTGGGCTAGACGAAATCATGAGCACCATGCCAACAGTGCCGCAAACAATACTCCGGTGATGCACGATGGAACCACAAGCAACGTCCAGAGAGTTTTAGTGGATAAGAAAAATCACCGAAACACAACAAAACAAACTCTTTCTGCCAACAATGGGAGAAACTTACAGGTGCAACACCCAACACAGCTAAAAGCACAGGTGCAAGTGAAAGTAAATACAACATTTCAACTGACAGTGTACGAAGTAAAAATGTAAAGTGCGGCAGAAGTTAACCTCTGCCAACTCCTTGTCGTTACTGTGACTGTCAAGCGTACTGCTGGCATAGTGGGTGCCCTAATTACCCTCATCTTCGCAAAAACCAAACAAATGGCAACACAAGCGACAGTTCGGAAAATGGGAAATTGGGGTAAATGGGCTGGATATTTACGATACCCCAATTTCGAACAGTGCTAACCACTTGAAACCACAACAAGCCCTAATCAACCAGTTCAGAAGCAGCCGTTCTCCATTAATTCACATTTTGATGTTCATCAATGCCACACATTAATAGTCACTGCAAATTCTCATAATTGTGCAACCCAGTTTAGCATTCCCAAAAGATATTACTCCAGATGCTCATTTAATTCGTTTAGCATCAAATAAACACACAAATACAGTTCCAGACCAAGCAACAGAGACAGTTCATATCCGTGTACTTGAGACCATAAAATCAGCAATAGTTACACCAGACATTAGGGAAGATTCAATCCTTGGTGTAACGTAGCTCACGGAGAAAAATACCACTGTAGAACCTATGGCCCATTATATCCATTTTGGCCTTAAGGAACGATGCACGGTGTACAAAATTGACGGGTCAGCTGATAAAGTGCTGGCAATTCCATTAGCAGAGTTCAACAACATCCTGCTAGAACACCAGGGAGCTTTCCAATGACTTCTTAACGAGTGACAGGACCTGTTTGCTGCTCACGATGCACTCCTCCGGACCACAGTAGCCGAACACGCAATACGATTAGTGCAAGGGTAACCTATATACACACCACCATGCAGCAGGTACTTACAGTATTAACCCAAAATAATAAAGCAACTAATTCAAGAGATATTGAGTGATTGTGTTATTCTGCCAACTAATAGCGAGTTTAACTCTGCCATAAAACTGTCACCTAAGAAAGATGGCACATGTAGGTTTTTTATGGACATTCGAATAGTAAATCAAGTGACATGCAGTGCATTACCCATTTACATCATTTTCAGGGATGCCCTCAGTTCACTAGGGCTAGCCAAGATAATGTCATACCTCGACCTCAAGAGTGGCTATTGGCAGGTAACAGTCAAGCTTGAAGACCATGGGAAGACAGGTTTCACAGCTCCTGATGGCAGGCACTTCCAGTTCTGTGTCAAGCCATTTGGACTTAAGTGCCCCCCAGCCTCCTTCCAGGCCATGAAGGTGCGGGTGCTGGACAGCCTCATCAACGAGTTCACTTTCACCTATCTGGAGGACATAGTGATATGGTCGGCAATCTCGGAGGACCATCTACATCACCTGTCGATAATACTTGAGAAACACTTTTTCTGGTCTGGACTCACCAAGCACCATGCAAACAGCAGCTAAGTGCAACAAATTCAAACCTCTGTGAATTGACGGGACCCAACAACAACAGGCACGCATACACACAAAGTCCTTCGAGACAGTGTCCCTCGACCTCATGGAGCTGTGCATCAGTACAGAAGGGGGTAAGTGTTTCAATGTCTTAGTGGCCAGCAATTTCTCTAGGTGGGTCGAGGCCTACCACATTAGATGTGCACGTTCCACAAGTATAGCAAAAGTCTTGCAAATATATTTTCCCCCAGATAGGCTTACCTGCAGAAATTATTAATGGATAACATCAATCAGTTAACTGGCAGGAAGTGGTGCGAACTGTGCACATATTGAGGGGTATGGCACCTCAAGAAGGCGATTTTCCATCCACGCATGTTCACCATGGAGCATGGAAGCCAAGCTCTCAAAATACAGTTATGTCCCTGGTTGGGCAACAACATACCACCTGGGCGGAACACCTGCCTGCCGCCGTCTTCACCTTTTGTCGGCATTTTCACAATCTCACCCTGCCTGGCGAATTCGACATCATTCAGGCAGTTGGCAAGAGTGACCCAGACAACAGCGATGCTTGACACAAATGGCACGAGAGAGAGGATGAGGAGGTACACACCCACCAGCAACGCTACATCGCACATTGACTTCCGGCCACTACACGACCACCACCTCACCTCTGGTCAGGACATCAAGTTTACATCCATGCATACCCACAATCTGCAGCTCAGAAGGACTTCTGCGCTGGTTTTGCGGCCAAATGAAGTGGGCTGCACGAGATTCTACAGACATTATGGCAGACTGCCTACCAGGTCTTCCTTAGAAGACAGAGTGCCAAGATACATCGGGACGACCTCCGTCTCGTACCGACTGATGTCGATGTCAATGCCACTGCTGGCTCCGACGAGCCCAATTACGATTTGCCCGATGCTAATATCAACGACCTCAGTATGGTGGCAGAACCTTCCACCAGGGAGGCTGCTGCATACAACCTCCAACCCCACGATGCCAGGCACCCAGGCGGCTAGCAAAGAACATCGGAAAGAGGGAACCACCGCCTACGGCGAGGCAGCAACAGTTGCTGCTTTCCACACAACAGTGTGGCCTTCGTGACTGCAGCAGCAGCTGGAGGAAGGAGCTTCATGGCCTACACGTGTCGCGATGCCCACCTCGATGGGGGAACACCCATTCCCACTCACCACCCAGTTCCAGGTGACACCCCAGGACCCCCTGACGAACTGTTGACAGTGCCAGGGCGGTCTCTGTTGATGTTCTCTGCAGACAGGGGAGTGATGCACCGTGTCAGTGTCACAGCACTGCCACCACCGCCAGCCGAGGAGATACCACAAGGTGAGCAACCCCCCTCGGTGACTGCCAGCCCGGGTTGCTACCGGCAGCAGTGGGGCTTGTGGAACAGCAGCAGGATTGAAGTAGGCAGCAATGGCAGCAATGCAGGTAGGTTCTCCCCATCCCGCCATTCACGACGTCACTGACACAGCACCTCAACCCCGCAGCAAGACGGCCTGTCCCTGCTGTGCCTGATGGTGCAAGGTCCGCAGATGGTTTCCGCAGAAGGGTGGTTTTGAGGTAGGACAATGACCTGCACTTTTAGACAGTCTGCCATGTTGTTAAGTCAACCCTACCAAAGCAACACAATGCGTGCCCGAGCGTCGAATGCACTAGTGAAAGTTCAAGTTGGTGCAGTGTAGTGCAATTATGAGCACACCAGTGTCGCAATCTCCCCTCCTCGCCATCGCGGGCGGCTTCACCATCCGAGAGGGGTTGTATAGAAGATTTTGCATAAATATGGCAGGGCGAGGTTTAAGTGAATTTAATACCAGTTTAAAAGTCACAGAAATGCATGGATAAACAAGAAACACCTGTGTAAATATCATTAAGTGTTATGTTTTACTGTTCATAAATGTTTAACATTCATTTTATGTAGCCACGCTTTTTTCACCCTATCATCTACTTATAATGCAAGTGTTTAGTGTATTATATATATAAAAATAGTTAGATTTTTAAGATATTTGTTGCAAAAGCTGAGTGTTTATTTTATGCAGGTATTTGTTAGGCAAGTAGTTCCGGTGTGCGATTGCTGCTATGCCGCGGCCGTGCGCGTCCACGATGATGCGTCTTCTTCCAGAGTCTCAAGGAGTTGGCTATGTAGCGTCGTGCTCTGGGTGTGCTTCACGTTCTCGCCTCAATCATTTAGTCTTCCATAGCAGTAAGTAGTATACCAGAACCTGTTTGTTTTCAGTACCCGGAGATGCCACCCTTTCTTTCCTGGGAATAGCATCGTCCAAAAGAGCTTAATTTCACTTTAATTACTTGTAACACGTGATCACACATTTCTTGAGTGTAGCCTATATGGTGGGCGTGCGGCCAGAATCCGCTTAAGTTGTCACAATGCAATAATGTAATTTTTCGTGCAAGGTCAATTATATATATATATTATTATACTAAATAATTTATTTCCGAGCACAGCCCTCGTGGCACTTAGGGGAACAGGTTCCCCACAACCCGCACCAAAGTTTGTCTTTTACTATATTTATTCTGCACAGTTTTCATTTTATGTATTTTCAATTACTGTTTAAGGCATGTGGGCCAGCCTCAATAGCCCCACGACACTACACTTGTAAATATTAGGTACGAGGGGAGCAAGAGTGTCGTTTCATCCTTGAACGTATCATCTTAAATTTATCACCTAGGGAATGTGTATGTACGGGCGGACGGCCCAGACTGCCCTGAGTTCACCATGGCCATCATCTTTGACTCCTCCTGACGAATGAGTCTGGTACCAAGTTGGGTCTACCTTTCCAATAATTATTCCCCTCTATCGTACACAGTTCTGCAAAACCCAAGTCCACCGTCTGTAATGGCGTTTTTTTTATGCGAATAAAAGTGGATTGAATTTTCACAGCAGAAATTGGTCTACAAAACAGGCATCATAGTTGTTTTCACGAATGAAGAATAAGTTGAATGTGTAACTATTTTTATATGTTTTTAAATTNATGGCGTTATTTTATGCGAATAAAAGTGGATTGAATTTTCACAGCAGAAATTGGTCTACAAAACAGGCATCATAGTTATTTTCACGAATGAAGAATAAGTTGAATGTGTAACTATTTTTATATGTTTTTAAATATTTTTTTAATTAATTTAATTTTTACAGATTACTTCTGTGTTATTCATTTTTTAAACACTTGTTAATATTAAGCAGTTTGGGTAGAATCGAATAAGACTAGTGCAGGATATGTATAACCTAAGATGCTATTGATTTTAGCACCAAAATAAATTTTTGTGATGGATATACACTCAAGAGCCAAAAAAAAAAAAACTGGTATAGGCGTGTGTATGAAAATAACAGAGGTATGGAACCAATCAGAGTAACGCGATGCGGTTGGCAGCTAGATCGGTTACTGCTGCTTCAATTGCAGGTTATCAAGATTTAAATGAGTTTGAACGTGGTGTTATATTCGGCGCACGAGAGATGGGATATAGCATCTCCGAGGTAGCGATAACATTTGGATGTTCGCGTACGACCATTTCACTAGTGTACCGTGAATATCGGGAATCCGGTAAAACATCACATCTTCGACATCGCTGCGGCCGGAAAAAGATCGTGAAAGAACGGGACAAACGACGACTGACGAGAATCATTAAACGTGACAAACGTACAACCCTTTCTAAAATTGGTGCAGATTGGATTTGTGGACTGCCCCGCAGGATTCATGGTGTGAATTGCCTACTGCATACCTTCAGTCATTAGTCGAGTCCACGCCACGTCGTCTTGCGGCACTTCTGCGTGCTCGGGGGGTCCTACATGATATTATGCAGGTGTACCAGTTTTTTTTGGCTCTTTAGTGTACATAGTATGTTGTTATGTACAAATATGCGTTGGAAATACATATAATTTTTATGGTATGATGTTACAAGATATTAAAAATATAGTATATGGCATGCAGGCGTGGTCTAGCAGATAGCATCGAATTAAATGAAATATGGAATGTTATTTACAAAATTAAATATGAGAACTTAAATCAAAAAATTTCTCTTTCGACTTAAGAGTATTCAGTAAATAAAGGCGGAAAGACTGCACAACTAATGTTACTGGATTTTTAAATAATCAGAATTTATTACTGCAAGCTGTTTTGGACACACATACAAATAATAACTTTTTAAAATTTTCCCTTACCTAGGTACATGTGTTTGGTTAAAGTGATTTCCCTTGGCTTCACAATATTGATTAACATGTAGCTGCTTGCTCTCAGTAAAAGCTCAAAGTTTAAAAAATTGAAGCAGGAGTCACTTCGACAGTAGTCTGGTTATATCATTACATTTATACCGACACCCGTAACCAGAGTTCCGGTAACATGGGTTTCGGAAAGCAGAGTTTGTGTACGGTATAAACGCCGCCAAAGTGAGGTTTCGCCCTATCACGAAACCGAGGTATGTAATTCTAAATCGCATCGAATCTTAGGTTTCATGTGCGGTATCAACCACGAAACTTTGATTTCGTTTTTAAATATGATATGAAATGTACAACTAGTATATTTTGAAGTGTAAAACAAGATGTTTAATTGGTTAAAAATCATGTGTGTAAATGCAGAGTGATTATATAATTTTACTGTAGGTACGAAAAAATGTATACGCAATAAATGTGTTGCATCTTAAGAAAACGTTACGAAATGCCATTTTTCATTATGATTTAACAAGCAATGTATGCAACTTCAAGCAACTTTTCTTTTAATTTTATGATTTTGTGTATAATATATTTGCTTTTCGTGTGACAATTTCAAAAATGATTAATTTGGTTTCATTGTTTTGATACTAGTGATTTCCGGCATAAAAAAACACACGAAACACAAGTTTGCAAAACGGAGTTTCGTATGACTGTATAAACACGTCACTAAAACCTTAGTTTGGAAAGTTGGGTTTCCAAAACTCAGGATTCGGCTGACAGTATAAACAAACTGTACGAGTTCTTCTCTTCTTGAAGCTGAAGTAAATCTCTTATATTGTGATATCAAGTACTGGTTGTAAGTCAATACACAGAGTTTTTCGATTATCCTATAATTAGATGGAAAAATAGTGTTGCTGCTGTGGTAAGACTTATCTTTAGTAATAACACAGACGATGTGTAAAGAGCAAATGTTTGAACTCCGAACTTCTTCGACATGATGGTCCTGGTGCATCATTTACTAGACGCAATAATTAGAATATGTATTACGAGACATGTAAATGTAGTGTTATATTTTCCAAATAGTATGACTGGAATGTTTTGGTCTATATGGCAAGTGGTAGGTTGTCAGTATTATCTGGCACAAATGGTCTCATGAAATGGTCGTGGTTGTTTTTTGTATGATTGTTAATGTGACTAGTAGGACATAACGGAATGGTTGTCAAGTATTTGGCTCGCATATTTTTTCGTAGAAATGGCTGGTTGGTATGGCTTGTTTGTATGGTTGGTTGGTTTGCTGGTATTGTTTGATGGTAATGTTTTTGCCAATGGATGGCCAGACTATTGTTGGATAATTTAATTGGAATATTTCTGGACTGGTGGTATGACAGGTATGAATTGTTGTTATGGCTGGTATGAACGAAATTGTTTGACAAAATAATTTGTTCATATAGCTGATATGGTCTAAAGGTATGGGCTGTAGGCAGTAACTGAATGTATGATCTGTCCACGCAGCTTGCATGTTATAATTTTACATATTTTGATAGCATATATCCATAATATTTCCTAGGAATAGCTGGTTGGTACATTCTTGAAAGTAGCTATATTATTTCTTAGCATATTGTGTGCTATAATTGAAAAATTTTTGGTTGGGTGGATGTAGGTTCTTACCATACAATTGGTCGATATGGTATTAATTATGGTTTGTGGAAATTCTGGTAGGCAATTTTAAAAAATAGTATGTTGGTTGGGGCGGGGGAACTGTTTGTAGAAAAAATTTACTATTGTCTTAACAAGTCGCAGAAACACAATAAAAATGTGTGCAAGTGACAATGTTTATTGTATCGTGGTTAATTTATAAGAGTAATAAAACATTTATTTGTTTGAGACTATGCATAACCTTTGCACTGCCAGTTTTACTCGGAATTATAGTTTCAAGAGACATTATAAAATATGTGTCATTGGTTCTCCACACATTCTGCATTCCCCACACGCACACCCCACAATGCTCCACAGTTCTCCGCAATTCTCCACAGTGCTCTGCATGCTACTGTTAATTATATGTATGATATAAAACAAGTTGAAAGAAATTGCATTCAGTTTGTAAAGCAAATGGATGGCACAAATTGTATGAAATAGAATAATTAATGTATCGACTATTCGTACAGGAGGCATGTCACTATGGTTAGTTAGTCGGTTGGTGTGGTCCACTGTATATTTGATTCGTGGACAAGTATGTTTCGAATTTGTGTATGGCCATTATGACTTGATGGTTCGTTAGGCATAGCCAAATCATTTGATGATATGGGTTGCATGATAACATGGTCTGCTCATATGGGTGTTATGGTGTAAATAGTATATGTCATAGCTGTATAGCCAGTAGCAATTGATGATTTTATTAATTGTTTGACTTGCTTGGTGGCATGTCTTGCTTGTATGAGCTATCAATAAAGCAGCATCAATGTTTGAAATGTGTTACTGGTTTTTTTGTAGGTTAGGCTGGTGTTAAGGGAAGATATTTATTGATAGAATAACTTGATATTATTGTCTATAGTTGTGACCTCTCTTTATGGCTGAACTGTATTCCTGAGTTTTGGTTGCTGATACAGCAAATAGTATGATAGCTGTAAAGCAGAAGGTATGTTGACAGGTATTGCAGTTAGTATAAATGGTTGAGATGTATAACTTGCATATTAGGCTGGTGAGTCTGGCAATGTGAATTGAATAATAATCATTAGGGGATTTTTTCCTGTTTATACTAAATGACGTATCTGTATGATTGTCATAGAAATTTGGTTTGGAGGTAGGTTTCTAAGGTCTGTAAACATGTTTAATTGACTCAATTTAATAAATGAAAATCTTCTTTGTTTGTAAGAACAGAATGGTTTAATGAGAAGTTTCATATGGTTGACTAGTTTGATTATGACATTTGTTGGTATGGCCTCTAGGTGTATGTCTCCATGGTTGGTTGTCTCTTGAAATTGTTTAAATTTGTAGTACTGTGTAACGACATTGTTGGTATGACTTATCTGTATGGGTAATTTGCTTTTAAGGCTGGTACATCTTCATGGCATGACCTAATGGCACGACTTGGCTGTACAGTTTGTTTTTCTTGTATAGCTGTTATGACTTGTTGCGTTGTTCTATCAGTATTAAATGAGTGTATTGTTTGTTCAATGACATGGGAATATAAAATGTTTTTTTAGTACTTTATAGATGTATAATTTACAGAAACGGTTAATCCGATTGAATTATATGAATATCTGTTATGATGATATGTAAACATCTGACCAAATTATGGGTCGGTTTAGTGGAATAACAAGAGTTAAGCTTTGACAGTGTGAGCAGAATGGTTTAATTGTGCAATAAGTTCGTACGAGTGGAATGGTTTGCTGGAGTGTTTAGTTAGTATGGGATGAACTGAATGTTTTCCTGGTATGGATGGTTAGTGTGATTGAATGGTATGATATTTTGGTATGGTATTTGTGAACTAAGGATATATGGGTTTCATATATGGTTAAATTGATTGTATGGATGATATGATTGCAGGAAAATAATTTATGTTTGGGATATTTGGTTGGCTTGACTGATGGCATGACTTCTTTATATGTATTACTGCTGAGGTTAGATGGAAACGTAGTCGATACCACATTCAATATAGTAGACTGTTGTGATTGACCAGTGTGTTTTAGATATGGTGTTTTATGTAGTCTGTATTATTCATAGCGTGATTGAGGTGTGCTTCGGTTAGAGCAGATGATATGATTGGATTTGGGTGCTATAATTTTTTCGGTATTAGTATATATACTATGCTTATTATAATATCGTTTGGGCTGTATGCTTGGTTATGTGGTGTGTTGGTTCCTATGGTTGGCTGATATATTCTTATTATAAGTTGTGTGCCCCATTTTCCCTGGATACAAGGTGGAGTGGCTAAAACAAGTATAAAATACGTTATTTTAGTTTAGAAATCTGTGGAATTCCCGGAGAAATCACATGCAAATAAATCACACTGTTTATTAGTTAATTTTATTTCTACTATATACCAATAAACCAATTGTCAGCAAAATAGGGTATACAGTATTATGGGTAACTCGGGACAATTCCCCCTTACTAATAATTAAATTTACTATTATTAAAATTAGTAGCAAAACATTTTCATAATAATTGCTCTCAATATTACCATTCAATTTACAGAAATGCAATCCACTCCTGGCTAAAGATACGCAAATAATTTTTTTTATTAATACAATACCAATTAATAAATCTCTAAATATATAAATTGTGCTTTCTCTTCTGCCCTATGACCAAAGTCTAACTGCAGGACCATACTACCACAACCAGCAATGCCCGACATAAATTCATTCTTGGAAATCATTGGGGGGGGGTGTGATAAAGGTACACCAACACCATCTAAACTTCAAAAAACTGTGTTTACAGTTTGAGCTGCGTGCCTCAGACAACAAAGTCTCACTTGGTGGATGGGGCACTGACAAAACATACTTATTTGAAACGTGTCATCAGTTATCCAGGGCAAAGACGATCTTAATTCACCATCAATACTTCGGTGTACACTTAGTTTAAAACAAAATGCGCCTCCAAACACATGAAGAATTATCTGTTCAGTAAGCATGGTTTTTCGTCGTCCCGTGCCGCGAATTTCGTGCCAATTTAACCAGTCACATACAGCCTGCCCTTCCCACCAGGGGCCCGTTACAGTTGTGATAGTACAAAATTTCCTTACGGTGTACCCGCGATTATTATCTATAACGTTGATAGTCCGCAGCAGCCTTCGACAAAGTGATTAAAAATGTAACATACTCAATTTCATGGCGAACTGCACGTGCCAATAAACCATCTGCATACTACCTACACTTGCCAGTAGAGGCCCATAATGCAGTTACAGTAATGCAAATTCCATTATTATGTGCTCGCAGTTATTTACTTTAATGTTCATAGTCTCGGCACCCTCCGACAACATGATTAAAAGACATAAAGCCTTTAAATTTCACGTTCGGTAAAAATACTTAAAGTCTAGAGCTACATAGCTCAAACATCGCTCTCGAGGCTTAGTTCTACCCGTCAAACTAGGAAACATCTCGCCTCTATGCACACGGCCAACACCGCCATCCACGATACACTTCTGCACAACTCAGCCAGCCATAACTAACTCCCTCGCGTCGACTGTGAATTGCCGCACTCCAACCAGGGATTGGCTCTCAAGACCTCGTTGTTAAGAGCCATCCAAATCTCTCGACTCAACCGCAGCCAGGGTGCACACGCAATGATGACTAACAACGGGTGTCATCACATGTGCGCGCGAGTTTAATCGCCTCTGGCAGGGAGCACACTCCTAGTAAAAAAAACATAAACATACAGAGTTTTCACTCAACTTTCTTACTGACCAAGCTGGCAATTAAATACAAAATAATCACATTAAAGGTGACACATCCAAGCATCACAGTTGGTATGTTCGCTTATGTGGTGCTCTATATGGCCTCTGTGGTGTGACTGAGGTAAGCTGGTGTTATGGTGAAAGATATGACCTGTTTAGTTCTCAGTACCACTGATTTATCGATATAAATCTTTGTACGCTGGAAGTATGGTGCCTAGTGGGTTTCGTTGGTGTCGTTATTTGTATGAATAGTTGGTATAATTGGGTGGTTTGTTGGTTGGTATAGTGTCTGTTATATTGGTAGATATCTTTGTTTGGTATGTTGAATTAATTGTACCTAGTAAGTTTTGTCACCATAGTTATTGGTATGGGTGGTTGGTATAATTGGTTGGTTTGTTGGTATAGTGGTTAATATGATTGTTTTGATTGCTGGAAGAATGCCGCCTTATATGTTTTGGTCAGGGTACTTAACAGTAAAGATTGCTAATTTGTTGGTTGATATTGTTAGTCTGCTGTTATGGGTGGGGTGTTATGAAAGGAGTAGTCGGTATTGTGTGCCAGTATGCTGCACTGTATAACTTTTACTGGGGTCTTTATGGTGTGATGGTAGTATTCTGGTTTATGGTTAAGTACTGCCGGTTGGTAAGGTTATTTTATTATTTTTTTCCGTAATTTGGATATATGGTGGTCAGCACAATTAGTGGAATATATTGTTGGTATAATAAGCCCGTTTGTTTTTCAGGTTTGTTGGTTATTGTATTTGGTTTATATGGTGCCTTGCATATTTGGCTGGTGTTTTCTGGTAATGATGTTATGGCAAACATGGTATAGTTATGGTGTTTGTTACATATATTTTAGTTAGTGTGGACTGTGTGGCTGAGATATGCAGGAATTACATTGGATGGTATGGCTGAATGATATGTTAGAGGAAATGGTTTCCGTTATATTTGTGTGGTGTTAGTCGGTAATAAAGGTATGTAAAATAGTATTGACTGTGTATTTTATATGGTCATTGTGACCATTATGGAATGTTGGGTGGTGCGCTGCGAAGTATTTTTTTTCTTGTAAGGTCGGTGTGAAAAGAATGGTTAACGCATGTTTCAGGTATAGCGATTGTTGTCGGTGGTGAATAAAGTTTACCTGGTATCGGTCAATAGAGCATATGGTATGGGTGTAAGGCTATAGGGTGTTCTGAACTGTATAGTTGCTTAGTACACTAGAGTTATTGGGGTTAATATGGGTGATGAGTATATTTTGCCTTGTGTTTGTCAGAAGAGTGTAAGGGTGGTATGTATAGGCTTGGTCTTAGCTGTATAGTTGCTTGGTACACTTGAGTTATGATAGATGGTATGATTGGTGTGCTGAATTATGTGTTTGATTAGTATGACTGATTTTTACTTGGGTTAAGGGGATGTTATGGCTGCTTGGTACATTGGGTGGCCTGGTATAATTAGGTAATTATTGTTTGACAGATTGTAGGAATGATTGTGTAATAGGATGTACTGTATAGTTGCTTTTTAAGCATAATTTATTGCATGTGATATGGTACATCGGTATGATTTGAGTGATTTGAAGTTTTTATGTCATTCAAACTTGCAATAAATTTCCTTTTGCATTCAACTTAACTTTATATCACCCGTAGTTTTTGCGCAATTAGCTATATAAAGTTATTTTTGGTTGAGTGTCCGCCATTTTTCTCGTGTTAGTGGATATGGGTCAGAATAGTATAAATATTTTTTGAGGTCTATTACAAACACAGTTTTTGTAGTTTTACAAATGAGTAATATTTCAAGAGAAATTTTTGTAGTGTTACAAACATTTGTACAATTACAATTAATTTCTCACTACAATTATTAGTTTTACGATGTATCTTGCCTGTGTGCAGGTATATAACAAGCTGTGTTCAATTTGGAAAACTTTGTTTGGCAGTGGTCGTCATGAAAGATACTTCGTCTCAACTCATGAAAGCAATTGGAATGTATTATTGAGACAAAGGTTGCTAGTACAGCAGAAGAAGCATTTTCTGACGTTCACACAGCTTTACCGACTTCTTCGGATGGGTCACCAGCAGCAGCACCGCCATCGGGTTTTTCAGCCGTAATGCCGATGGCACCGTCGACTTCTTCAGGCATGACAACGAAAGCGCCATCGACTTCTTCGGGTCCATCATCATTGAGATCATCGTCAACTGCGTCAAGGCTTCGTTGCTGTAAGTGTGGCAAGATATTTGCCTACAGCCAAGGTGCAAGGAAACACGAAATAACTACTTGTGTGAACGGACCTTCTTGTGCTATGCAGCGATGCATCAAGTGCAAGTGTTTGTTCAAACATGGCGATAAGCTGAAAATACATAGCAAGAACTGTAAAGGCAGAGTAACAGCAGCTAAGGACTGGACTGTACAAGCAGTTAGTGAAACCACATCGAATGGATTCTGCTGGAAAAAATAACCATTCACAGGTGATTTAAAATACCATGTGATTGGGAATAACTTTATATGTACGAATGTCATATGTAAATTCCTGGTCCACATTAAGCAAAGAATAATTAATTATTTAACAGAAGAAGATAAAGGTCCTTTAAAATATAATTTTGGCTGAAGGGTACCTACGAAAAGCCGCAACTTTTTAATCAATAAATCAGGTGCAGAGCATTCAAGACCACGAATGCACCACAGTATAATATAGTGATTGTATACCAGAGGGTGTAGGGGCCTCGAAAGAAAAACTTTGTCGTGAAGAAGCCGAACATATGGCCAAGGGATCTGTTTGGACACTTGCTAACGTATAATGTATGGGGCTCCAAATAAGCAATTATATTGTTTAAGTGAAAAGTGAGTATGTTACTGGAGAGACAATACACGAGTTGTATAGTGATGGTAGGGGTTCAGTGTTTGTGTTTGTTTGTAGTGTGAAGCAAGTAAAATATTTATGATTTAAATGGAAATAATTTTATTTCTCGGTTTTGTTTTACCTTGTACTGAACTAGCATGCCTAATTCCATGATATAGGGAATATGATAGCCGTGGTTTTAATAGCTGTCCTTCCACGTTGGTACTATAGGGGAGCAAAATAAAATAATAAATGAAAAGGTGTGTGCTAAATATGATGATTCGAATGTTAACACTTAAACATTTCTTGTGTTGGCCCATAACTGGGTGCGTACAATTAATGATATAGTAAAAAGGTAGGTATATGTTAAAGGTCCTGCATGGGTACTAAGAGTAGGCTGATATCGAAATATATTTTAAGCGGGTTGGATGAAGCAGACCTAAAATTATACTGTTGTAGTGGTAGATATTTGACTCCGTGACTTATAAGGAAGAGGTAGGCGGAATATAAGCTGGGCAGTGCCGGCGAGGGAAAATGACAGAGTATGAGAAAATGAAATCCAAGACGGTGGGTGGAGACATACAAGAAGGAACAGAGCATGACAAATTAAATCCAGGACGCCTGCCTACAGAATGTGAAAAATTGAACCTAAGATGGAAGAAAAGGAATGGTAGAACATGAAGAAAGGGAACTTAAGCTAGAAGTAATTACAGAGCATTAGGTGGAACATAAGTGACTAAAAAATTTCATCCAGGTTTGTGGACGGAACAAGGTGGCTGCGACCAGAGCCCTCCAGTCCCTCTCCTGGCTTCTAGCTCTCACTCCTGCATCCTTTTTTCGATTTTGCATTCTGTTTGACTTTAAAACAATTATGGCTACCACTGTTATGTCATCGAAAACAATTCCCCCCTCCCCCACCCTACCAAATGGATGAAAAGTGTCTTCAGAGGATCGTTTATGTAAATTGGGGAATCGAGAGTAAAAATACAAATTTTTAACGAAAAAGGCAACATTTCAGGAAGAGGAAAAATTTGTAGGATTTTCGAGGAAAAACTAATACTTTTGACTATTTTTTAAGGGAAAACCAGAATATTTTGAGGGGAAAAAGGGAAATCTAAGTTGGCGGATATGGACCACTGTGCCTTAACCCTAGCCATAGTACTCGGAGCACCCAAATCCATCTACTCCCAGGCAGAGCACACAAGAAAAGTTTGCATAAACAGAGGTTTCTTCGACTTGAGTTGAGTGGAGAGATTTGAGTGGGTATTAACGAGTTATTGAGAACTTGTGAGGGTGAACTGGTGTGAGAATGGAGTGGCACCAGAGGATCCCAGAGAAAACCCGCCAACCAGAGGCGTCATCTGGCACGATTCTCACTTGCGAAAGTCTGGAGACCCGGCCAGGGATTGAACCCGGTTCGCCTTGCTGGGAGGCGACCAGTCTAACCACTCAGCCACAACGTCCCAGGTGGCTTCGAGCACCCTATTTGATTTATACAGAATGTACCTAAATTCGGCCGACAAATCTCGATTGCAGATTAAACACGAAAAAATAAGTTGAAAAAAACATATATGACATATGGTCAAAAGGAAATACTCAGCGTGGTACACATCTTTGAAGTTGAACATGTAGGTTATGATTATTGCTAATAATGGATATAATATTTAATATGGAACACTGATTTTCGGCATCATGGTTAATCGAATAAAGATTTTAAAACAACACAACCCCTGTCGCTTTCATTAAAATATTTCATGCAAATAATTACGGTTACTATCCCTATTTCGAACTAACATCCATGTCGAGGCAGCATATTTGGGATTTAAAGATTGATTATTAATACTCATGTCACAATTTACAAAAAAATTTTCCTTGTAAAATACCCCAAGTCTCGTCATTTTCGAGTAATTCGTATTTTACATTCAAAATTATATTTTTCCATTAATTAGAAGGTAGAGCCCGCACAATACCCAATAAAACGCTGCTGCTGTAAAACGAAGGGGAAGATTCCAGAGAGAGATACATAACAATGGGATTGAAAAAAAACTATATCTTAATTTACAATATCAGAAATGTGTACCTCCCTTGGAATATTTTATGCCATAAATCGAACATATGTTTTTCATTACTTTTTTTATTTATTAACCTGAAGCCGAAGTTTGCCGGCCTGTATATAAAGCATGTGAGAATACAAGCAGTTGCTGATATTACCAATGAGCCAACTTTCCTCCACTTAGGTGCGATTAGTTTTTAAAAAAGTTCTTACATTTGGGTTAGTAGGTAGGACTTTACATGTCGTTGAAAGCATGGGCAACAGTAGTAATACAATTAAAAATACACACGTGCCTTACCCGGGACTCGAACACCCAAAATATCGTCCCTTAAGCTAGCATGCAATCAACTGCATTACGGAGGTCTGATTCGGAGCATCGACTTCGGATTTTAACTATCTAATCTTTCAAATGATAGAATATTCAAACCTTAAATATTTACAGATTCACCATTTTTATAATAAGTGCCTGAGACAATTAAAACGTGTAAGTTTACATGGCCTACCTTAGCGCTAATGGTGTGAAGAATTTGGTGGAAATAGGTTGATTGGTCCCTGAGATATAGCATTAAAACTTATGTCTCTTATTTATTGCTAATGTAAAAAATAACTAAATAACTGAGTATCGGCATACGATGATTCTAAGTTATACTTTCGATATACAAAGTTTGGATAAATTTCGTTAAATTGTTTAATACGTGGCAAAATTATCCAAATTATTTATGAAGCCACCATTTTTAACAAAGTTTTCTGACCCACTTAAATCGTTTTCGTTTGCATGGCCTTCTGTAGCATTTATGATGCGCAAAATTTAGTGTAAATTAGTTGATGTGTTCCCTAATTATGGCAAAATGTTGAATTTATTCAACTGGCACTGTTTCGCGAATAAATTTAAAAATTGTATTTCTGCATGCATAATTTATGCTTCTAACGAATACTGTTATTTTACAAAATTTGGTTGAATTTCGTTCAATTGTTTCATAGAAACAACTCACCTACTTAACTTAATTATTTTTAATTAACACAATTGTTTACTGTTAGTACACAAAGTTAAAATAAAATCGATTACATATTTTCGTAGATTTAGTGCACTAAGCAAATATGATTTTATATTCGACATTTCAAAAATAAGTGCCTTAAACTTAAAAAATGAATATGGCACAGAACAGTATAAATTCTTAGCCAAAACTTTGGTAATAATGGGTGATTGTTCCTCGAGATATGACATTAAACATTATTTTAATTGGGGCCGTAGTGGCTGAGCGGTTAGCCTGCTCGCCTCCCACCAAGGCGAACTGGGTTCATGGCTGGCTGGGTTACTCCCGGATTTTCANAATTTGGTTGAATTTCGTTCAATTGTTTCATAGAAACAACTCACCTACTTAACTTAATTATTTTTAATTAACACAATGGTTTACTGTTAGTACACAAAGTTAAAATAAAATCGATTACATATTTTCGTAGATTTAGTGCACTAAGCAAATATGATTTTATATTCGACATTTCAAAAATAAGTGCCTTAAACTTAAAAAATGAATATGGCACAGAACAGTATAAATTCTTAGCCAACACTTTGGTAATAATGGGTGATTGTTCCTCGAGATATGACATTAAACATTATTTTAATTGGGGCCGTAGTGGCTGAGCGGTTAGCCTGCTCGCCTCCCACCAAGGCGAACTGGGTTCATGGCTGGCTGGGTTACTCCCGGATTTTCACATGTGGGAATCGTGCCGGATGATGCCGCTGGTCGGCGGGTTTTCTCGGGTATCTCCCGTTTCCCCCGCCCTTTCATTCCGGAATTGCTTCATCCTCACCTCAATCACCCTCATCGTCTCTCAATTCCTCGCTGTTAAGAGCCGCCTATATCTCTTCATTTACTCACTTTATTTTAATTGTGAGAATATCTTGCATAATGCCAGAGAAATGAGGCTCTGTATAGGCAAATTTTATGGTTGTAACAGATACTGCCACCGTACAAAGTTAATTTTGAATTAGTTTGGTTACTAAAATTTGTTGTGCTAAATTACTTATATAGATAACATTTTTAAATTGATTGCCTTACTTACTTAAAACATACAAGTTTATACCACTTGCTGCAATACTATTTGTTTGCCAAATTTTGTAGGAATCTGTTAATTGTTTAAAGAAATTTTACATAAAAATTATTTTTCACAAAGCATATATTACAAAATGACATAAGATGCTCTGTGTAGACGATTTTGATTGTTAAAATATATACTGACATCATACAGAATTAAGATATAATTTATTACATGGTTCGACGATAAAGGATACTTAACTTATATGGCTATAAAGACGCCAATTCGGAAATACATTTTTGACCTTCATAAAATAAACCAGTCTAAACAATCTGTTGCAATACTATTTGTATGGTATTTTTGGTGGGAATCTGTCAATTGTTTCCCGAGATATTATATAAAACTTTATATATTCGTATAGTGTTAGCTTACATAATGGCGGACAAAATATGTTTCGAGTAGATGCATCTGATAGTTGTAATATGTAATGCCTGCACACAATGATAAGTTGTAAATGATTACATGGTTTCGACGATGTAGTATTCTAAACTAAAATAACTGTACGTCCACCATTTAAAAATAAGTGTTTCACACACATGAAACATACCACTTCGCATCGTCTGCCGTAGTAATACCTACCAATATGATAGGAATCGGTCAATTGTCTCCCGAGGTATGACATAATACTTTTATTTATTCGTATGGTGCTATCTTACAAAATGGCACACAAAATTTGCTATATAGTTTTAATATCTACTGCCAACATACAAACATAAGTTGAAATGTATTACATTCTTTCGACAGTACATAAATCTAAGTTTAAATAACTGTATTTGCGCTATTTTGAAAATAAAAATTTGACATACGTAAAAAGTAAATTTTAACATAATGTAACACAGTATTTCTTTGTTGCCAAATTTGTAAAGAATTGGGTAATTTTTTTACAAATAAATTACTTAAAAACTTTATTTATTTATGTTATGATACCTTACAAAATGGCTGAAAAAAGTGTATATGTGTGGGCATATATTTTGCTCGAAGAAAACATTTCAGCATACAAAATTTGGTCGAAATTGGTTCAATGGTGCGGTATTTATAGCAAATAACCCTAAATTGTTTAAATGTCCACCCTTTTTAAATAAGTAACTAATTAAGTTTCATCACTTACGATTTCATGCTACACCAGAGAATTACTTACATGCCAAATTGGGTGAGAATTCGTTTAACAGTTTTCGAGTTATAATGTAACATTTTAATTTATTTATATATTTATTTGTTTGTATCTTCCTTAATTGCAGGACCAACAACAATATCCATATCAAATTTTAATGGTTACTCGATGCTTTGCTAGCATACAAAATTTGGTTTTAATCTGTTGAGTGATTCCAGAGACGTGAAATATTATCATAAATATTAAAATGGCTGTTGTTTCGAAAGTAAGTGCCCAGTGTGGTTGAAAACTATAAAAGTTAGGTGTCGTTACTGTGTACTATACGTGGTCCGAGTTTGGGGGAATACAGTTGAGTGAGTGAGTGAAGAGATTTGGGCGGCTCTTAACAGCGAGGTCTTGAGAGCCGAAAATAGAGTTGATGGGTTCAGAAATTGAAAGGGGGGACACTCACATGCACAGACACATGCACAAACACACAGACACACATACAGGAAAGTGTTCTCATAAGTCTTTCTTTCCTTCAGAAAGTAGCCTTAAAACAGACTGTAATCTTAAGGCATTTTCATAATCGAGACGATGCCACTGGTCGGTGGGTTTTATAGAAAAACTCCAATTTCCCATAACCTTGTAAATACTGTGCTTCTCCATATCTACCTCGCTTTACCCTCATCGACTCTCAAATACCCCGATGTTAGCAGCCGAGCAAACGTCTCCACTCTTTAATCATGAACTACTAATGAGTAAAGATTGTAAATTTCTGCCACTCAGTACATTTACCAAGTCATTTAGTCGAGAATCAGTCCCAGATGTCTACGTCCATAGAGATCTTATAAAGAACATATGCCGTATATGACATCGAAACACTGGCCCCCATGTGTCCTAACGCTGATGCATATAAGAGGTATGATTTATACGCCTGGAATCAGACATACACGACTTAACAGTGGCCCACAAATTCTTAACGAAATATGGTGTGAGGAGTATGCCTATTACTATAGGCAGATGTACATTAGAATTCATCTTGTTTGTCAGACGATTTGGGTTCACACAAGCAGGATAAAAAAAAATCAATGCATTACCCTTACAGATGAAACCATAAAATCTCACATCACAACCACCATAACCCACAAAGTGATGTCGAGCCTGAAAAAAATTACAAGACCTCTCCCCTTCGAAACACAAATTAAAAAAGGTAATGCTGTCTTCCACCCATAATAAAGTACCTTACCAACAGAAAGATCTACATATCTTACTTTTACCGACAGATTTAATTTTAGGCTTCCATTGTTTAAGAATATATCCTGTATTTGATATGCGAGTAGTCTTGCCAGTACCTGCTCCAATGTATAACTCGGCAACGTCAAAAAAATATTTGGAAAGAATGCGGTCGCGGGTCTTGGCCTTACTCCAAGTGATGGGACGTTGGCGGGGAAGGTCTAGCGAGCCAATCACAGGGAACAGCAGTGTCGAAGATACCCACTGTATAGTCTGCGCACATGTAAAGCGAACACGTTAGTCTTGCAGAGGTATTCACTGAAGTGTAAGTCACGGCATGTTCGAGTAGAAAATGTCCTACTATTCACAGTGAAGTCCGATAAATTATTAGTGACGTAATTGCGTTTATTATAACAAGAATGTTTCTGGAAGACATACTTATACCATTGAAAATGCCACGAAACGAGCGGCAGCTGCGACAGGGAAATCGGTGGCGAAAATATGTAAAATACTTAACGAAATGAGTCTATCGAAACTAACAGATAAAAAAGTATGTACACGAAGGAAAAAACGAAAGACGAGTAGCAGAAAAATAGTTTTTATGACTTTGATTTGTGCATTGTTCGACGCATAATTAAAATCATTAATGCACGCAAAAAGTAGTACCTTTTTTAAATATGCACGCACGTTAGAAGTTATAATTCTTTGGTGTGAATAAAATAAAAATGTATTACGTGTGTTATCATTTCACGCTTACATTTATTCTAATTTTGTACCATATCATAATTGAATTCAAACTATATAAATTAAATGTTTTTCAATTTGCTTATTACAAGAAACTGATTTTCTGTCGGTTTTAAATATAACCACGTGCTATGTTCTGTACCTTGCGTATGTGAGGTTAATTTTAGTTTAATTAACCTCAAATACTTGAAAACACTTTCAAAATTATATTATACATTTTTTGTCACTAACAATTTTTTCACTGCGCAATACAAGTAAAATTCACAATGAATTACTAATATAAATGAAATGTTTTCCAATTTGCTTATTACATGAACTGATTTCTGTCGGTTTTAAATATAACCACGTGCTATGTTGTGTACCTTGCGTTTGCATATAGCTAGACGATACACGCATGCGCGTTGGGTCATACCCCTTCCACGTTCCCTGTCGAATTTCGTTACACTGTGCGCGCACAACTTTCGTTGCACACTAAACTTTTACCCTCAACGCGCCAAAAGAAGTATAACTTCTAAAAGCTTCTGTATCTACTACGCAAATACAATAATGGCTCAAGGTAAATAATATTGATCCGAAGAAGAAATTTCTAATGTAGAATCACTTTGCATTTATAAATTCCAACGCCCAGCTCCCACAGTGTTATGAACTTCTTGAAGCGGCCTCCATGTAACTGTAATTTGAATGCTATAGAAAACATCTGGAACACTGTCAAGTCTCGTGTAGCTGATAAAACTGTATCGCAAAGAACCGACCAGATAAACCCGTTTACAGGCGAGGCTATAAACCGTATTTCAGAAAAAAAAATATAAATTTAGCTGAGCCACATGTAAGAAGAGAAGAGGCATTGTATTTTAAAAAAGATGTTGGCATGGAAGAAGAACTATTCAAATTTTTAACAGAGTGGGAGGTGACAGCGATAGTAACAGTGAAAGCTCTAGTTACCATGATGACATATGTAGTGGAAGAAATTTTAATGAAAAACTTATGGTAGACTTTCAATATTCGAAGAGCTTGCATTGAAAACGGCATGTTTAAACCACTGTGATTTGATTAACAGTAAAGATTAAAAAAATTTCTGATGTTTGGAGTGATATGTAACGTAATATGCATGATTTCATGAGGCGTTTTTATGTAAAATAATTCACTCTTTTGGGAGACGGATTCCACAGAACATTTCTTAACAGGTATGCCTTTGTTATCATTATCTGCCTTGTTCCTTGTGGTAACAGTTTCAATCGTATGTTTCTGTGGTTCCAGTTTGATCCCATTGATTATTTTAGTCGTAATAAAATGTTTGTACAATTTTCAGGATTATTTTTTTAAATTGTATTTATATGCATGGCAGTTTGTGCATTTCAAAACAGCATAAATTATAAATAAAAATATGATATCAAAACTTAAAAAATAGAGATTGTGTATACTTTGAATGCAGTTTATTGTTAACTAGCGAACCGGCCCGGCTTCGCCCGGTACCAATTTGGTTTTTACAGAGATACTTTGAAAGACAAAAATGGTTACTGTGGGCCATCCTTAAAAGGTAAACATATGCTATTGCGGACTTTTCTGTAGACCTTTTTTAGTGCTACAGTTCTGTAATACATTAATTTAATGTATATCTTATGGTTTAGTCAGCGCAAGCCACGCAAGCGCCCTAAAAGCATTAAATACAAATGTTTTATACATGAAAACCTTCCTCAAGAAATTATATAAATTATGTTGAAAACCGCATCAAAATCCATAAAGCAGTTTAGAAGTTCTAAGCGAATACACAGACAGACGCGGATAAGCGACTTTGTTTTATACTATTTAGAGACTAGAGATACAATATCATTTTTACTGTGAATAATTTTTGTAGGTTAGTCAAATGAATTCTTATTAATGTTTACTGTGCATATAACTAATCTTCCCTATTGTCTGGGGTAACAACTGCTGTGGTTATTGGTTCTAGGTCACATATGCAAACCATCTCTGTGGCTTGACCTAGTGCGTTGCTGGTGTGCTGGTTTGTGGCTAAACAATAACGTGAGTGGCTGGAATGATATCTGTAGGATGTACGATACTAGGCTGTATGAAGTTATACTGAGACAGCAGTGTCTATTAATGCGTGGTAATTATGATCGTTTATAAACACGAAAATGCGAATGAACTGTGAATGACTGCTACTAACCAGGTTAATTAGTGCTTGTTGTAGTGTCAAGTCGCAATGTTGTCCGGGACTGTGGTGTCGGGAATGTCCGGCTACTTTACCCCTTCTTCCTGTTACCCGGATTGCTACTTGCATGATTGTTTGTTTGAGGTTGGGATTGTTAGACCATACACTGTGTACATACATAATGGTATGGAGTTGGTGGTGGTTGGCATCAGTCATACTTCAAGTTTTTGTTTCGCGCACTCTCTCTCACACTCTTGCTTTTGTTTTCACTTGCACAGGTAAATTTTTCTGTACTCCTTCCTGCATAGTAATTTTGTCCTGTTGTAAAACGAAAGAGTGTATATTAGTACTATTTTGCACTGCATCCTGTCCCTTGACACTGTCCTGACGTTGCTCGTGGATCCATCTAGCAGTACTTGTTTCCTGTTTGAAGCACAGCTGGCATGGATTTCGCTCCAAGATTATTGTGGCGCTCATGAGTTCATCAAGGCTGCTATTAAACAGTGGTACCAATGTAGCACGGTACTCTTGGCACACTTTTTTTGCCACCACTTCGATCACTTCGCGATCGGGCAGGTGGGGATGGAAACGTCTGACAAAATGTACTTTTCTGGTGATAAACGTGGTTAGTTTCTCCGTTGGATGTTGCTCTTCTAGCTCCTGTTTATTTTGCACTTGAGGTGACGTAAATGCTGCCCAAAAACGGCACTGGAAAGCATGGAGGGTCTCCTCCCACTGTAGACCATAGTGATTGATAGATTGCGACTAGGAACGCGCCTCTCCGGAGAGTTGCGCTCCAAAACAGCTAGGCCATTCCACCACGCATACTCTATAGCATTGAAGGCGTGCTGTACAGTCACTCAGGAACACAGATGGGTCCTCTGTAGGTGCTTCCACAAAGGTGGGAAGTGACTGGAATAGCGAGGGCATGATAACACATGTTGGTCCAGGCGCAAAGTTTGGGATGTCTGCAGTGGTGTGGTGATGCCTTCGGCTACTTTGTGGCCATTTGCTAGCAGCTGGTGGGTCGAAGTTGGGTGTGGGAAATTGTGTCACCAGGTTTGATTGCGGAAATTTTGGTGCGTGAGTTGATAGAACTGGAATCATCTGTTGTGGGAAGGCAGGGATCAGAAAGTAGGTGCCGAGTGGTAGTATGTAAGGGGCAGATGGTAGGAGAGGTAGAAGTGCTGCAGTTAAGGCCAGCTGGCACGATGTGGAATGAGCGAGAGGCTCTGCATTGTACTGTCAATCTTTCACCAGGCTGCAAACATTGCCCGTGTACATTCACTGCACACGTCCTGTATTGTAACACGTCACTACTTTCGTCTCCTGGACACACTGGGCGGTGGCATTGCATTGGTTGACAGTCTGGACCAGTTAATATATCTATGCACACTGTAGAAGTGTTTAATTCATTATTTTTGCTGTGACACTGTGAGCTCTGAATTTTCCAGTTTTGTATGGTCGTAAGTTCGGTCGCGATTAGACACATTGAATTGTTATATTGTGGGCACAAAGTACACTGTAGAGTAGGGATACTGCGTCCCATGCACAGTAAACTGCTACACAAAATGTTGTTGTTTGTGAACTTAATGTTAGAATTTTGTTGACTGATGTTGTCCAAAACTTCAGATTTTCACTGGCTTTGAATTTAGTTTATCATATCGGAGCTGTTCATGTGTTCGCAGTTGTCGGTGGTGTAGTTGCTCGTTGGGCTGATCTTACGAGTGTACTTGCAATATGTTGTGCCTAATTCTTATGTGGACACTACATCCTTTGGAATGGGGTGCAAGCTTTGCCAACACAGAGGTGTTGGGACGCCCGATAGGTGTCAGACCAGCCATTGTGGACGGTCGCAGCTTGGCAGCCGAAGCCGGCGGTGGAGGTCAAGGCCAAGACCCACCCCTTCGTGGCTGACATCCCTGCACCTGCTTGGGGGGTGTACTGTCCAGCGATGGAGGGGTGTTTACGCCTGTACACAGCTCGCTGTGCCCATCGTTACTCCAAGCTGATGTTTTAGTTCTGAAGCGGGGAAGAGTGTGAGTGCAGGTGCACCCACCCCCTCTGCTGTATTGTTCATAGAGATGGAGTATGAGAGGTGGTGACACCTCGCTGTCCCAATATGACCTACTCGCTGCGCATGCCCTGCACCGTTGATGTAATAGTTGCTGCGAAGTTGATTTGGGTGGGCTTTTACATAATGTAGTGTGGCATCTCTGGGATATCATTCTGGTGCCTGACTGGCATCACAGAATTATCTCAGGTGGAGCACATTGCTCCTGACGTTATATTGGTTATGTCATAGTAGGGAGGATACGTGGGAAAATTGCTCAAAGAGGGAAGAGGGGTTTATGTGCCAGGAAATGTTGAGGTTTTTCTGAGCCGAAAAACGTGTGAAATATTGAGGGAAAGTTACGCCACACAGAAGGGCGACTATTAAAGCCTGGTTGATAGGTGGTGTTGGGTTAAGGGAAGTTTACAGAGTGCAGTGAAAAACAATTGTTAGGTGGTTTGTGGATTTGGATACCCGACTAGGCGCCAGTCACCATCGGCAGGCGTTGCCAATTTTTGCTGCTGGCGATATCAGGATACGGCGTGCCGGTCGGCAGGAAGTACACAGTCCCTCGGTGAAATTTTGAAAGAGGACCTTGCTCCTGATACTTACATCGAAAATACTTAGGGTCTAATCAGGGTGACCCACATACCTTAAAATGTAAAAGTTCTGGTTTTGAACGTAGTGGCTTTTAAGTAATTTACATGAAACTGTGTGAAGGCGGGTTATAGGGGATCCATGCCCCGAAACGCCCGAAGGGAATGCTTGATATAAAATACACAAAGTCTGAAAACTTGCATGTAATTACTCTTGTACTGAAACACTTACATCACTCTCGGTGAACACTTTATAAGAACTTTGGCTTGCCAGATAGGCACGACTGCAAAAATATGCATTTGTGCATAAGTGTGAATTATTGGTGAATTGAGCTTTCCCGGGTGATGTTATTCAAAGGGAAGAAGGGTTGGCGTCTCCGTGTGCAGAAAGAACCGGTTCTGATACGTTACATTAGACTATTGCAGCTAAAGGTGATTGGCTCGAAAACATGAAGGCACCCAGAGTATGACATGGTGCATGTTGACCCCTTGAGATGCTCGATGGCGACTGAATCGGGCGAGCATGTGCAGCGCGAACTATGGCAGCATGCGGCTTGCAATGCACTACTTTCTGCTTACCTGTAACTTGCAAAATTAAAATGACATAAATACTTGCATGATAGATTAACAAAATAAATACATAAATATTATCTGATTAAAAACAGTTTCAATCTACACTTGGATGGCATAAAAAGAGGGTGAAACANGGGGGGGGGGGAATGTGTGAATATGAGAATTACAATATAAAAACCCACAAATGCTAGTAGGGTCGTATCTAAACTTTTACACTCTTAGGTAGTCTTCCTTTGCTTTAAAATACTTGTTTTGAAATTGCCCTACAAATTATATACGATGGGTCTACCATTATACATCATCTCCACTCGTGTAAGTCGGTTGGTATGCTGTCACACTGCACTGCTATGCACTTTCACACACACACAGCACTCGTGTCGGTACTCGCAGTCTACTGCAGGTACACTGGTGCAGTTGAAAAAGATGTTGTGGTCATTTCAATGTCCCTAACGGGCACTGATATTTTGATTTCCCTTATGGTTTCGCCATTATTAGGTTTGGTAGCTAACTGAACAGTTTGGTTTGCTAGTTTAATTTTAATTTTACACACATCTACCAAATTTAAACAGACAAAATTATGAGAAGCTGCAGGATCAATTATGGTGTAGAACGATTGGTTTTGTAAAATGACTGGAATGCCAATGACTTGGTTTTTGTTAGCAAATTTGAGAAATAAGTTCCTGTTGCGGAGTCTTACAGGATTAACACTGATTTACTGGGGGTAGGTGACATCCAGCCTCTATACCTTGTCCCGTAATTTTCCGACTTCGGTTTCCATTCATGCGACCGTTTAGGGCTGATCGGGCACTCATCATGCCAGTGAATGCATTGGACATCGCAGAAACGGCAGGCAGACGGCGTGATTCACGTCGTGAGCGGGTTTTAACTTGGCCCCTAAGGTCCTTTTTCTCCGAACCAGGTCCATCACTAAGGGGTATGGTTTTCAATGGTATTGAAAATTTTTCAGAGCTTTAGAAGCAGTGTCCTTCACAGCTGGTTCCCCTTTTACTTCGTCTTCCCAGTACCGATGCGGATGCGCGAAATCGCGATGCAGTGGTACAGGTGTTGATGCTGGAGTCTGTTCTAAAATCACTTTACAGTGTACGAAGTCACCTACTGAATAATAGATGAGTGGGGCGAGCGCACCGTCCCGGCCACTACTTCCAGTACCTCCTTTGTTGGCATGTGAGGGTGGCATGTGAGCACTAAATTATTTTTCTACGTGGCAAACGTAGACAACAGTTCATCGGGTTTCTGATTTTCTAAGATCACGCGACTGCGTGCTTGAAGAAAGGTAAATATTCCTGCGAAACAGCACTCGATGGCATGGCGAAACTCCTCCCAGGTTGTCATTTAATGTGCAATACCGCACCTCAATTGACGAACGTTACCATTTAAGCGATCGCCAACACATTTTGCCCACTCTTCCTTTTCCACCCCGTAGCATTGCAGTAGGCTCGTGCATTCGTGTAGTAAGGCTGCAGGATCTTCTGTGGGTAGGCCTGTAAATTCTGGAAGGGACTGGAAGCGGGTTGGCGTGGATGCTGTTGCCTTTGCAGAAATACCACATTGCTGTGTGTTGTTGTAGCATGAGTAAGCATGGTGCCATGTGGTCACATAGCCACATGGAGGAGCGGTGTGGAATATGCCACTAAAAGGGCTAGCAGGGAAGCTCGACCACGCGGGCACTGGAGTAATCGTAGCAGTGGCGGCAGGCTGAGCTGTGACGTGCACTGTTGACAGATGAAATGCGTGTTCCCGGGATCACAACACTCGCTCCAGTTGACGCATTGTCAATGGGCCCACAGCCCGCAGCTGTCACAACATGTGAACTCGGAGCTCCTTCCTTGGCAGTAGGCTTGTTAACATCGCTCATTATTGTTGTATTGATTGTTGATAGTGGCACTGAATTTTGCTGTTTGGCTTGTTGTGGGTACAACAGGTGGGCGTGGCGGCTCTTGACAACGCACGCACTGGGAAACGTTTTAGGTGTTGACAGTGGTAATTTCCTGCGGGGTCACGCATTTCTCATGGTACACTCTGCGGCACCGAGTGCACACAAGGGTGTCTCGGCTAAGTCCATCGCACCAACGCAAATAGTTGAATTTTCTAATGGTTCTCCAAAATGTGTTTGGTGCACAATTTTTAAAGTTCACGGCGCAATTGCAGCTCGTTGCGTCACAGACAGGTTTGACAGTTTTCGGAAACCGACGAGGTCTCACACAACGATCGCATTAAAAGGCTGTTTGGCCTGCGGTGGTATGCCCACTTCTTCGTAGCATAGTTTACTATTGATTTGGTCAATGTCCTCGTGCAGTCGCTGGGCTTCCAAGGGGTTGTCACATTGACAGATGCTAGTTTTAATTTGCACTAATAAAATAATCTGGGTCTGGTAGTGGATGCACACACTTCAAGCACAGTCATTCCACTTTTCCATAGGAGATATGCCAGTCTATCAACCAGCTGTCAGTTTGCAGTTGGCAGGGGGAAACTCCATTGTGCTGAGCTGATCTTCACAATATATCAACAAACCACCCGGTGCACTGCTGCCACCCTTGCGCCTTGCAAGGAAGGGGTGACTTGGCTGTGTGGAGGTAGGGGTGGTGCATCATGCAGGCACACTGCCAGCTGTCACCTCCCCGTCTCGCCCTTAGGAGAGAGAGAGGGGGTAGTTGGTGCTACTCAAAATGGCAGCGTTAGGTCCCATTACAATTGTGGAGCGGGTTGACTGGTGGTCGCCGTGATGCTGCTGTTTTTTCTGCGCTGGCGCGATGTTCTTGCTGGTTGGCGTTGGCACTGCCTCCTTCTGGACGGAAATTGGAAATTTGGGTTGCAGGAATTTTTGCCAGGAATTTTAAGAGGTTGGCCAAAATAAATAAAACATTTCCATGGGAAAATTAGACACTTAAAAATTGCAGTAGCAATAACAAGGAAAGGTATACACATAAAGGTTAGGAACAGAACAGGTTTTACGTAATAAGGATTATGAAAAAACATTTGTCTCACAGTTGGGAAAGCCACATGAAGGGTCGTTGTGGTCTCCGGAGAGGGGATAAATAAGGTAAGGTGTACAGTAGAGGTGATATGGTACTCACAATGATATAATAAGGTCGCCATAGCATGCGATAGTGATACTCATTCTAGTATGGCCGATCACCCATGTGGCTTCTTTTGAGCTCACCCCGCAAGACAAGTCGTCGTCGTCGGTAATGTTGTTAAACCCTTGATATGCCTACCTACGAGTGTGTAGACCCCTCATACGCCTCTACTTATCATGTGAGGCTGTTACGTGGCCATCTTACATGCCAAAAACACCATAAAGGCATGATCAGGGGTATGGCACACCAGTTGGTAGAATACCCAATGTAATGATATGCGGCAGTTAGGCGGCCGATAGTGAAATAAAAACAAGAGATAACTTGCACTGATTTTTACTGACTATTTA
The DNA here is from genome assembly GCA_002778355.1 of Clitarchus hookeri. Taxonomy (NCBI): domain Eukaryota; kingdom Metazoa; phylum Arthropoda; class Insecta; order Phasmatodea; family Phasmatidae; genus Clitarchus; species Clitarchus hookeri. The sequence continues at coordinate 732,649 of NQII01000070.1, read as the reverse complement.
TTCCCTCATACGAGACACTTACAAGGTTCTAGCATTAAGGCATGCTGGCAGCAGACACTGACAAAGAGGCACGTGGCGGATGAAAACAAATTAATTTTGAATTAAACCCCCACCGCGTTTCGAGCTGACAGGGCTGAGAACGGCTCTGTCCCCGGGCTAAGCAAAGAAGTGAAGTCAATTAATTTATAGAGTAAAATAAACAACCATTTATACTGTAAAGACCTAAACAATGTTTTGAAGAGCCCGGTGGCGTACGGCGTGCGTCGGTTCTCTCAGCGCAAGCAGAACCAACTTGCCGAAAATGGCGGGCCCGCTAAGGACCCATGCTCGAAAGCATGCCAAGTGTGTAAAAAATACACTGGCAAATTTACTGGGAAAACAAATACATACAAAACACTTACACGTCACTAAATAACAAGAAAACTCTACATTAATAATTTTCATGAGCAAATTATCCATAAAAATAAATTGAATTGGTAATAAATTTGATTTGATTCGCAACGTAATATAAATATGCTACGAGGTTGTCTCTCGCAGTCTGTTGCGAGCGAGTACATTGGGTCTGTTTACATTTTAGGATTTTTATTTTAGTTAAAGCAAAAATCGCTCGCACCCTAATTTATGGAAATTTGAGGGTGGCAACAGATGGCTCGCAGTGGACCAGTCTACTCTGACCCCATGAGGGGTGTGGGTAGCCTTGCTCGAATATGTGTTTTACAAAGCCCGTTTTTACTGGGGCGCAAAAATATGGGGATTGTTTAAGTGTTATTAAAGTCCAAAAGTTACTGAACACTTTACACACTCGCACTACACGCACACCACATGCATGAGGGCCTAAACTGTGAATGGAGGGGGTACGCGAGGGGTTTAGTGAAATATGTAACACTGTGTCCCCCTCGCTGCCTTCATTACTCCGGCGGTATTCTTACTGGGGGAGTCTCTTGCAAGTATTTGTCGGCCCGAATAATCATGCCCTCAAACGATCTCTCTTGAGAGCATGAAAGCGTACGGTCTCTTGAGTCCGGTAGTACCTAGGTTGTCGCAGAGGGGTAGTGCACCTCGGTGCACGTCGCCGGTGTATGAGTCGTGGAGGGGGTGACCGTCGCATTCAAGCCGACTTCCCCCAGTAGTGGGACGAACAGGCTAAGGTAGGAGGGACGCGGCACGCGTCAAGGATCTAAATGCGAATCCCAGCCTGCTCATAGCGATTTCTCATATTTATCCCAAATCACTACAGTTTTAACAGAGAACACCATAAAATATTTCAGTAATACAATACTGTGTTAAATTATGGCACAAATCACAAGTCAAGGGTGAGCGAAATTATTTTGCCTATGAGGATCACTTGTCGAGAAAATAAGTATAATAATCATCAGTATCAGACTTAACTTGGGAATTTTATATGCATCAAAAATCTTGTTCGAGCAAGCATGTGGACTGGGAAAATACTGTGCCAGTGGAAGTAGGTCAGTCACACAAGATATTTTCAGCTTTCAAAACAGATAAAAAACATGTGCTTATTTTTAATAGTTTGTGTGGTGACCTGCCAGTTTTTAGTCGTATGGAGCAAAGTTAGTATTTAGACTTATATCCTACTAATATTATTAATGCGAAAGTCTGTGTGAGTGTATGTTTGTTACCACTGAGCTCCATAATGACTGAACGGATTTTGATGAAATTTTGTTTTTAGGTACTTTAGGTCCTGGAATAGGACATAGGATACTTTTTATCCCGGTGAATTGTACGGGTCCTGTGAAATAACAAGAAAACCTTATTCTGCAATGGCTGGGAACGTAACCGAAATATTTTTTTCATCTTGTGTCAGAGTTTATCAAGCCGCCCAAGGACGTCTGAAATAGCTTAACGACTACTATCAATCGATAACAAACGGGACCGAATATTTAACGTGCCCTCCGAAGTCCGGAAGCGCTCCGATGTTTTGCCACTAAACTGTCACCCATCCGAATGTGTGCCACTGCTATCATTGCTTAACTTTGGTGATTGATTAAGATTCCTCATTGAAGCGCAAAAAGTAGTACTTAGGTACACTTATTTCTAAAGCTACAACTTGATGAAACTCACGTTTTGATTTTCATACATCTATTCTGGGAGCGGAAATGTGGTAACTGCGCGATAGTTGCACAGATACACTCCAAAACGATTCTCTACTTCTTGGCTATCGGGTGAAAAATATTTCCTTCCTTTTGGGTTGCCATAATCAGTTAAAACCTAGGCCAACATAGTATAATTCTGTTTTCACATAAATTAATTGTCTTTTACCAATTTATTTATAAGCGTATCACTGTAAAACTCAGTTGTACCTGGACGAAGCTGGGCCTGTTCGCTAGTGTNATATATATAATATTGAAATGTATATGCGCCTTGTTACCCCATCTGGCAAAAGTTTATAAACTTGTATGTTTGTGGAAGAGCTGCCAGTTTGTTTCGACTGTGCGGTTGGCAAACATACTATGTTTCTTCGACAAGTACGAGTGTTAAATTTGTGTGTGTGGATTTGTGCAGTTCTGTGCGTCTCCTATTTTGGATGACTGACTGACTGCTGGGAACTGTTGCCTAATTTCTGGAAGTTGAGGTACATACTAAAATAAGAGGAAAAGAAGAGTTTGAAAAAAAATATTTTTAATGAATTAAACATTTTTGGCCAATTGTAAAAATATTAGTTTCTTGGTACAAAACAAATACATCTTACACTCTAGCTTGCAGAGAGAGAGAGAGAGAGAGAGAGAGAGAGAGAACAAAGTGAAGGGAATTACGGGAACGCAATAAGTGTATAAATGGTTTTGATCTCAGTAGAATGATTGAAAAAAGATGTACTTGTCAAAAAAATCAAGACAATAAAAATTTAAGTTTTGTAGTCGGGATAAAAGCACTATGCAACCATAGTAGAAGAAAACATTGTAAATAAAAATAAAAATTATAATAAGCAGAGCATTGCTTTGGCTCATACAGGACATAATATGTTTTTAGTAGCAATCAATGTAAACATTTATTTGTAAAATAAAACAAGTCTTTACGAGTTCTATAAGTAAAAAAAATTTATTTTACAAGTTTTTAAAGAAAATTTATGTATAACTATGCACAAAATTTAAATTGTCAAGTCTTTTGTGTTGAAAGTATGCTTAAGTTATACGAAATACATTATCACTGATAAAGGATTCAAGCTCTGAACTTGTTGATATTATAATATTTTTTCCCTTATGTTAAGGGTGTGTGTATTTATCCTTGCCTGAAGAATTTTTGTCACGTGTCTGGGGAGGAATACCAGCAGTACTTGCTGCGGAGTTAACTTTGTGACTGGAATAACATACCATTGGAGGAATGATGACAACGTTACTAGGCTATATTATACGAGCAGTTTTGTAAGTTGGAAAAAATCGCCAAAATTTACAAAAAATCAAAAACTGGTGTACACATTTTAACCTGGTTGTTGCCCCCTTGTATAAATCACAATTCCATGTACACTGGTCTCAAGGCCAGCAACATCGAGCATTTTCACGGTACTGCAAAAGCCAACACGTGGAGACATTTCGCGGCGAATGGAAACTGCAAGTGGCAGGGGCTATTGTCAAAATTCGTCCACGAATATAATCCTACAGTTGATTCTTCCATTCGCATGAAGCCCGAAGTTGTCATCGACGGCTCCCTGCTTCGAGTTGTGTTTGATATTCGAATGAGGAGGGACCCGCGCATCTTCAAACAGTGTGGCATCCACAAGACCTATCATCACAACTGGTCGGCAGAATTGTACAAGATGGTTCGCATACGACATTGGTACCCGCGCATGTATTACCTCGATGACCTACATTGAGAACCCAACGGTTGATGGTTTTATGCAGAGGAGATACATTCAACGATGTTAACCGATGTTTATTTGATGGAGAAGGTGCTGAAACGATGTAATGGTCGTGTGTACGTGAGGTTGCTCGGACGCTCGAAAATCGACGACTCCTGGATAGAATATTCTGAAAGAGTAACTACGAATATTTTAAAGCAATGTTGTTGTGTACATGTATTTTTTATAAAAGTCTGTTTACCTTAATCAATATTAATTTTATCCTTGCTCTTGCCTGTAATATACACACAATTTGGGCAAAAGGAAGCTAGTTCTGTGCAAGTGCAGACCTGTGAAATTGTTAACCCTGCTCTTGCCACATATGCAGACTTGATGGTTATGCAAAACTGCAGGTGCGAATGTAAGAAAATTATTTGAAAGCACATATGCATGCACATGTGTGGACCCCAGCTACCTGATGCCATGCAGGCGGAAACCTATGAAAATGAGACTACAGCTCATCCCATCTGAGCACAGATTTTTTTTTAACTTTGACAAGGTCAGCTGCCCTGTCTTGAGCCTGTCCCTGCATGATCGCAAACTCAACTCTAGTAAACTAAAAACTTTACTTAATTTATTAAGACTCTATTTTTAACACGACTTTTTATCCATGTTTTATCCCCTTAGGGTAAAGGTTTCTTTCTTTGTTTTGATAACAATATGTTTAGTCAGTTTTTTCCATTAAACGTCTTTCATTTACTTTTTCCTGAAATGATGGGGAACAACACCAACAATATAAAAGAGTTAATAGTTTGAAAATTATACACATATTTTATTTATCAAATTATTTCCAATTATCTTATGTTAGGCAGAATTGTTTTATTTTAACAAGCAAAACCTTTTTTTTTATGGCCTTTTTTTCTGCATTTATGATGCATCATATTATTATTTGTAAATAGATAAAAAAGATAATTTTTAGAACACAAAGTTTTTTTTATAAATAATTCCGTAGTTTATGTTTACACACACTGCTGCGCATCATGCACCTAAAAATAGAATTGTAAACTAAAATGTTATTTACACAATGTGTCTCTGTTCGAAACACTGTTTCTTTATTTTGTTTGTGAGTGATTGAAGAAATTTGGGAAGTTCATAACATAGAGGTCTTGAGAGCCGATATTTTGTTGGTTTTTATCCATGGTCCTTCCCCATCCTCATCCTAATCCCGGGAGCTTGTCTTTGCCTCGCACAGCAGGATGTGACAAGTCGTGGTCTGCTCTACGAAAAGAACCTATTTAGATTTTCTGTCCAGTAGATGTCTATGCTTCTCGCAATCGAATTCTTTGCTGAATTGAAGCACTATTTCCTGGCCCCCTCGTCGTATTTCATAATCCCTGTGCTGGATTCCTTCTTTAATGATGATATATTCACCCTCGTTCGTCTCCAAAAGTTCGTTGGTGCTGTATGGTAGGGTTACAGCCAGCCTCGTGTTGTACACTGCGCAGGTTTGACCATCGAAACGGATTCTGTCAATCAAATCAACTTTTGACTTGCCTTTGATATTCATGATGCTGGGGTTGTAAGTAGGCGCCAGGGTGTAGTAGAGGCGGGCATGATGTACACAATCTTGGCTTCTAAGTTTATCACGACATAATCATACCGTGGGTCGCACAGCCAATACTCCACTTGCTGTATCCTGGGGATAGCATTGTGATAACACTTCACCATGCCTGACTCGAAGGAGCTAGTGTACATCACCTCGTGCTTCGAATATTGTGGTGGCGGTGCGATGGGAGTAGCTTTTGGCTGATGTCAATCTAATGCTGCTGGTGCTTATATTGGTATGTGTTGAGCCCTAATGTGCTGGAAGCCAATCGTCGTATAGCGTTGAGGTGGTGCTGGTACTGGGTCGGAGCTGTGATGTGATCAGCTGCAGGAGATTTGTTGTCACCTGGTCTACAGAGCCGTTCAGGTTTTTCACTGTGCGGAGTCTTCGATGATGGAGGTGGTGTCGGTGGTGGCTACTGCTGTGCGACATCCGCCTTGCACCAGCTGCGGGAATGAGGAGTGTCCAGAAAAGAAGTGGTGCAGCCCTCGAAGCACTCCTTGCAGGACAGGAAGTCGCAGCTATCTTCGTCCTGCTGCAGGTAGGCCGGAAGTTTCTTGTTCATGTACCGGAAGTTATGGTGCACATACGTCAGCAGGAACTCTTTCTGCAGAAAGGAGATTTCGTTTTCTGTATCTAGGGTCATAAGCAACTGTGGCCTCCTGTACATGATCATCGCTGAAATTATTTTATGTTCACTAGGACAGCACACAATCATCTGCTGCTTGGCGATAAGAAAATTCTAGACGAGAAATAAACTGTATAGTTTATGGCGAGCGACTCGAGCAGGTGATGACGGTGGCAGTAGCAGGCAGGATACTGTAGCCCAAGGTATTTATAAATTGGTGTACAAATATGTGCAATGGATGGGGTAGGCAAGGTGGCTGATTGGCGCCGACAAACTAGCCAGTGGGAAAATTATTAGAAGTTTGGTTGTAGGAGAGGGGTGTTGGGGGGATAGGGGTGTTGGGTGGATAGGGGTGTTGGGGGGATAGGGGTTAGTGTGTGTTAGGAAGGGAATGCGAAAGGGTTTTGGGGTGCTAGAGAGTGTGGGGGATGTTAGATGGGCGGAGTATTGGGTGGGAAGGAAAAGGGGGCTGAATAGTTTTCCGATGGTCTGGGTCGTTGCAACATGATTCGCTTGCACGTTTTTTATATTACATAAAATTAATGACAAAGTAGATAATGGAATTATTAATATCTGCGACGACTCTCTTAATGGTTATTTTTCTATCAATGCGGTATAATATCTAACAATCCAAGGTAGCAGGAAGATATTTTAAATAAATATTTTATTGCACCATATTTGATGCAGAATTAAAAAATAAATTCTATGAATGAAATGTTATATATTGTATTTCAAGTAGTCTTGTTTCCCTGCTTAAGGCCTAGTGTACAATTTATTTCGCTACAATTAGAAAAAAAATTGTAATCGTAAAAATTTAAAATTAGTAATTAAAATAATTTAGTGTGTTAATTTTATATATGCATTATTTAAACCTGTTCATTGACAAATGCCTTGGTATCTCAGTTGGCGGGGGCGCCTGTTTGATGACCTGAAGGTCGGCAGTCCACCGCTCTGCCACTCTATGGGGCTTTTTGAGTCGTTTTACCACATACTATTTTGATAAGGTGGAGAAGCCCATCTATTTTCCATGACATGGTGACCTTTATGTACATAGATCATGGCGATGCCAGCACACACTAGCAGACGATGAGAGAACCAACATGGTGGCCGAGCGACAGTGACAACAGCATCCACAGCATGCGGCAGTTGAACTAAGGTCGCGGGAAATCTACAGCAGATGACATAAAAGATGGTGGATGCCAATGGCATACTCTAGCAGCCATGAACAACATTGCCGGCACCAGTGGTGCACTCCGGTGGATAAGGAAAGTACTACAGCAAACAACATACAATATGGTGGGCAGAAACAAGATGGTAGGCGGAAAAAAGATAGCTGATATAAACAAGAATGCAAAGGTAAACCAGATGGCGGACTTAAAAAATATGGCGGATGGAAACAAGATGGCCAGCAAAGGTCAAAATCAAAGACATCAGATGGAGTTATGATGATGGACGAATCCTACATTCTTCTCCATCCATCTGTGTTACCAGTTATACTATATCTATCTACATACACATAATTCTGTAATGGTAACTAAGCTTACATACCATTATTATGAAACATTACTTTCAGGCATATATTTCATGGTCCATAAACAACCTGCATTAATTTTCATCGTACTGTATTTAAACCGCATCATCTGTTCAACAACACCAGCTTACCATATTGGGAAATCATATACTAAAATCTTATTCTCCGTTTCTGAATAATGATGACAGATTACAAGGGGACAGTAAGTTATTTTTTTTCAATCAAGATCCTAACAGTTAAGCATAACCTCCACGAAGATAAATATCTCTGACTTAATCATGCAACTCAATCTGTGAAAAAGACTAAGTTCACTGTGACCTGAATCATTTTAATATTCCTTATCACAATTCTTCTTATCTTCGTGAGAATGATTAGGCATTTATTCTGGTTTTCCGTGGATGTTTACGTGCGGGTAATCGTGGGCCATGAGTTTCAGTGCTTAGAGCCGACAATAGATAGAGATAACAAATTTATTTCCCAAATTTGTAATTAAATACTTCCAGAACAAAACAAGGCAGTCGTTTTTGTGATTTTGAGGTTCCCTTCACTTCGCTGGGACTCTAAACAGAAAGATTTTATTTTAAATTTTGGTCTCAGTCTGAGTTTTTTACATGAATAAAACATACTTTATGTCTGGACCTCAGCTTATTCTGTACAGCAAGTTCACACCAAAATACGCACAATACCAATTCTTTACAACTTCTGCAATATTAAGTGTTCTTTCTCCACTACGAAGTTCCCACCCTTTTGTAACAAAAACAATAAAGTTATTTAATATATACACTTTGCAGCCATTTTGAACACTGAAAGTCCGATTGAAACAATAAGTAAAAATGTTAATTTATGCAGGAAAATACATGCAATGGACATCATGGAACAATCTTGTACTCCAAAGATCAAATCATAACCAAGCATCGGTCAGCGAAGAGATATTCACATTAAAAAAGATTAGTTTGTATGTCAACTATAGACGTGCCGCTCAAATCATATACACATATAATAAAAATCAACGTTTCACTGTCTGTCTCTCTGCTAGTGCGCCTATCACTCAAGAACCACGTATCCGATTTACGTGTATTATTTTTAATTCATAGCTATCTTATCTGGCAGCAATTAAATACACTGAAGAGCAAAAAAAAACTGATATAGGCGTGCGTAAGCAAATAACAGAGGTATGGAACCAATCAGAGTAACGCGATGCGGTCGGCAGCTAGATAGGTTACTGCTACTACAATGGCAGGTTATCAAGATTTAAGTGAGTTTGAACGTGGTGTTATATTCGGCGCACGAGAGATGGGACATAGCATCTCCGAGGTAGCGATAACATTTGGATTTTCACGTACGACTATTTCACTAGTTTATCGTGAATATCGGGAATTCGGTAAAACATCACGTCATCGACGTCGCTGCGGCCGGAAAAAGATAGTGAAAGAATGGGACAAGCAAAGACTGACGAGAATCATTAAACGTGACAGACGTGCAACCCTTTCTCAAATAGGCGCAGATTGGATTTGTGGACTGCCCTGCAGGTTTCATGGTGTGACTTGCCTGCTGCATACCTTCAGACATTAGTCGAGTCCATGCCACGTCGTCTTGCGGCACTTNAGGGGGGGGGGGTGGCTTACACAATATTAGGCAGGTGTACCAGTTTTTTTGGCTCTTCGGTGTATATTATGTTACGTAAAGTAACATAAGAAATAAGCAGTTAATATAATTGTGAATCAAGTCGGAAAAAAGTTTGGCCAGCACGCTCTCTTGCAATACGCTGTCTAAACCGTTAAAGATCGAACAATATCATGTAGTAATGAATTGTGCATAATAAAAAGACCTAAAAAAACCACGTGGTAGCATATATCTATATATAACAGACTAATACTAACAAGCGTTTTTACCATTTAATTTCTCAGACATCCAAAGAATCAAAACCAAGCTTCTGACATGGTTCCAAGAGCGTGCTTTCTTAACATCAAAAAATTAAATCGTCGAAAACATAAATAAAACGATCCTGAACATGATTCAATCACCCTCCCGAACGTACATGTCTGTGAACACTGTTGTCAAGAGGAAGACGCAGTCTACTATCCGACTGAATTCTTGAATTCCCTTAATCCACCAGGTTTTGCCTGTTCACGCTCTTGCTGTAAAAATTGGCGCACCAATCATGTTATTACGGAACATAAGCCCTCCAAAATTTTGCAATGAAACTTGCCTACAAGTAAACAGTTTGAAGAATTATGTTATTGAAGCAACTATTAGAAGTGGCACCGGTACTGGCGGAAAAATCTTAATACCCAGAATACCCATGATTCCAACGCAATTACCTTTCAAATTTAAGCGTCTCCAATTTCCGATCAGGGTTTATTTTGCTGTGACTATAAATAAGTCACAAGGCCAAACCCGGAAAGTTGCTGGAGTTCACCTTTGACAGCCATGCTTTTCACATGGACAATGATATGTCGCATGTTCGCGTGTCAGTTGCAGTATCAATTTGTATGTACTTGCACGAAATAAAAAACGACAAATGTTGTGTACAAAGAGGCCCTGCGGTAAAATATATGTATTTAGATTAGAAAAAGAAAAAACAACAAATGGCTTTATGCAAAATATTAAAATGTAAAAAATAAATGTATGTTTAAATTAAAAATATTTTTCTTAAGATTATTTATCTCATAATTAACACTAGGTAAAATTCAACTACATTGAAAAAAAAACCTAAACAATAATTATGTAGTCCACGCGAGCGGACCCGTGTGGGCACAACTAGTAGTATACTAAACTTACACTATTTTCATGCGAACAGAGTAGTTATTTTTCCAAGCTATGCCTACGTTAGTCGCTCCTCGAGCCCTGTAAATATTTCCACCTCCTTCCCATTCAGACGACCCTTGTCTTTCAGACAAAACTCGTTGAAATGAGGAGTTGACAACTATTTTGCCATGTCTCACATACATGTCTATCTCTGTTAATTTTTTTAACAAAACAAAGATGAACACAAAACAGCTGAAGTGTTCTCTGTTTGGATAAATGAGTGATGAAAGTAAATAATGCTTACGAGAACTTCTTACAAATTATGTTAATTCATAGTAATCCCGGCCTATCAAAATGTCTCAATTTAAGGAAAAATATGTATATATGAAAAAAATAAATGATAGAATGATAAAACATTGGATTTTTTGTCAAACAATCAAGAGTGACTTGAATTTGGAATATAGTGCAGTGAAAATATGAAAAATTAAATAGAAATTATGATTTTGTAAAAATTGTACATTATTAATATATGTTTACTATTTTTTACTGAAAAGAGTGCTCAAAATAAGATATAACATTCGGTTATTTTTTAAACAATACGAAGTCATTAGAATTTGTAGCCCAATACTGCAAAACTGTGAAATATTGAAATGTATTTTTCAGTTTTAGAAAAAAAAGTACACGATGGAACTTGTTCTAATGTTTTTTTCTGAAGTCATTGAGAAAATTTCTATCAGAATCAATTAAAGTATAATATCATACCAATGTGTTTATAAACTGCTCAAAAAAAGTTTTGCATCAAACGAAAAGTCATGAATGTTCCGTTCGGAACATTCTGTTCGGAATGCATTCCGTTCAGATTGCATTTATAGAATAATGTTTTGCAATTTTTTAGCATTTTTATCGGAATGTATGTGTCCCACTTCAATTTAGTTCCCTTTTGGTGTGTTGTCTCTGTGACAGGTGAATGTCAGCTTGCTTTCATTCTGCTATGTGAAGACTATCAGTGAGTCCTTGACTGCAGAAGTGATCGGATCATGCCACGAAACATAATAACAAAGTTTGAACGTGCTAGGATCGTTTCTCACATACACTGGAGAGCCAAAAAAACTGGTATAAGCTTGCGAATGCAAATAATAGAGGTATGGAACCAATCAGAGTAATGAGATGCGGTCGGCAGCGCCTATATAAGACAACAAGCGTCTGGCGAAGTTGCTATATCGGTTACTGCTGATACAATGGCAAATTATGAAGATTTAAGTGAGTTTTAACGTGGTATTATATTCGGTGCACGAGAGATGGGGCATAGCATCTCTGAGGTAGCGATAAATTTTGGATTTTCGCGTACGACCATTTAACGAGTGTATCGCGAACATCGGGAATCCGGTAAAACATCAAATCATTCACATCGCTGCGGCAGGAAAAAGATAGTTAACGAACGAGACAAACGACGACTGACGAGAATCATTAAACGTGACAGATGTGCAAATCTTTCTCAGATTGGCGCAGATTTCAATGCTGGGGCATCAACAAGTGCCAGCGTGCGAACTATTCAACGGGCCATCATTGATATGGGTTTTCGGACCCGAAGGCTCACTAGTGTACTACACGACACAAAGCTTTACGCCTCACCTGGACCCGCCAACACCGCCATTGGACTGTTGATGACTGGAAACATGTTGCCTGGTCTGACGAGTCTCGTTTCCAATTGTATCGTGCGGATGGACGTGTATGGGTATGGAGACATCCTCATGAATCCATGGACCCAATATGTCAACAGAGGATTTTTCAAGATGGTGGAGACTCTGTCATGTTATGGGGCATGTGCAGTTGGAGTGAAATGGGACCCCTGATATGTCTAGATACGACTCTGACAGGTGACAGATACGTTGGCATCCTGTCCGATCACCTGCACCCATTCATGTCCATTGTGCATGCTGACGGACGTGGGCAATTCCAGCAGGACAATACGACACCCCATACGTCGAGAGTTGCTACCGAGTGGCTCCAGGAACTCTCTTCTGTCGTAAGACACATCCATTGGCCACCTTAATCACCAGACATGATCATTATTGAGCATATCTGGGATGCCTTGCAATGTGCAGTTCAGAAGAGATCTCCACCGCCTCACACTCCAATGGATTTGTGGACTGCCCTGCAGGATTCATTGTGTGAAATGTCTCCTGCATACCTTCAGACATTAGTCGAGTCCATGCCACATCGTCTTGCGGCACTTCTGCAAGCTTGCGGGGGCCCTACACGATATTAGGCAGGTGTATCAGTTTTTTTTTTTTTTTGGCTCTTCAGTGTACAAAGTGGTGTTGTACAATGTACGATTGCTGAAACTCTGGTTGTGTACCAATGTGATGAATCTAGCATCTGAAGGCAAATCATAGGGACTGGTACTGTTAATGATCGACCACCATCTGGTCGCCCGAGGGTCACAACACCTGCTCAGGATAGCTATGTGAGAATTAAATCATCCCGTAGCAATGCCTCCACAGCAAGGAAGATACGAGATCATCTCCGAGCAGCCTCGGGTGTAAAACTCTCTGACAAGATCATGCGACATCGTCTTCGGGAGAGAGGCCTATCTGCTAGGAGACTCATTAGATGCCTCATCGCAACAGACAACATTGGCAGAACCGCTTGCAATGGGCACGGGATCATCACGAGTGGGCAGCTAAAAAATGGTCCCATGTTCTGTTCACTGATGAAACGATGATTTGTTTTAGGCCCGATTCCAGAATGTTGAGGATGTTGAGAAGACGATGTGCACAGGCAAGGTGTCGTTCTGTGCAAGACGTCCATGCATTCCAAGGTGGCGGAGTCCTTGTCTGGGCAAGAATCATACTCGGATGTCAAACGCCTTTAGTTAATATTGAGGGCACGATAGCAATTCGGCAGTACATCACAGATGTCCTTCACCCTTATCGATAGGAATTTGGTGAACTATTTCTGCTGGCGGATGATAATGCCCACACACGCAGTGGAATAATCGTTGATCAATACAGTCAGCGAGCCAGTATTCAAAGAATGGTTTGGCCAGCAGTAAGTCCATACATGAACTGCATTGTGCATGCCTAGGACCATCTGAAAGCTGCCATTCAAGCACGCTATCAAGAGCCTAACAATGTACAGGAGCTGATATTGTCCGTGCAGACAGAATAGGACAACTTGCCATAAGAGTGACCTCATTCTCAATATTCCTTGGTGAGTCAGGGATCTTGTGAGTTCTATAGGAGGTCACACATGGTATTAATCCATGTGGAGGGTGACAATAAAAGAGAAGAGAACAATGGTGTTTCCCAAACAAACAGACAATAAGTGAATTTTAATTATTTTTTGATACAAAATAAAACATTTTGCATTATTTGTGTTGTTCTAAAACACATGGATTTGCAACATGCTTGTATAAAGATAATTGTGATGATAAGGTATTTTTGTTACAATACATCTCTGATGAAGGCAAATAAAAATTTATCGATATTTTGTTATATTCTTTTGATATCAAATGCATAATCATGTGCCAAACTTAAGTATTAATTTTAACTGATTTAAATGCGCAGCTTATTATGTTTCAGAAAGGCAGTGTCACTTACCTTCGCACTGAAAACAATTTGGAGAAACAACCTTCTGACATTGTTCATAGTCGTTTGGATTCAGAAAACTAACCACGTCAAAAGAAAAGTTTTGATCCAGTTTCAGAAAACCTCTTCGGCCAATGCCTGCTGTAAACTTTCCATGAGTTTTAAAGCAGACATCTGTGTTTTGGCCCTCATCTGTAGATAAGGTGATATGGACGGCTTGTAGTGCCAGAAAGTAGACTAATTTCAAGCACACAGACATACTGCATAATCATCGCATTTCAATGAAACAATTTTCTTACGATGAAGTTCTCATATACGTTGTTGCAGTTCACAGTTTATTCTGAAAAAAAATATATATTTGCTTTTAATAACACTTAGTTGGTGCACTTTAAAGTTTTTAACCAATTAACAATATGTATAACTGTTCATGTAGCATAACTGTAATAATTGTCACCATAACGAAATTTCTCCAAAATTAAAAAAAATTATGTTTTAAATATTAGTCAAACAAAATATTTAATTAGCATGACGAGTTAAAACATTAGTTACCTTAATAAAACAACAATTCGAGGAACCCACATATAAGACAGTAATTTCATATAATTCGAGGAAAAAAGTTGCCATTTCCGTACCTCAAAATAAACCAGATTTATTTTTGGTATTTTCTAATATGTCTGCATCATTAAAAATAGTTTCTTTCATTAGCGGCATATCATTTTCAATAATTCGCATTTTTATTCATATTTTTTATTAGAAAATATGCTCAAATGATGTAACAGAGTCCTGGAAGGTATCATGTCCTATCACATCTGAAGCCCCTCAGCTTGTGTTTTATAATTTTTGCCACGTATTTTTTTTCTGCCAAGAGAAGAGGAACCTTCCTATTCATGCTGGCGCATTTAATCAATTCCTGTGCAGTGCAAGAAAGCATAAATTAATGTACTAGGAGGATAGAGCTTGAAATGGACAACACTCAGTGCTGTTTACGGTATTAAAATTAATTAATTGTAACATCAACCTTGGTTTTAGAAAGTGTTTAGAGATTTCCCTTTCCAACCACTACTCATTTAACGTGTGAGTATCGTAAAGTATCCACATCTCATCACATTGCGACGTGTTTAAGTAAGGGCTCACTGTTGTGAAAAACCAACACATTATGGCAGATTTCATTCCATTTGTGTATTTTTTTCCCCTCTTTTTGCTGCAGTTGGTAAGGAAAAAAATGAACTGCAAAGTATGAAATGTAGTGCAACAATTACGATACTATGCCACAATTTTTTTTCACGCCTACGTTTAATGTCAAGTTATGACCTTTGATCTACATTCTCTATTTACCATAGCTTGGAGATTCTTGTCAGTGCCATGAAATTTTTCAAACCAGCAACGCACCGTCTGTTCTGATGTTACAGCTACGCTTTATCCGCTCATCCATCTTTAATATATTTGTGCCATAACATGTCCCACATTGAAATCTAGAAACAATATAATTCGTAAATCATCAAATTACAGCATATTAGACAGAGCACTTTTACACATCCTGTGACAATTGCAGCTTAACTGCGAATGACGTGCGGCATTCTGTTACCATGATTTTTAACAAGTATAATGCAGGTTCCATCGAACCCATAAACTATTTTACAGCTGAAGATAAGTGTGAGTGTTTGAAGTATTTATATTCAAGAGAGTTACTTTTTGATATTTTTTAAAAGTTTTACACTACTTGACTTGTTCGCCAGTTAAATATTTATTTTGCTTTGAGCTACGCAATACGTTGGAAGAGCAATTTACTCTATTTGTGTAAGTATTTTAATGTATTTTTTTTTTGCATTGTGAGCCTTTGGCATTTAGAATTTTACATTTAATTTTTTTTGTAAATTTTGTATGCAAATATTCAATTCTTATATGCTGCTAACTTGTAAAATGTCCTGAATTTACAGAACTTGAAAGTGACATCGTCTTTGCATATTTTTGTGCTACGGCACACCATTACTATATCAAAAAATACCACTACAGCCACCGCAAGTAATTGACAGTGCTCAGGTATGAAAAACACAAATCTGTAATTTGGAAATCAAATACTTATGTCAAACGGAATACTAATTACAAATACCGTGGCAAAATTACTAAACAATTTGCTGTCGGAATTCTTTAGCGAAGTTAACTTACCAACACGTTCTAAGAGAGAGAGCTACAATTTATTGGGGAAGCCTTCGAGTGGTGTTGCAACACGGTATCGCATGAGCATTTCACTCAGTTAATAAATAATGACGAGGAATTATTGTCCACACTTAAAAATCTTAAAGTTTCCGCGAGAGAGAGTAACAACGTCATACAATCAATAAATGACACTACAAAAAATGCTACTAATTAATAGAAAATAGATTAAACATTTTAGCGGAGGCAATAAACAATGTTATTAGCTCGGACACGAAAATACAGTATGTTACTGAATGATTAGCATCAACGCAACAACTTTCAATGTCCATCATTCTGGAATTATTTAATTCACTACTACGAGAACAAGAAATGCTTAAACACCCGATAGGGAAATGTTCAGATTCTAACACTAATTTGATAGTGAAAATACAAATACCAATTATTTGTCAACCATTAGATTGGAAACTATTTAAAAATTTTCCTATTGCATTTCAATCGTGAGTGAGATCATGCTTCATTTACACAGAATATGCATTACTAGTATTTGGCCATAATTTCGGCAAATATACGAACTACAACTAACAAAAGAACACGAGTTCGGCATTTATCATATTCCGCTGATTTAATAGCTGGACAGAAAACTAAACTGCCTCAAAGCGTCTATTCAGACACAAACCATACGCTCAACCCACGAAAATTGTATGTTTTAGCGTGTTATGGATTCCAAACTGAAATTAATTTAATTATTTCCACACCAATATTTAATTTCTAACGCGCTACCTACCCTAAATATAAATTGTGCCAACAGAACAGAATCTGCTCTAGTTCAAAACGAAAACATTGGAACCATAGAGTTAAATTTACATTGCGGGTGTGAAATAAAGGCAAGTAATTCAGTTATAACTGGAGCGACAAATATTTGTGATATACGGGCACCAGAGGTCACAACTGTACACGTACACTGGTTAAATGACATCAACTTTCAATCTGATCAATTGAGCATACAGCAGAGAATCATGGTTACCAACATCTCAAATCTCCTATGCACCGACTGGCACATAAGTACCAACATTTTGAAGCCGTAATTTCCCGACGACGATAACTTTATCCCTACGAATTTTGTGAACCCCAGTTTCTTTTCAGTTATATACTAGATCTTTTCTTATGTTGTGGTATCAGTGCTGGCAATTTTTACAGCGTCGGTAATTCTCATTTACGTGCTCCCCTTACAACTGGCTGCTATCCTACGTCATATAAATGTGCGCATCTAAAACACGATATACGCCAATCACACCAGTGAGAACTCAAATCCACCCAACACCCTTTTCCCACACATCACTGTCCCTGCAGGTTGAAGCATCACGCCACAGCTTCTGCAGCCCTCCGGAGACATCTCTTCGCCACATGGCCGGCAGTTTAGTCGACATGGAGTACTCCAAATTTTCAGTGACGCCACTAATCGGCTAATATTGAAATTCCCGCAAAATTAAGACGATTTTGAACTACCCTGAGCAACGTCCTACTCACCTAAAACACCAAACTTTACTTACTAACCGCACCGAGTCGATGGCATTTTACTGGATGCGTTGCTCCCTCTCCCTCCCCACTGGCCAATTCTGGAAACATTGCATCTGCAACCGGACGCGATAACGCCTACGTAGCAAGCACATGCCTCGTCAAGCCGTCATTGACGCAGCCACCCTCTAACATATTACAGTCTATTTGCACTGCTTTCTCCATCTTCTACAACCTGCCCTTAAATCGAGATGGGGACATCTCGTCCCACTAACTTTGGGGCTTTTGTTACGGTTGCAAAAGCAACTACGCAGTGCGCAGAGGAAAAATGCTGTCAGCGGTTGCCTACTGAGGAGATTAGGTCAACACGTGCAACACCGCGAAAGCATAAACTATAGGCAAAAATAAAACCTGCAAGTTGGGAAGTATTAGTAAAGTCTGGCTGACACCGAAGGACGGCCATTAGCGGACAACTATAACTCCGCCCACGCAAAGCTGTAGGCGAAGAGGAATGAATTACAAGAACACGCAAGAAGAGTGGTCTTATGATCCCAACCAGGAGAGAGAGTCTTCGAGGCGTGTCAGCGACACGAAGCAGACGCAAGACGGTAGGGCTCCGATCTTCTGCTCTTTAGGGGCGAGTCACAAGGAGAAAGAGAGAAGTTCCTACTCTTTCCTCTCCTTATTTATTCCTATGACCCATGTACTCGTTACTATAATTCGTTCTGAATTAAAAAGAACTTGTAGCCTTAATAATTCTCTTAATCACTATTTCCCTCCTGTCTTTCTTTAAGATGGAATGTCACCCTTAATGGCATTCAAGACAATGTGATCCCAGTTAAGCAGTATATCTGAACTGAAGAAGGTCCCTTACACTCCCTATTCATCATCCCTGCCACACCTCACTTCTGCGTGATTTCTGGCATACAAAAGCTGTGAAGAATATGCTACTCTACTTCAGCAGCAATATTCCAAATTTTCACTCATAGAAACCATACAAACCAAATAATTAGCATATATTTATTCCCGAGATGCGAGTATATCATGTGTCGTAAAGCATTTTGCTACAAATACGAATTACAATAGACCCATGCATACTGCTCTCGTCATTTAGCACGATCGAATAAATATACATTAAAATAATATGTAAATATTTATTCTCACAAGATCTGAAATATTATATCGAGATACTTCTCCGTTGCCCCAACGAAATAAAGCCATGCCCTGCGAAAGACGATTTTCCCTATTCAGTAAAAACGACCAATTTTTTCCACAAAGTAACTAAAAGTGTAAAGCCGCATTAGTAATTTACGAGAATCGAAGAGGCAAACACAAATAAAAATATTTATCCCCGTTCAATTTCAAGAGATAAGTGAGACGGGGTGGGGTGGAATCCGCGATGCTAGCATAGAGCTTTCAGATCCACAAACGAGCCTTCGTCAATTAAAAAAAAAAAGCTCTTAAGGAAAATCATAGCACGAAATAGTCCCAAATCTCGCTGGTAAATAGATATGAATAAATTTATATATCGAGAACAATGTTTTATTATGTATTCAGGCATTCCGAACTGCCATTTTGCTTTTTCGGATATTAAGAGCCACCATTTTGCAACCGATTAGTAGTATTCGGAAAAGACAATTAATTTATGTGAAAACAGAATTATAAAATTATACTATGTTGCCCTAGGTTTTTAACTGAATACGGCAACCGAAAAGGAAGGAACATTTTTTTACCCGATAGCCAAGAAGTAGGGTATTGTTTTTGGAGTGTATCTGTAAAACTATTGCGTAGTTACCCCATTTCCACTTTCCAGCGTCGATGTACGAAAATCAAAACGTGAGTTTCATGAAGTTGTAGCTTTGGAAAAATGTGTACTTAAGTACTAATTTTTGCGCTTGGCTGAGAGATGATAATCGATCACCAAAGTTAAGCAACGTTCCCAGCGGCACACATTTGGATGGGTGACCGTTTAGTGGCATAATATCTGTGCGCTCCTGGACTTCGGAGGGTACGATAAATATAGGGTCCCGGTTGTTATCGATTTATAGCAGTCGTTAAGCCATTTCATAGGTCCTTTGGCGGCCTGGTAAACTCTGACACCAGAGGAAAAAAATTTCGGTCACGTTCCCAGCCGCTGAAGAATTACGTTTCGTTGTTATTCCACAGGACCCGTATAAAAAGTATAATATGTCCTATTGCAGGACCTAAAGTACCTACACACAGAATTTCATCAAAATCCGTTCAGCCGTTATGGAGTTTAGTGGTAACAAACATACACACACAAACTTTCGCATTTATAATATTAGGAGGATATATCCCAACACACGAGTCTTATCATCCGCTGATGTATATATAAATATTGTTCTCGCCCCTACGATATTTTTACATAGTCTTCGAATTATGTTAACATTTTGATATTCTTACCTCATGGTTCCACAAATACGAATGCAGATCTCTTTTCACAAAGAAATTTATTATTCTTGTAGTGTGGGGGAAANATATATATATATATATATATATATATATTCTCTTATGAAAACTGATAAAAGTAGGAAAACACAGGACCCGCTTGCAGAAATAGGAAAACATTCCTGAGTAGCGAACTAAAATCTATGTGCTTCATGGTCTAACGATCGCAACGATTTAAATATTAGAATTTTAATTTAAATTAATTCGGCATCATTGGCAAGAAACTCCTTTAATTAGACACATATGCCTGCCCATTGAAAAAAAATTACCAAGACCTCTAATATTACATTTTTTAAATACACAGTACCCCATGCAATATGGCGAAATTAACCATCGCGAAATACGGAATATCGATTATAAAACCACTCAAATCAATCACAAGGTCCAAACCTGCAGATATATATACAGTGGAGTTTCCGTTATTATGTTGATAAAATAACAAAATTGAACGCAGTACTATTGTGTATATGTTCAGTAGTATAATCCTATCTAAAAAAGTCTGGAATTTTCCTTTGTTGTAATACTCCACGGGCTTTTGTTGCTGCCGTGTTGCGTATCTTACATAGGAGTAATATCTGTGTAGCGTCTGCCTCTTCTTGTTGCTCGTACCATTCAATGCACTTGGAAAACATGTTTTCAGCGTCCCTGTGGCTAATTATTTTGGGGCAATCCTCGAGTGTATCATCCTCTTCTTCTTCACTTAAACATTTAACCTCCTGTGTTGTACTTAATACAAGTTCCTCATTATTTAATATTTCAAAGCCTCCGTCAAATCTATCAATTCCCAGCCATTCACTTACTTCACCTATTGATGTGTTTTCTCCACCTGGCATCCCTTGACACAGAAGTAAAATTTCCTCATAATATACATATTCGTTTATGGCCTCATTCTCATTTACAGTCTCAGGCTACAGTTTGTTCCAGCCCTTTTTTAATGTTTCTTCTGATATATCTTGCTAGGTTTTAGCGACATTAAAAATTGCGTCTTTATTAGTGTATGACCTCCAAAATTGCTTTACACGTATTAATTCATGCCCAACGCAAACAACTTTTTGAATAAAGCATTTTCGATTACTTCGCTTTATGCTTTCAATAATACCCTGATCCATGGGCTGAATTAGTGGGGTAATGTTAGCTTGCAAAAAATGGCACGTAATGTTTCCATCATCACTTTTTAAGTCATGAGAAGGATCAGTTGGTCCATTGTCCATTAATAACATGGCTTCTTCAGGCAATCCGATAGATTTTAAATGTGATTTTACATTTGGCACAAACACACTGTGGAATCGCTCATGAAATATATCCTGGCTCATCCGGGCACTTTTTTGTGCATAATATTTGGCAGGTAAGACGTTCAAACTCATATTTCTGAAAGCTCGACGCTTTTTAGATTTCCCAATGATTAGTAAAGAAAACCTATGTCTACCATTTGTATTCGCAAACATCATGACAGTTATGCGGTCTTTATGCATTTTAAAACCAGGTGCAGATTTTTCAGATAAGAAGGCTAAGGTTTTCATGGGAAGTGCTTTCCAATTTAGCCGAGTTTCGTCACAGTTGTAAACCTGCTCTCTGACCAAATTACTATTTTTTAATTCTTTCATTAGTTTTTCACGATATTATACAAAGACTGTACTATCAGCGCTTAGTTTTTCACCCGATATGTCCAACTGCCTTATGCCATGTCGACCCTTAAATTTATCCAGTCAACCTATACTTACCTTAAATAAAGGATCCCCATCAAGTTTCTTGTTCATCTCGATAGCTTTAGCCATTATTATGGGCCCAGAAACTGGTATCCCTTGACTGCGGGCTTGAATGAACCACTGATACATTACTGTATCCAGTTGGTCCAGTTTTGCTGGCTTCATCGTTTTTCTTAGTTTGACATCTCCGTCTGTCGTTTGCATTTTTGAAACATGACTTTCGATTTTATCTGCATCTTTCTTAATATCATTGACTGTCGTCCGCCTGATTCCATATAGCGGAGCGATACTCGTCGCGTTTTCTCCTTTACGCAGTCGTTTTATAATTTCAAGTTTTTGAGAAAGTCCCAATACAACACGTTTCCGTTCCTCAGACATTTTTAAACACACTACACTTTGACAACAAACTGGGGACAATGACTTGCTGACTAAGTGACTACCGCTACTGAACTGACTGTAGGAATGGGAGGGCGGATGAGTGTCTAGGAATTCCGGTGGGGTGGTGAGGAAGACGGAAAAATTCTACGAAGTACATATGTAGATTGTACATAAACAACAAACGTGAGTCATTCGCTTTCCGCACCACACAGAATGTATTTTTACTGGGTATATGTATTACAGTACAGTATACGTATTGTTCAACTCAATGATCTGCTTAATTTGATCTAATATGAAGCGAGAAAAAAGTTATTTTATTTTTAATTTATTAAGTAATTTTTTTGTAACCAATTTTATTATTTTACTTATCGTGTTAGTTTACTGACGGTTAACAGAAACTGACAGTTAAAAGGGTGACGGTTAACCGAGACTGCACTGTATGTTCATTGGCCATGTTTCAGCCCTGGTATGCCAGTGCATCATAATCATACCCACGATTAATTTTCGAAGGACTAGAAGCTTGAAATGTTGAGATGGATGTTTTCTAGTACGAAGAAACGATGGAACTTGTGATGCTGGTAGAAGAATAATTCGATATGTTTGCGAGCCCAAACAATTTCATGATGCTGCTACTAAATATTTCCTCCTAGAAACTGGCAATGTCATCATTTTGGAATTGCGCATTATTTTCACTTAACAAAACATATTATTTCCGAATCACCTGTCCGAGCTCGGGGCGAAGATGGAGAGTGTGAGATCCGAGATCGTTCGCATTATAATGGCCATGGACGAACATTTTACAAGTGTGCAATGGCAAGGTCAGACAGACGGAATGTGGCATCGGCACAAAATGAAGAGAAACTGAAGAAAATGGAAGGATATATCACGTGTACATTTGGTGCCTCGATTTCACGCCTCGCCATGAAAATGGATATACAAAACCACAGCAGGGGCATACCGGAGCTCTGCAGCGAACTCTTGGACAATATCGAAGGTTTTTTGTTGGAACCCATTGCTAAACCTATAAAAAAGTACAGTGGTGACAATTATTTATCAATGTGGTGACATACCTTGCTAGCGACCTGCATCGAGCGATTCACTCTGTTCTCTCAAGCTATTTGCTTGCTAAGAGAGCCAGACTTTAACACAAACTTATAAATGAAGACATTTTTAAGCCTATTTCTCTTGTCTTAATGAACTCAGAGATGACAATGGAGAACCCATAGTCGTGAAAACCGAAATCGACTATACTACTATTCCTATGAAGAAGCTGAAACATGTGACATACAAACAGATCGGTTTTATGGATTGGATGTGGATCTGCCCATAAGAAAAAGGCACAGAAGAGTGCCCTTAAACCCTATGCTCTGGTTTATCATTACCAACTATCGTATATTTCTCGCAATAATTGTATTACGTACTGTGTATACAGGCATAATGATAAATGGTCCCTCTGTGCAAATGGAACGGAGATTCTACCAGGTGGGATAATCCAATCAGGCGATTATAAGACACATGGAACCCCGGTACTTTATGAACATCTATTTCGAAGGAACCCAGGGAGTTTCCAGAATCTGGCCTGCTGGAATACAAAATGTCGCTCGATGTTGCGCATGCACTTTACCAAGATAATCATCTTGATACCGGTGCTTAAAGAGACAGAGATCACGAAACAATCGCAATCCTCGCAGATTTCTTCAGTGGGTAAGCGCTGAAAAGTGGCGAAGTTTTGAAGAAGATAGACGACGACAAGAACCTCGGCTATGTATTCTAGGACGAACCAAACGAGCTCGTCGATAATCTGCTACTACTAGTCGCTTCTCAAAGGGTTGGAAATTACTCCAACCCCACACTAATAAGATAATTTCACTCATAGAAGAACTTGTGGATGGAAGCTATATACAATAAGTCGATTGGGAATCGCCAATGAACTGCATGCATACGCGAGATGCAACTACCGTCGCAGCAAGGTCGTGATATGAGGAATGAACGACCTTTTTTAAGCCAACTCCATGGGAAGATACCATATTCCCTGGTCAACCAAGGCTAAAAATAAATATTGACTGTCATTGAGCCATATAGCAAATTCGCCTGGGCCAGGCCTGTCAAGTCAAAGAATGCACACGTCACAGTGGCCATGGCATATGTATTGCGCGAAGGATGCAACCCGAATAATATATAAACTGACCAGGGAAAGGAACAATAAAATGCGAATTTCATGGCCCTGATGAAGTATCTTGCTTTAAATCATTATTCCATGCACAGCAACATCATAGCATCTATCATCGACAGGTTCAACAGGTTTCTGAAGGGAAGATGTGGAGGCATTTCGTTTCGAATAACAATTAAGCGTGGTTAGATATACTTCCAAAACTCATACGCATGTACAATACTATAATTAATTCAACCACATACATGAAGCACGATAATGTGAAAGAAAATTCCTTGCTTCCAATCACGTACACTATTCTGAAGAGGAGGGATCCTCGTTGGCGTAAAGCCAAGGTTGACGACCTGATGCGCATTTCCAAACATAAAGACATCTTCGAAAAATGGTTCACAGAAAATTGGAGCCCAAACTCTTTCGTGTGCGATGTATATGGGACTCTGCTACGAGGTACTGAATAATTTTTCTACTTTACCTACTTTCTCGAGGTACTGAATAATTTTCCCATCCATGGTTGTTTCTACACTGAGGATATCCAGCCTAAAAACTTTACAAATATGTACTTGCTCAAGAAGTTGCTGAAATGGTGTAATGGGTGGTCTTATATTTGATGGTTGGGTATTCCAGTTCACTGGAATTCCTGGATCGTCGATGCGGACATTGGGCATGGAAAACTGTATATTACAATTAATATACCTGTGTTTAAGCAATTTTTTAAATTGTGTTTTTTCTTGTTATACATTATACAATATAATTATTTAAAAAAATCAAACAGTTTTTTTGCATATTAATTTTTTAATGTATAGGATGAGTATAACAGAATACCCCAACTTTGAAGGTCTGTAATACCAAAACCAAACCATCTACAGCCTTGATTGACCAATAAAATGAACCGTGGAACCGTGAAGTTTGTTTACCATTCATTCATAAATGTTCACTGTGACCACCATAAGCGGCCCGAACGACATCTATTGCGATAATCAAGCTCATTCCACGCTCTTGTCAGCATGTCCGGTGTTACGGTTTGGATGACGTTCGTAACACTCGGTTTGAGGTGGTGAGGGAGAAGCGAACGCGCATTCAACACGTCAATGTAAAGGGGACGCTCTGATGATTCCTTTATGTGCCCAGACCGAGTTAGACGATACATTCATGTCTGAGCTGGTTTTCAGCGATTAAGCGACGTTCCATATAAATGGTAAGGTAAACCGGTACAACGTGCGGATATGGGATCAGGAGCCTCCACATAAAACCACCGAACAGGAGCGCGCTTCTCCCAAAGTGAACGTGTTTTGCGCTGTATCTAAAGACACCGTTTTCAGCCCTTTCTTTTTTCACGAGCCAACTGTTACTGTAATCCCTTATTTGGACATGTTTACAGAGTGGTGGTTTCCTCAGTTCCTCATTTAGAAGGGGAGACGGGGGGGGGGCTTCATTTTCCAGCAGGATGATGCGCCACCCCATTGGCAGCCTAGCTGTTCGCGGATACCTGAACGAGACATTGCCGCAACACTGGATTGGTCGAGGCGCAGCTGGTGACCAGACTCTTCATCACTAGCCCCCAAGAAGCCCGGATCTTAACGCGTGCGATTTTTTTCTATGGGGGTACATAAAGTATAAAGTGTTCCGTCCACCATTGCTGGCTAATATTGGCGACCTCAAAACGATCATTATGGCCGCCATCCAAAACATAACACCAGACATGCTGACAAGAGCGTGGAACAAGTTTTATTATCGCGTAGATGTCTTTCGAGCCACTTGGGATGGTCACAAGTAATATTTATGAACATATGGTAAAAAAAACGTCACATTTCCGCAGTTCATTTGATTGGTCAACCAAGGTTGTAGGTTGTCTGGTTTTGATATTATAGACCTTCAAAGTTGGGGTATTCTTTTATGCTCAACCTGTATATTTATTATATATAAATAAGTGTTTATTAACATATAGTTTGCATTCCTCGGCCTAGAAGCAAAATCAAGTATTCGTTAACACACAACATATGTGTATATATATGTGTGTGTGTCTGTGTGTGTGTGTGTGCGAGTGTGTTAGTAAAATATATTATAGTTTATATTTGAAAAAAATTATTGCTTTGATGCAGTTTAGCCCTATTCGCAAGGATGTTAAAAATGTTTGACTGGTGAAAATATGACATGAGCTTCATTGTCTGCGCGATGGAAAGCTTCGGAATTGGCAGACACTCGTTCATACGAAATGATAAAACGTAATTCAATTTTTTAATATAAATAATAGCATTGTTGATACGTCAAAGCTTAAACGAATATCACAACGTGAGAATTTTCAAGCCAAATTTTACATGTTAACAGCGCCTACTATTTCACTATTTACCACGTATCTTAAAACACATGTGATGCATCATGTGTAAATCTTTCCTCATCTTTGTCCGTGAATATTACATGTGCGTCTATCTCGTTCATCACTTTTCCGATAGCAGTCTCACGCCTCCACATTAAAGGCACTGCATATAATACAATCATGGTCACTTACCATTTTTTTTAAGTACTGCTAAGTTCGACTTCCTCATACAAAGAAAGTTTAGAAAATTAAGTCAAGAGAACAATGTACCGCATTCGGCATAAAGACAGTTTATTACTACGCATTACTAACTCGCCTATTTTCTCTCGGTTTTTATTAATGTTTATTATAAGTAAAATATAAGTATAACTTTACTTTACCAGTAAAAATAAGGTACTTAACAGAAGTATTAAATGCTTGCGTTACGCGCATTATTTTAGAAACCGCCGAAAGCGTAAATACACGTGGCAATTTTTTTAAATTGTTATTAAAATACCGCCAACCGCGAACTGCCTTTCAGACTGTTTGGAAAGAAATTGTTATATGTGACATTGCTGTTTTGGCGTATGACGTATGCACTACAGTCGTTTGGGGTAACTTTGTATCATGAGGACTACTTCGTAACACCTGCCAAATTTAATTTTAAATGAATGGTCGAAGAATCCCTTCACATTACCATGTTGCTTGCAAATAAAATAGCTAGCAAGGAAGTATACATTAAATTGGAGCCTTTAAATACTGTCTTAAAACAAAAACGCGTGGTACTATTTAACCCTTAATTGGTACAAAGTTATCCCACATGACCGTATGGACGAAGTTGATTGATGACGTTACAAAACACGTCACACCCATAACTAAGCTCTCGAAAGAAATTTAGAAACCGTATTTTATTCACCGCCTACCAGGTAAGGAACTTGCCTACATGAGCTGTGTTTCAATGTATTTAAAAATAAATTATCATGCGTTACTTCAATACATGTTTCCATGCCACTTTGTATTTTTAAAAAAATATATTTTGGTATATTTTGGCAGGTAGCGATTATGTTACGAACACGACCACATATGAAATATGTATAAGTCCAAAATTGGTACTGACGCATGCGAAAATAGTTCAGTTACTAATTCCTTGGCTCGCCAATTGGAAAGTGGAGTGTTTTCCTGCGCGGACTGATACATAATTCGGTGCACGTGTGGTGTAATTTTATTGGTTTTGAAGTCTGGGGAAGGGGAAAATGCAGTAAGTATGCTTCTAGTTTGCCTATTTGTGCGCAAGACTAGCAATGGAATTTGAGTTATGAGGAATCTGACTGAGTAGTTTTCCAATATGATTACCCATTGAATGTTCTGAATACATCTCGAATAGGCGCTAAGATTTTTTCAAGTGAAATCATGTAACATATTTTTGCTCTGGAGAGGAAGCGTGACTGATGCTTATTCCGTCTTCCCGTCACTATCCAAGGGCGTGCAGCGCTCTGTTTCGCACTAACCCAAGAGAAGGATGCGTCCAGCAAATATAACACGCAGGGCAGATAAGGCACGCCATGACTGCATTGCTCCGATTCCCTGTACCTGGCTGGCGGTTGTCTCAGTTCAATAAACACATAGACCAGTTCACATTCTGCTTTCTAAATTTGAAATTACGATCTGCGGCGACACTCTGGACCATTGTTTTTTTTATGAAAACCTACATAAGCATTAATAAGCCATGGTAACAAGCCAATATTCCTTTTTTTTTTTCCATAAAATAATTTAATTGTTACAACATTTGTATTGAAACAATTGTTAGGAATAAATGTTGCTGGGAAGGAGGGGGAAGAGAAGCTTCTGCCTGTGAATTCAACCGATTTTCCTGGTGGCTCCTAGTGTCTGATACCTGTCCCAATCTCCCCTATTTTCCTACTGCCACCATCCCTACATAATTGATGAAAAAATATAGGGTAGGAGGGTAAGTCAAACAATAAAAATGCTTGGACTAAAACTTTACCTTATATTTTACATAGTTTATTAAAAAATAATTAAAGAGGGCGGGAGGGGAAGTTGGCCAGTAAAAAAGCTATGGCAACTACAGGTTCTATTTCCCTTATATCAATCAGCACCACCCACCACTCGGCTATATTAAAAAAGGCTGGAGCGTGCTGAAATATCTCGCTCCGGTACCAGCGCTTCCCATAAGCATATCAGAGTCCCCTTCTGCTTCGTTGCCATTTTGTGCTTGGAGTGTTGTTGTGAGGTTTCACGGTCGCCTTCCATTTTGTTTCGAGTTTATTCACCCGAAGTTAAGTTATATTTTTAAGCTTATTCTTGTGTTAACTTTCATTAAACAATTAATTGATTTAATTATTTTTGTCAATGAGTTCTATAATAATTTATTTATGCGTATTGCATTTTAAAATTAACTAATTTCTTTCTAATGTACGAACGCTTTAAGACTTTTTTGCTTATTGCTTTAATTCAATAACTAATTTCTTTCTAATGAACGAGGTATTTAAAAATTGTTTGTATATTTGGATTTTTTAAATAATTAATTGCTTTCTTATGAATGAGATCTTAAGTATTTTATGTAATGTTTCTTTAATAACTAATTGCTTTATTATAAATAATTTTTGTCTTCTGCATTGAATGTAAGTAATTAACTACATGTATTGTGCAATCTTGTGTTTTGAATGTAAGTTATTAACCACGTTTATTTTTATTTTGTGCAGTGATTGCTAGCCAGTGCGTCAAGTCCCCTCGCCAAATGTTCCCACTTGGCCTGCCAACGAGCATCGGAACAAGTCAGCACCGACTGCTATTTTGCCACGAGTTGCAAATTCTTTTGAAATTATGTACTAGCGTCATTGAGAAAATTAAATTTAAAAAATGGTTATGTATTTGCTTGTGTATATATTTTTGACACACCATGGTCCTTTCTGTAGGTTACGGCTGGGCACAGTCGCAGGTCCTGCTAATCCCTGGAATTGTCTCTTCAATCGGCTTGCGGTCCTGTATGTAAGGCCGTAAGGAAACCCCCGCATGTTCACAAAAATGCAAGCAGTGAGTATTTATGACTTTGAGACAATATTTTGTGTATTCTTAGTAGACCTATTAATATTTTGGTCTTAACTTGTTCCCAGGTGAAGTGACGTCCATGGTAGGGCGTCAGATAGCCCCTATTGTCCAAGCCAAATCGTCCGATTTAACGCAGTCTGTCGTTAGGAGAGTGACAACAGTCGTCCTTTTCTTCTTCTAGTATGTAACATGATTTATATGAGTTGTGTTCATACAAACTGTTCATTTAAAACCACTACACTCATTGCCAAAAAAAATTTCAAGTAATGCGCTATGTAAGAAAAAATTTACATATAAATAATTTACCCATAGCTTTAAATATGCTACATGAATATGCTTAAGTCTCGCTGTAGCATATAACATTATAAATAAAAACAGCATGTATCTGTTGAGTGGTAATATTTCATAACCTTTAATATGTGTTGTGATAGCAAAATTTTATATGTTTTATTTTACGCAGATTTACTTTCTGCTAAATATTGATATTGTTTAATTGCAAAAAAACTTTAATTGGTAGCAGGGTAGTTTTATATTTACAGGCTTTGTTTGCACATATTAATTATGTATATTTTTTAAAGTTTAGCTTCACTTCCAAACGTTTTTTGCATAATTGTTGTTAACCTGTCGTGACCACAATATTAATATTATTCGTACCCGTGTGTTACAGGACATTTTGCTGTAGTCTGCAGCATGGAGGGCGGGTGATCCGAAGACTTCATTAATTTGCGTAATTTAAAAAAAAACTAATATAACCAAATGCATATGCTTGGTTATGTATGTATATTTATAAAATATGGTAATTGATAACTCTCTCCAGAATTGCGCGTAAGTGACACTTTGCTTCCTAGCGTTAGGAAATGTATGCGTCTGGTCGTCATTATACTGTTTTTTCTCGTTACTATTTTGCAATTGATGCTACCATATTTTCGATCGAATATGTTGTAAGACGCTACAAAAAATACGTTTTTCACTGGTTATAAGCACGTTAAAATAAAATAAAAATTATTTCCTTTACTACAATCGAAAACAATAATCAATTACATATGGTATTCGTATTATCTTTATAATAAGTAAGAAATTTACATATCGAATGTGAGGTGTGGAGTACATGAAATGTTTGACTTCAATTAACACGGACAGCGATCTCATGTCTACACCCCGAGTCAGTACGTAACAAACATAATGGAGGTAAGAGAATCTCGAACAGAACTCTGCACTGTTGAGAAACTGACACATTTCCATATTAGCACTGAGTGTGCTGGTAGGGTATACGTAAGCTACTCGATGTAGGATTTACACTTTAAAAAAAAAAAATCATATTTCGCAAAGTTAGACGGTTATGTCTACTGTAACGGATTCTGTCCGGATATATAAAATATATCGGCAGCAGATTAGAGTGAACTTATTGATACGTAGTTTCATTTGAAGTTGAATATTTATAATTGTGTAAATGGTTGGCTTTGTTGAGCATTTAGTATGTAGTTTCTTGTTTTAGAAGGTAACAAAAAAAAATTATTTATTACCTTATATAAATAAAATATTTTGTGGGTACACGATATCAAAGCTATTTCTTAGTGCGTGACAAGACAAAGTTCTTAAGATAAGCCTTAATACTACAGAGAGAATAAATAGGGGAATATAATCAAATTTAAAGAAGCACGCTTTTGGAATTACTATAAAAAAAATTTTTCTTGTTGAATTTAGGTGACAGAATGGTTCAATAGCAGGTCAATTATCTTCTAAGTCTGAAGACAGCCACATTATGAGGGTAAGACATAAATAAACAACACAGAAATGTTATGTATCGTGCAGTTTTTTCCATGAACTAATTGGGCTGATTGAACTCACGATAACTTATTCGCAAGACTGCACCCAGGGCACACGAGACGAATGATGACTGAAAACGAAAAACCAAATACGTCAATTTATGAAATTAAAAAATAATAAACATTGTGAACGGTAATATAATTAACATAGATATAAGTGATGAACTAGACAGTCATTGGTGTCTAGGCTTCTGTTGAGTTCACATAGATAGCTATGGGATGCCTCCGTGATATCCAGGTATTCTGTGAGCGTGATACAGCGACACCAGTTTTATGTTTTCGGACTACTGATATCAGAGTACATACATAGTTGAAATGCATGTGTCGCGATGCCTTCTTACTCGACTTACATTTAGAAAGTTCAAAAATGTAATTTTATTTTTATAAAAATTAAAATTTTGGGGTGAGCTATATGTCAGTGTTAACATGGCTGCAATTCGTTTCGTAAATGAGCTTACAGTAAAAATGACAAAATATTAAATACATTCCTTAAATGTTTAAAACTAAATAAATTATTACGTAATCCAGTGTAACTTGTTTCCTTTTCTAAGCCTCAATCATTGACTTGTTCTGGGTTGTGATTGTTAGCTGTAATATGAATTTGTCGGTTTCATCTCAATCGATTCATAGACATAGTACTTATTAAACTACTTTACGCGAATTCGTACTGGTTCCAAGTTTCATGTGTCTAATCACAACGGATGGGTGAAGTGTCGTAGAGAAAGATTTGACATAAGGTGATATGTAAATTATAGAAATGTTTAAATTGCTTAGTTTTGTAAACGGAAATTTTCTAGAATACATAACATATCAGGTCTTGAGGAGGAGTAAGAGAAAGAGGATGAGCTGTCGGAAGAGGTGATATATTTGGTACGAAAGAAATGAGGAGGGGAGGAATAACCAAACATTCTGATATTATGCATGGTTTATTATCAGATGAAAGTTTGTATAAATATTATTTTTGGGAGAGTAATATTGCAGTTGAAATGAACATAATTTAAATGTGTGCGAAAAGCTTATTCATTTATTTTAGGGGTTCATAGGATTTTAAATAACCAATTTAAAGAAAAACTAAATATTAAAAATTTCATATATAATTTTTTGTATGCTGTATAGTTGAATATTCCTCTCGTAAATATTATTAATTTAATGTAAATCTTCGTATCACTATGAATAAAATATGTCATTATGTTCCGTATGTCGTGGTACAGAGGACCTATTTCATATCTTTACTTCTATCTCGAAAACTGAGCTTCCGACATCAAAAGGCTTTAAATGTCTACCCTCCAACAAGAACCCCCTCTCCCACACAAAATAATATTCTACAACATATGTTTCAACAATAAAAAATATTATCATTGTAATTTGACACTTATAGTAGAGGTACACACGGCCGAGTTGGTTCTTTCGCTAGTATCTTGCCAACCATGCATTCCTTGTCAATTTCTTAGATTTAATTTGGACCCTTGTGTTGTTTTGTCTAGTATGTTAGGCTTAGTGAGATCATTCAATATGTGTACCTCTGAATTCATCTCGTAGACACTTTTCGTAGTGTTTGTCTTGTTACTGTTATTTTAGCACAGGTATGCTAAGAGGGTGCATACATATATTTTTTTTTTTTTAAGTGCAACAAATTATTTATATTACCTCGCAGATTTTCTTCCTACAGTTTTTATTGGTACAACATATTATGTGATGCGAATAAACATAACCTTTAGCGATTAACAAGAAAAACATTTCCTCCTCCTCCTCCTTCCCAGGCTCCTCAGACATACCTTACACTAAAAACATTTTAAATATAATGAAAATTAAATAAATAATTTTTAACTGCATAATAAGAGCATATATACTGAGATAACAGCTATATGTCACCATTCCAGTGTCGTCGAGACTTGTCCACCTCGAGGCACATAATATTTGTAATAAAATTAAATATAAAATCTTCTACTTGCCTCACAACATGCGGGCTTCTGTCTTTCCATGCTGTTGTATGGCCCTTTTAAGAAGCGGATACTGGCAACAAGCGCCCCCTGTATCAGGTGCCACAGTGACGTTTCGGAGACGCCACTTTTACAATATGTATTGCGCAGTTGGTACAGTATCTTGTCTTAATTTTATTGCAAATGTATTGCGCCTTATGGAAGTAGCGAATTTCATGTTCAGCAGTGTGTGGATACACATACATATTGGAAGAAAGTATGGGTATAATAATTAAGAAAATATCACAACGCGAAATTACTGAAGGATACGCAACGTTAAATGATTTGAAGTTCAAATATAGTATATTAGCGAAACCGGCCCGGCTTCGCCCGCTAACAATCTAGTTTTAACAGCGATAAGACAAAAATGGTTACTGTGGGTCATCCTTAAAAGATAAACATTTGCTTTCACGGACTTTTCTGGGGGCCTTTTTGAGAGCTACAATTATGTACTACATTCAACTGATATATTTCTTATGGTTTAGTCAGCCCAAAACATGTAAGCGCCCTAAGAGCGGTTTTTTAAGATTTGATACAAACGGTTCGACATTTCTCTACTATCCTTACATCAAATATAAATTTATTATAAACCAAAACCTTCCTCAAAATATTTTATATATTATTTTGAAAACTGCATCAAAATTCATCCAGTATTTTAGAAGTACTAAGTGAATACACAGACAGACGTGAATAAGCAACTTTGTTTTATACTTTTTGGAGATATTCATAGAAAAAGGACCACGTCACATGTCAATATATTAGAAATTTTTATGGTCAAGAAATTTTCATCGCTCAATTTTTGCTATTAAATAAATAACACATTTGTTTTACATGATTTTGAGTTTTCACATTTAAGAATTTTTTTATAACTGGGAACTTAGCCACGTGTATGTTCTTTGCAAAACTTTTCCACAATAAAATGAAAATTAGTGTTCGTACTTAAGCTGTATTTCCTTGATTAATAAGAGTTGGTTGGCTCCCTTTTGTATAATCTGAAAACATATTTCACTATCTACTAGAAGCACACAGCAAAAAGAAAACGTGAGTTTGTGAGTTCGTTCTCTTTTGAATAACTAACTACATTATTATAGATAGCATGCAGAAAAAATTTTACTGTTCCAACTCAAAAAGTTTTAAAGATCACTCACTATCATTACACTGCTTGGTCATAATGTAAAATGTATATGTCTATTAACGAAAGAGAAATTTATCGAAACACTTTATTTGCTAGGGATGTTAAAATTTTTCCTTGATTTAATTATTTATTGGAATAAAAATAAATTTGTTTAAATAGCAAGTAAAATCGTATAACTGGAAATATCCTAACAAGAGTGCTTTATTTTGCTTTTCTTTAATTTTAATCTTAGAGTTAACTTTCGTAGAATACAAATTTCGATTCAATATATTTTAAGAAAACGTACATTAGTTTCAGAAATGTTGTTTATTATAATTTTTTTTTCCATGTATCAATTAAGTGATTCTTCAGATATTTATCTAACGTGTTTATCATAAATAACCTCATAAAGGTAACATTAATTGTATCACTAGACTTAAAGTTATGGAAGAGAAGAACAACACATTTGTTTCTAACACATTCAAAGGTTTAAAAAAAACCTTAAGAAAATGTAGCTACATACACTCAAGTGGACACTACAGGTAATTTTGTCAGGACAATTCTAAAAAGAAACTTGTTTATTATATGATAAATTAATTAAATTACCAATGATGCGAAACATATCGCTGAAGTTTTCAGAAATTATATGCATAGTTCTATTTGTTTCGTAATGCTGCTAAACAGCTAATCAGAAATCTATTTTTTAAATCTACCTATTTTCGGAGTTATAACATAACTATTTAATGATTCGTTTTTTTTTGCATGCACCTTCTCCACGGTTTTGTTATTAACCTTGCATTGCTTAGTTCAATGCAAAGAAAAAAGTATAATGTTCTTGCAACAAAAAATTACTATTAAGCCATTTCTTTAAATGTTAGTGTTGTAGTAAAGTTAATAAAGTTGTGACAAAGTTTATAATGTTAACCATTTACAAAGTCTTATGTTTTTACAATGCAAATATACTGTTCAAGTGTCAATGTTAATGAAGCCTTTGAGTAATGTCGTCGCAACCAAATGTTGTATTACGATAAAAATAACCGGAAGAACAAAATATTTTGTTTTACTGAGACATGAAAGAAATGTCCAACCAACAAATTTTTACACTGATTGGGCGTTGCAAAATGGCGGGTAGTAGTAAACAGCGATAACCTCGTAAAATGAAACCACTGTATTTATATTTTAAATCATGTACTATGTTTAAGGACTTAATGTAGCTTAGACCAGTTCTCAAGTGTTTCAAAGCAGTTTCCATGTGTCAATTGTGCATACATTTATAGAGCATGAAGTTCTTCTACGGAAGGAAAGAGGACAGCCGTTTGTAGTTTTGTTGTACTAAACACCCGTAATATGAACCCGGTTTTTAACACGTGAAGGTATAACAGTGGGCAAGACGTCGGGTACTGTGAAGTAGAGAAAGGCAAATATTCAAGGCACGGGTTAATTCCTCTGCGAATTATAATTCTTTCTCGTTAGTAATATTCATTTTCGTGCCAAAATAAATGTACTTAGTTTAGTTTACTCCGCAATCTTTTTTTTAAAGCAAAGAAAATACAAGAAAATTTTTTACACGAACGTTAAAATTCAGTACAAATTGGGATTTGTCGTAAAATAAACACCATCTTAATATTGCCAGAGCAGTAGGATGGTAATATATTTCATTAACATCAACATTAGTTACTGACGGCTCACAGATAACAACAAATTACTGTTGTAGTAACATTAATACTGTTGTCAAAACATTCGACTTTTTTCTGTGTGGTTTTACGGATAGGTATTATTATGTGGGGTACTAGGCACCCTCCACGATGAAGCAGTTTTTATGAGACAATCCCGTTGCTTCCCTCATCGTTTATTCCGCTTCTCAAACTCGATGACATCACAATCATTTTCCAGCTTAACTTTAAACGAGTGTTTGTGTGGCATACCGCTTCACTCTTATATTTTTCACATTGGCCAAGAATAAGTTAAACTAGAAAGAGCGTATGGATAAATTCTTGCCCAAAGAAGGAAGCATTGGTTTAAATTTTTGCATAGTCGAAAACACTCAATGCCATTTAAAAGCGTGTTATTTTTCGTTAAAAGAGGGAAGAATTTACATGAAAAACTTTCTTAATCTATAAACAAAACTAAATATTTTTATTGACTTATTTATTATGTATATTTTACGCCAGAAAAAAAACTCTGTAATACGTATACTTACATATGTATTTCGGCTTGTCCGTTTCCAGTAAATTTCTTGTTGGTATTTATTCTGGAAATATAGAATTTTATATCTCCTATTAGTATTGCCGCTAAGATCACAAACTACAAACTGATTAAATACTGCCTTCAATTCACATCGCAAGGTAGTTTTATCTTATCTCCATGTCAGTTATCAAACTCGAAAGTGTGTTAGTTAAACTTGGAAATATTTTGATTGTAGGAGGCATTGCTTAATTAGCACGCAACTGAAGCATGCTTGCCTTTCTAACATTCTAGGCCTCTATGATGATCTAGCAATTTTCAATTCAGTTGTTTTAAGGGTAGAGAAAATCTAAACCAATGTTTAAAGAAAGGTTTAAAATATGCTTGGTTAACAAAAAAATGCTGTCGCGCACTTTGCGTGATATACGGACGTCATGAAAAGAATAAAAATAAATTTAAAGGAAATAATATTTTCTTTAATTTTTGGTTGAATATTTGTCTGAATTCCGTGAACATAAAAATATTCGTGAATTATATTGTTATTTTCATATATGCTATTGGTGTTGAGGTATTAACAAAACGTAAAATAATTCTCAGTAACCAAATACATTGTTCCATACAGTCATTATAATTCTAATTAAAAAGTTTTAAATTAAGCCGAATAAAAATGTATAGTAAAGTCTTATATTGTCAGTTTTTCTCGAAACCACAGAATCGCATATAAAGGAAATTATCTTTAACTTTCGTTGAAATAATTAAAAACTTATAACTTATAACTTATAAATAGAAAATCTAATAGCAGCAAATCTTGCAATATCAAAGCAGCAAGTGTAATTTTTTTTTATAGTGTCTTGAGTTTAATTTTGAATAAATGATAGCCATATACACTGGAGAGCAAAAAAAAACTCGTTTAGGCGTGCGTATGCGAATAACAGAGGTATATAATCAATCAGAGTAACGCGATGAGGTAGGCAGCGCCTTTACAGGATGATTATAAAATCATGGGACAAGCATTGAAGGGTGGTAGAGCTCACTAAAACAAACAATAATTGTATAGGAATATATGGGCGGGAGTGTCGCGTTGAGGCACAAACACAAAAATAACACATGAAATGCAACACATTGTTTATTTACAACGTCGCCGCTAAATGCCTTTTTACAGCAATGTTTATAATAATTGCTCAAAATCGCTACAGATGACAGTAATGCAAGCTTGGTAGCGTCGGTAGAGTGTTTGGCGAACAGATTCAAATACGCCGGGTATTTCACGCACGCCACCATTGTCAGCCAATCACGCCATGTGCAGAGGTCACAAAGCATGCGTGACTGTTGGTGGATGAATTTCCAGCAACTGTTTTAACAATTTCTGTGCGGAATCACTCGTTAAGTATGCTGCTAAAGAACATTTTATGTTTCCGTTAATGTGTTATGTTTTTGTGTTTGTGTCTCATCGCGTCACTTGCGCCCATATATTCCTATACAATAATTGTTTGCTTAAGTGAGCTCTACCACCTCTCAATGTTTGTCCCAAGATTTAAGAATCAACCTGTGTAAGTCAACAAGCGCCTGGCAAAGTTGCTAGATATGTTACTGCTGCTACAATGGAAGGTTATCAATAGTAGAAAGATTTGGTATGTTTAAACACAGGTTCGTGACAGGGACACAGGGACACAAGCCGCAGAAACCTCCTGCTATTGCATTCCGCCGCCATTTTATTCCGTTTTTTCCTCGAAATGTCCCTTTTTTCCCTCTAAATAATGGGTATTTCCCTCGAAATGACACTTTTTCCCGAAACATTTCCATTTTTTCCAACCGAAATTTCCCTAATTTCCCTCAAAATAGCATTTCTTCAAATTTTTTTTAATGATCCCACAATGTTGCTATATGACTCATTTTTGGGCAATCAGTGATTGAGGGGTTGGAAGGTCTTCTCATAGTTGACCTCTACAATACTTCATGCTCTTGCATTCACAGGGTGCCCTGGTGATGCAGCGGATAGAGGACATGTTTAACTTCACCCCCTTGTATACCAAGCTGGGAGGGTTATCTCAGAGTCTTCCCAAATACGATGAAAACAACAAAAAGTCATTTAAGCACTATACGATCCTATAAGCATAGTTGGCCGTAATTCCTGAACCGTTTAAGATGTACTCCTCATATTCATAACATAGGCATCGACACAGACAAGGAAAATAAGCAAATAGTCATTTAAGCCCTATGCGAACTAATAAGCATAGTTGGCTGTAATTCCCGAACCATTTAAGAAGGTTACAAATTCATATCATAAGTATCGACGCAAAACAAGGAAAATGAACAAATAGTCATTTAAGCCCAATGCGAACTTATAAGCATAGTTGACCGTAATTCCCGAACCAATTAAGATGTAGGCGTCAAATTTTTAACATAGGCATCGACGCAGACAAGGAAAATTAACAAATAGTCATTTAAGCCCAATGCGGACTTATAAGCATAGTTGGTCGTAATTCTTGAACCGTTTGAGATGTAGTGGTCAAATTCATAACATAGGCATCGACACAGACAAGGAAAATTAACATATAGTCATTTAAGCCGTATTCAAACTTATAAGCATAGTTGGCCATAATTCCCAAACCGCTTATGATGTAGTCATCAAATTCATAACATAGGCATCGACACCAGCAAAGAAAAATTAATAATTGGTCATTTAAGCCTATGCGAACTTACAACCGTAGTTTGTGGTAATTCCCGAACCGTTTAAGATGTAGTGGTCAAATTCATAACATAGGCATCGATACAGACAAGGAAAATTAACACATAGTCCTTTAAGCCCCATGCGAACTTATAAGCATAGTTGGTTGTAATTACCGAAACATTTAAGATATAGTCTTCAAATTCATAACATAGGCTTCGACACCAACAAGGAAAATTAAAAAATAATTGTTTAATGCCTATGTAAATTTATAAGCATTGTTGGCCGTAATTCCCAAACCGTTTGATATGTAGGAGTTAAATTGATAACATAGGCATCGACACCAACTAGGAAAATTAGCGAATGATAATTTTATTTATATTCGAACTTACAAGCATGCTTGGCAGTAATTCCCTAACTGTTTAAGAAGTAGTTGTCAAAATCGTATCATAGGCATCGACACTAACAAGGAAAATTAAGACATGGTCATTTATGCCCTATGCGAACTTATAAGCATAGTTGGCCGTAATTCCCGAACCGTTTAAAATGTACTCGTCGAATTCATAACATAGGCATCGACCCAGACAAGGAAAATTAACAAATGGTCATTAAAGCCCTATGCCATCTATTAAGCCTAGATGGCCGTAATTCCCGAACCGTTTAAGATGAAATCGTTAAAATCATACCGTAGACAGCGATGCAGACAAGGAAAATTAACAAATAGACATTTAAGCCCAATCCGAACTTATAAGCATAGTTGGCAGGAGTTCCCGAACCGTTTAAGATGTAGTCTTCAAAATCATATCATAGGCATCGATGCCAACAAGTAAAATATCAAATGGTAATTTAAGCCCTTTGTGAACATGTAAACATAGTTGGCTGTAATTCCCGAACTGTTTAAGATGTAGGCGTCAAATTCATAACATAGGTGTCGGCACCAACAAGGAAAGTTAACAAATAGTAATTTAAGCCCTATACGATCTTATAAGAATAGTTGGCCATAATTCCTGAACTGTTTAAAATGTATTCGCTAAATTCATATCATAGGCATCGATGCCAACAAGAAAAATTAACATATAGACATTTAATACCCATGTGAACTTATAAGCATAGTTGGCTGTATTTCCCGAAACATTTAAAATGTACTGGTCAAAATCATATCAAAGGCACCGACCCAGACGAGGAAAATTAACAAATGGTCATTTAAGCCCAATGCGAACTTATAAGCTTAGTTGGCCATAATTCCCGAACTGTTAAAGATGTACTCGTCAAATTAATAACATTGGCATCGACGCAGACAAGGAAAATTAACAAATAGTAATTTAGACCCTATGCGATCTTATATGCATAGTTTGCTGTAATTCCCGAACCCATTAAGATGTAGTCGTCAAATTCATAACATAGTCATCGACGCAAGACCCACACAACATGACATAAAGGGTGATGCCAAACATTGCAGCGAAGCGCGCGCAGTATAACATAAAGGTTGCTAACATACACTTCAATGACGGATGCATTTTAATATAAAGGTTGACGCCGAACACTACAATGACGCACGCATCCTACCAAAAGAGTGATGCCAAACACTACGGCAAAGCATGCGAGGTATAAAGCAATCCGCCGCACACTTCAAGGGCGGGAGCTTTTTAATGTATATAAAGTAAGACGCCGTACACTTCAACAACTCACGCTCCCTAACATAAAGAGTGACGCCAAACACTTCAACGATGCATTCACCCTAACATAAAGGGCGATGCCAATCACTTTGGTGATGCAGGCACCCTAACAAAGAGCAGCTTTGAACACTGCGACGAAGCGTGCGTGGTATAACATAAAGGGTGCTACCGTACACTTCAACGACGTATGCATTTTAATATTAAGAGCGGTGCCGAACACTTCAACGATGCAGGTACCCTAACATAAAGAGGGACACCGAACACTTCAACGATGCATGCACCCTAACATAAAGGGCGGACCAAACACTGCGGCAATGCATGCACCTTAACAAAGAGAAATGTCGAATGCTGCGACAAACGCTGGCACCATGACATAAAGGGCGCTAATGTACACTTCAACGATGCGGTCATTTTAATATAAAGGATGGCGTGGAACACTTCAACAATACACACACCCTAACATAAAGGGTGGCACTGTTCACTGTACAGTAACAGCATAAATAACTTTCCCGATTATTATTTCCCATCCTAGAAAAAACAGCTCTGTTCACTCTTCAAAGTCTGAATAGCCACCGAGATGGTTATCCTATCCTATACTAATATATATACATACAGATGTAACAGCAGTGACATTTATGTCAGCTTTATAAGTGTCGAGACGCTTTCGAGACATGTTAGGCTTCTTTAAATGATAATTTACAGTAGTGATATAATTGTTCCTGCAATTGTTTTCATAGTAGTGTGCATTTCCTTTAATACTTTATCATTGCGTATGGTTGGGAATACTCTGAGATAACCTACTCGTAAATGTTTGGGAAGACCTGAGATAAATCTCTTGGCTTGACCTGCAAGAGTGTGATGTATATTTCGTAGGAAGGACTTAAATGTTAATCTAATTTGGGAAGACTTAACCCTTTCGAGATGTCAGGAGTGATGTTATGAATTTGACGAATGTATCTTACATGATACGGAAGTTATTGCGAACCTATACTTGTAGGACTTAAATCGTCCTTTTTGTTAGGCGGCGTGCATTGTTTTAGTGCTCAGCGCTGCCTTTTTATATTAAAATGCATGTATCGTTGAAGTGT
Organism: Clitarchus hookeri; assembly: GCA_002778355.1. Lineage (NCBI taxonomy): Eukaryota > Metazoa > Arthropoda > Insecta > Phasmatodea > Phasmatidae > Clitarchus > Clitarchus hookeri. The sequence continues at coordinate 690,461 of NQII01000070.1, read as the reverse complement.
ACGGTAGCACCCTTTATGTTATGCCACACACACTTCGTCAAGGTGTTCAGTTTCACTCTTTATGTTAGAGTGCATGCAATGTTGAAGTGTTCAGAGCCATCCTTCAAATTAAAATGTCCGCACATTTGAAGTGTACAGTAACGACCTTTATGTTATACTGTGCGCGCTTCGCCACATTGTTTGGCATCACTCTTTATGTTAGGGTACAAGCGTCTGGCGACAATGCCTATCTTATGAATTAAACGACTATTACTTAAACAGTCCGGGAATTACTGACAACTGTGCTTATAAGTTAGCATAGGGCCTAAAACATAATTTGTTAATTTTTCTTGTCTGTGTCGATGCCTATGTTATGAATTATGATGAGTACAACTAAAATGGTTCGGGAATTACAGCCAACCATGCTTATAAGTTCGCATAGGGCTTAAATTACTATTTATTAATTTTCCCTTTTGGAGTCAAGGCCTATGTTATGAATTTTACAAGTACATCTTAAACGGTTCGGGAATTACAGCCAACTATGCTTATAAGTTCGCATTGGGCTTAAATGACTATTTGATAATTTTCCTTGTTGGCGTCGATTCCTATGATATGAATTTGGCAACTATATCTTAAACGGTTCGAGAGTTATGGGTACCTATGCTTATAAGTTCACATTGGGCTTAAATTACTATTTGTTAATTTTCCATGTTGATGTAGATGCCTATGATATTATTTTAACGACTAGATCTTAAATTGTTCAGGAAATACAGCCAACTATGCTTATAAGTTCGCACAGAGCTTAAATAACTATTTTTTAATTTTCCTTGTTGGTGTCGATGCCTACATTATGAATTTGATGACTACATCTTAAACGGTTCGGTAATTACGGCCAACTATGCTTCTATGTTCACATGGGGCTTAAATTACCATTTGTTAATTTTCCTTGTTCGAGTCGATGCCTATAGTATGATTTTGACAAGTACATCTTAATCATTTCGGGAACTGCTGCCAACTATGTTTATAAGTTTGCATAGTGCTTAAATGTCTATTTGTTAATTTTTCTTGTCTGTGTCGATACCTATGATATGATTTTAACGGATATATCTTAAACGGTTCGGGAATTACGGCCATCTAGGCTTAAAGGATCGCATAGGGCTTAACTGACCATTTGTTAATTTTCCTTGTCTGGGTCGATGCCTATGTTATGAACTCGACGAGTACAACTTAAACGGTTCGGGAATTATGGCCGACTATGCTTATAAATTCGTAGAGGGCTTAAATGACCATTTGTTAATTTTCCTTGAAGGAGTCGATGCCAATGATACGATTTTGACGACTGCATCTTAAACGGTTCGGGAATTACGGCCACCTATGCTTATAAGTTGGCATAAGGCTTAAATGACTATCGGTTACTTTTCCTTGTTGGCATCGACGTATATTATATGAATTTGACAAGTACATCTTAAACAGTTTGGGAATTACTGCCAACTATGCTTATTAGGTTGTGTAGGGCTTAAATGACTATTTGTTAATTTTCCTTGTCTGTGTCGACACCTATGTTATAAATTTGACTACATCGTCAACGGTTTGGGAATTACCGGTAACTATGCTTTTAAGTTTGCATAGGGGCCTAAATGACTATTTGTTAATTATTAATGTCTGGGACGAAGATTATGTTATGAATTTGATGACTACATCTTAAACCGTTCGGTAATTACAGTCAACTATGCTTATTTGTTCACATAGAGTTTAAATGACCATTTGTTCATTTTTTTTGTTGGCATCGATGCCTATGTTATGAATTTGAGGAGTACATCTTAAACGGTTCGGTAATTACGGCCAACTATGCTTATAAGTTCGCGTATGGCTTAAATGACTATTTGTAGTTAACCTCGTATTTGAGAAGACTCTGATATACCCCTCCCATCTTGGAATACAATGGAGTAAAGTTTAACATGTCCTCTATCTGCTGCATCACAATGTCACCCTGTGAATGCTAGAGAATCAAGTATGGTAGGGTTAGATTATGAGAAGAACCCTCAACCCCTCAACTTCTCATTGCCCAAAAATGGGTCATTTAATCACATTGTGGGATCATTAAAAAAAAATGTGGAAAAATAATATTTTAAAGGAAATTAGGGAAATTTCAAAGGAAAAAGGGACATTTTTAGGGAAAAAAGGTCATTTCGGAGGAAATACGCGACATCTTGAGGAAAAAAAACGGACATTTCGAGGGAAGGGCAGGAGGTTTCTGCAGAATGTGTCCCTGTGTCCCTGTCACGAATCTGTGTTTAAATATAGCAAATCGTACTACTATCAATATTTAAGTGAGTTTGAAAGTGGTGTTATAGTCAGCGCACTAGACATGGGACATAGAATCTCCGAGGTAGCGATAAAGTTTGTATTTTCGAGTACGACCATATCACGAGAGTACCGTGAATATTGGGAATCCGATAAAACCTCACATCTTCGACATCGCTGAGGCCGGGAAAAAATCGTGAACGAAAGGGACAAATGACGACTGACGAGAATCATTAAACATGACAGATGTGCAACCCTTTCTCAACTTGGCGCAGATTTCAATTCTGGGGCATCAACAAGTGCCAGCATGCGAAATATTCATGGACCATCACTAATATGGGCTTTCGGAGCCGAAGGCCCTACTTGTGTACCATTGTTGACTGCACGACACAAAGCTTTATGCCTCACCTGGGCCCACCAACACCGCCATTGGAGTGTTGATAACTGGAAACATGTTGCCTGGTCTTAGGAGTCTCGTTTCCAATTGTATATGGCGGATGGACGCGTACGGGTATGGAGACATCCTCATGAATCTTTGGACCCTACATGTCAACAGGGGACTGTACAAGATGGTGGAGACCATGTCATGGTATGGGGCGTGTGGAGTTGGCGTGAAATAGGACCCCTGATATGTCTAGATGCGACTCTGACAGCTGACAGATAAGTAAGCATCTTGTCCGATCACCTGCACCCATTCATGTCCATTGTGCATTCCGAAGGACGTAGACAATTCAAGCAGGACAATGCGACACCTCACACGTCGAGAGTTGCTACCATGTGGCTCCAGGAACACTCTTCTGACTTTAGAGACATCCATTTGCCACCTAAATCACCAGACATGAACATTATTGAGCATATCTGGGATGCCTTGCAACGTGCTGTTCAGAAGAGATCTTCACCGCCTCCCACTCCTATGGATTTGTGGACTACCCTGCAGGATTCATGTTGTGAATTGCCTCCTGCATACCTTCTGACATTAGTCGATTCCATGCCACATCGTCTTGCGGCACTTCTACCTGCTTTCGGTGGCCCTACACGATATTAGGCAGGTGTACCAGTTTTTTTTGTTCTTCAGTGTATAAGAATCCGTTAGCTTCCGATTCCAAATTTTTTAACAGCTACACTTATATTTATTTCCACATGTACACTGTTCTCAGTTGCTAATAATTCTCCATCCTCGACTTTCCGAGAAATAAATGGAGATGACATCGCCTTTTCAAAATGAAACTTTTAAAGAAGTAGTAAAACATGTTTCTGACTTTACTAACACAATATGAGCATGGGAAATTTACTATACAGAAATATTGCAACATTTCAATACATGTATGAAGATTTTTATGCCGATAAGGAATTATTATATTACAAATATATAGTAACTTTACCCAATGTGTATAAATCATATCATCCACTTATTGGCAAATTTACCACACACATGTATAGGAACAATTCCTAATTCCAGATTAGCAGATGAACTATAGTAGTACGGTACGTTTATGAGACATACCTATGATAATGATCTTAAATGATATAAGTAGGTGTGGTAAACAAGAATTTTGCATTTGCCAGACATTTGTTTAGGAACGATTACATACCATATTAGCAGCTGTAATACAAAAGTTTTGATAATTTACCAAGCATGGTATGTGTAGGATCGGTCACATACCAAATTAGCAGCTCTTGTAAATATGTATGGCATCTTTACCACCAATGTGTATTCGAATATTTGTATTCCATATTAGTAGGTGTAGTACACAAATATGGTAATCTTACCTTACAGATGTCTAGGAATGGTGGAATACCGTATTAGTAGTTGTTGTGCACAAGAATGGTACCTTTATGAAATATGCATACGGCAGTTTACACAAATAAAAACTTAAGGTAGAAGGAGAGTGGATTCCAATGGAACAGTTCACCCGACTGCAAGCCCGTCAAGAAGGGGGATGGGGAAGCCGAGGTTAATACCCTAGGCCCAACCCTCTTCAGGTGGCCTGGGTATATATCTAAAGTGGCCTGGGTATATATCTAAATTTTTTTACGTTCTCCTATTGCAGTGTTACTTATAATTACTCCTAACATGCTGTAACAAAGGTGTGAAAAAAGCAGTGACTCTGAGTTTGTACATCTCATTACTGAAAACCTTTAACGGTACTCATGATTTCTTGGAATTTGTCATTGCGTCCACATTGTCCACAAGAACTGATAGGACAAAATTTTTACATATTTTGGCCCTTTGATGAAAAATTGTGTGAGAACATCTAATTTTGGCTATTTGCCTACTAAAAATTCATACTTTCGTACATCTGTCAGAAAAATGTGGTGTTCTATAAACTAAATATTCATTTAACAGTATGATGTGTTCTGAGAAAAGTTAATCCCTCTTCTCCAGATACGATCATAGAGTAATTTAAAATAAGTGAAATATCGCACCGTTAATCAGCTCAATATCCAACGAATAACAAGAGGCGTGGTTTACTGATGAAATGGAATGCATATTAGTGTAGAGAGATACTGCAAAACACCACTCCGTGATATTCGACAGAACCCCTGATTCAGCTCCACTTTTTAGCCTACTTTCAGAAGGAAAGAAAGTCTTTTGAGAACACTGGCCTGTCTGTGTGTGTATGCATGTAGGTGTGATTGAGTCCCTCGCTTTAAATTTTAGAACGCGTGAACTGAATTTCACCAAAATCGGTGCACATATATTATTAAGTAAGGACACCTGACTTTTATTGTTTTGAACCACGCCGGGGACTTACCTTCAGAATGACGGCCATTATATATTACAAGCAACATATATGCCAACAAATAACCACTTAAGACGGTTTTTTGTGAGATAGCACTATATGAATTAATTAAGATTTTATGTCATATCTCACGAAGCAATTGACCGCTTGCTGCCAGATTTGGCAAACAAGTGTTACTGCGGCAAGTGATGCATAAAAGTGTGTTATAGGAAGGTCAGGCATTTATTTTCAAAATTGCGACCATCTAGCTATTTTTAGCACAGAATTCTAAACCATTGAAACTATGCAATCAATTCTGAGCTAACTTTGTATGATGGCGGTATATATGCTAACAATCAAATGGGTCTACACAGGAACTTTTTTGTTCGCCATTTTGTGAGATAGCACTACACGAAAGAAAATTAATTTTATGCCAAATATCGTGAACATTTACAAAATTTGACGAACAAGTATAACTGTTACAGTTGATGTAAACTGGTACGATTTAAGTTGGTCAGGCACTTATTTTCAAAATGGCGACAATATAGATATCTTAATTTAATATACTATATCTTCGAAATTATATAAATAATTCCATATTAACTTTGCTTGTTGGCAGCATATATTACATACTTTAAATGTGTACACACAAAGTCCCTTTTGCATGTTATCTTGCAGGATCTAACATGACAATTAATAACTTAAGTAATATCACCGGAAAAATACCAAGAGATTCCTAACAAATTTGGCAAGCAAGTAGCACTACGGCAACCCATGTGAACTAATATGCTTTGGATGGTTCAGACACTTATTTTCACATTGGCGGCCTTATAAATATTTTAGCTCAGTATGCTATCGCTACACAACTACGAAACTTATGTCTAATTAACTTTGTACACTGGCAGTATCTATTTTATCTATCAAATTTGTATATTGAGAGCCTCGTTTCTTTGCCCATTTTGTAATATAGCCCCACATAAAAAATTTATAGTTATTGTATCATATCTTGGGAAACAGCCAGTCGATTTCTTCCAAATTTGGCTAAGAAGTTCTATTGGGGTAGGCCATATTAATTTATATGTTTTAAGTGTGCAAGATTCTTATTTTCAAAATGTTGGATATAACAATTTTTTAGCTTGGTGTGCTATATATACTAAACTGTGTATCTGATTTAACTTTACTTCGTATGCTCAATCTCTGACAATCATCGAATGTGCTAATACATATATTTTTGTACTCCATATTTAAATATAAATATGGAGGTTTTGTGCCATATATCGAGGACCAATCAGCCGATTGCTACCAAACTTTCACACAAGTAGTGCTACAGCAGGGTGTGTAAACTTAAATGATTTAGGTGCGGAAAGCAATTTTTTAAAAGAATTTTATATAAATAATTTTGATTTATATGTTATATGTATGAAATAATTCAACAAAATTCAACAAGATTTTGCATGCCAACAGCGTTTATTAGAAGAAATATTTATGCATACTCAGGTCCTTTTTTGTAGTGCTGTTTGCGAAATAATGCCAATTAAGTAAATTGAACATTTTGCCATCATTACGGAACAATTCAATACATTTCCACCAAATTTTTCACATTCTTTGTCCTACAGAAGGTCATGCAATGTTACATGTTTAGCTGGCGTCTGACATCAAAATGTCAGCCATATAAATATTTTGAAAAGTTTGGCATATCTACTTAAAAATTTAACCAAATTCAACCAAACTTTTGAGCTGACTGTATCTATTAGAAACATCGTATACAAAACCTCCTTTTTAGGCAATTTTGTAAGATAGCAGCGATTAAGGAAATTAGGTTTTTATACAATATTGCGGGGACCAATAGACCGATTTTCTCCAAATTTTCACACAAGTATAATTACAGTAGGCAATATAATCTTACACTATTTAAAGGGCTCAGCCACATATTTGCACATTATGGTCATGCAAATATTTCGGGTTAGTGAATCCTATCATTCAAAATATTTGACTGATTCCATCGAAGTTTATGCTCCAAATCTTCCCCCCCGTAATGCTGTTGAATATACGCTGGCTGGTTTTTACTAGGTTTTCTGGTTCGAGTTCCGGTTAAGGCATGTTTGTATTTGTAATTATCTTGGTACTGTTGCATAGGTTTCAGGATTAATCTCCAATGATATTGCTCTCAACGAAACGTCAAGGTGTACCTACGAGCTAAGCTTTTACGGGATTAATTAAAAATTATTTCCGCCCATGGAGAGTAAAGCAGGTTCATTAATATTCCAGTAACATTTTTATTTCCTCGTGAATGACACAGTTTTGCTGATATTTTGTGTGTGTGTGTANATATATATATATATATATATATATATATATATATACATACACACACACCAGATAGCTAGCTAGGCTGGTTAAACGTTCTAATAAAGAAAAGGGAAATTAAAGATCATTGGAGCGGCCTTGGCTGTAATATTATAAAATAGTGCCCAAAATAATTTTTTGCATTAACTTGCTTAATATGAATCTATGAAAACTCTTTTTACCAGTATTAATCTTCGCAAAACTTCCTGAAGTAAAGTTATATCGATTTACGTCTGTCGTACGGCGGACAGTGATTTTACACTTTGGTTTCACATATTTTCATAACGAGAAATCTCAAGGGAAAACTTTGCAATAACATCTTAAATCCTTGTATTTGAAAGAAACCTATTTTGTGAGATTACAATGATGTAGTAAAAAGTGTAATGAGCGGTATTAGTATTACCAATCGGCGAACGAATTTGAATCATGAAACATAAAATAGCGGTTGGGCGTACATATATTCGGTGATATTAGGCGTAGTATCGGAATGTATATTTAAGGCCATCCAATAAATTGTATTACGCGATACCGATATATGTGCATCGTTACAGTAAATGAAGGTGTGTTATGTCTATCTAAAATTGTTCTCGACGTTATACATTACACTTAAGCATATTTTATTCTGCGATATCAGATACGGTATCCGGAAATACAATTGAGCCACAGTGCTGTGCATGTGCATTAAGAGACAGAATACACGAGCGTAAATAAGACTCGCCGAAACAGGACCGAAAAAAATTTAATGCCTTTACACATACTTGCTAACAATTTTAGCAGCACGTAATACTCATCGTCTTTACGGCTGAAAAGTGTTATTAAGTTTCATTAAGACACAGAATATTTTATTATTAAAAACATATTTATAATAATGGTCTTATAATCAAAATATGTTACAAAAACTTTAACTGATTATAGTAAATTTATCAGTGCATTTCCAACATGCCATTAATAGTTTGCATACACTTTGTTTAATTAAACCTAATTTTGAATTAAAAATAACATTAAATACTTTTTATTTGTAGCTGCCTAAGGTAATGTGATAGTAACATCACATAAATCACAATACCAACTGCCTCTGAATTGCACAATTGTATTGAGATACTTTTGACACGAGCGTTTCAACGAATTCGTCCCAGGAAAATTAACTGTATCTAAACACTCTCAAAATATTTAAAGAGAAATAGGTGGAGGGGAAGAAAGTTGCTGAGGTCTAGTCTCCTTAGGCTGGATTTAAAATTGTCCATGTAAAAGAATGAACAAAAGAGAAGGGGAGGGTTTATAAGGGTTAGGCCTGGTCAGCCTCAACAGGCCAGGTTTACAGATGGAAAGATGGACGAGAATGTGACGAGTGACGTCTTTTGGGAATAGAAGCATCGCTGTCCCACTTTGCGGGCGCCTTCCAGGCGACACGTGGCACGAGGCAGGTGGTGGATTGCAGTACACGTGTCGCTGAGGCGTCGTCCATCTCCCTTCACCCAGCCACCCCCCTAGGCCTCTAGCCTGCCCGGGAGATCTGTGGAGTGCAGGGTTTTCTCGAAATATCAGCAAATAATCATATGTATATAGCCTAAAATCAGAAAACACGCACCACGGAAGAAATACCTCACGAGCTGGATATTGGTGCTGAGAACACCCCCC